>LPNX011087328.1:0-78725 GCA_001517045.1 Pseudotsuga menziesii | reverse complement strand
TTTCCTATTTGTACTTTTATAATCAAACTGTCTGCAAGGTCTAGTATGTTGGTAACCCCCAGACCTAGGTTATTAGGTGAATTATCCATTACAACAGTATACTAGAGTTCTAAATAAATCCAATGTTGAGAAACAAATGAGGCATTCAAATTAAACTTATCCTCATACCATAATGTGTCTAGGCATCCTAAAGTGCCCCAGGCACTGACAGTCACGCCAGCATTCTTATTCCACTTAGATTTGCTTAAGAATAATAATGCTTCCTCATCAATCTTTGTCTCTTAAAGAAAGAGAATGTCTATAGGTTCCATTCTTAGTAGGTCTTTCACTGCTTCTGCTTTCTTGGGATTCCCCAATCCCCTACAATTCCATGAAACGATCTACAGTATTTACATGCATAAGAGGGAATTAGTCCTCCCTTTGGGGGTCTGTTCCGTTTGCTTCTGCCAATAGAAATCTCAATTGTGGCTTGAATTCCCTACATATTTAAACACTCAGATTTTTATTCTCTAATATCCTTGCGATATTCTCTACCTGCCTTTTTAGTGAATTGCTCAATAGAATCTTCATCCGAGGAACCATAAGTATCAATCGACTTTTTCTTAAGGATTTCTACATAGGAAGGAGAATATATGTGGATCCTTGAGGATATTTGTGTATTTCCTGTAAGTTTGAATCAGCACAAGGAATTTAAAAAAGAACAGGGCTAGATTTCTCTTGAGACTCAATAGTTGCTTCACCTTCGACTAAGAGCACATCTGAATGTTGCACCTCGCCCTCTTCGAGAGCAGGGGAAATATGATCATCAGAGGAACACAAGACAACGAAAGGATTTGATGAAGCTAAAACTTTTTCCACATCTTGATTTTTATAATTCTTCTTCTCAACATGATTGAATTCAATCCCTGTATTACCTCCTTTTCCTTTCGATCCAAAATCTTGTTTAGAGGAGTCTACTTTCTGAAAATTAGTCCATTGGTCAGCCTTCTCAATTATTGATTCTTCTTCTGATTTTCTCTTGCAATTTTAGGCAAAGTGGCCATATCCATGACAATGGCGGCACTTGAATGCAAATTGTTCATAATCAAGCTCCTGAATATGAGACCATTCAGCAACAGTTAATTTGATCACCTCAGGCAACCCAATCTCTAAATCAACTTCAAAACAAATTCTTGCACATTAATATTGTTCTTTTATTTCTGCCCTGTCAATATACTTTCCAAGCTTATTCCTGATGGTTTCTAGAGATTCAGTATTCCAGCAATGAAGAGGAAAATGGGGGAGCCTAACCCAAACAGGAACAGCTGAAGGAACATCCTGAGTAGGGTTGAAATAAGGAGTCCACTTATTCAAATAGATCCCCTGAGGACCCATAAAATAGCGGCCATTTTGAAAGATGAGGTCTCTGTCTTCAGCTAAATCAAACATGAAGACATAGTAACCTCTACCAACCAAATGATTATGAATTCCTTCGGTGACCATAGGCCTCCAATTATGCTGCACCCAACCATCAATTGCCTTAGGAGAAGGCCAAAGACCAGTAAATTGTCCAATAAGACAATGTTCAGAGAGGTTCAGAGTAGTTCGGCATGGTCGTTCGGCAGGCAATTTGATAGATGGAATATCAACTTTCTTCACAAATTGCTGCACTAAAGAGCTGCCCTTCCTCTTGCCATAGGAAGCAACCAATATTTTGAAAGAAACAAATTCAGGAAGAAGAGGGGGAGGATTTCCTCCAAAATCCATGGATCAGGACGTACACATAATTGGAAAGAACACCAGTCGATCTTGATATTAGCCACTCCTTATAAAAAATCTTCCTAACGCAATCTAGGACAGAGCCAACACAAAACGCGAAGGAGAAACAAAGCAACTCTATGATGGCACTAGATCAACAAACCTACACAAAATGCAAAGGAGAGACAGAGAAATTCCATGCTGGCACCAGATCAACAAACCTACAACAATTCCTCAAAGACTAAATCCAAAAGCTCAAAGAATCTTGAATGGAAGCAACCAATACTCTTAGCAACGGCAACCAACACTTCAAATTAGCAGCACCAGAATGAATCCAGATGGCATCAACCAAACAGGGTCTCCCGTGGAAGAACTAGAGCCGAAGGCTCTTCACGAATCAAGAAACCAGAAAATGGGGTTCAAATATTCTTGGAGCGTGAAAAGTAATGGAAAAAAAGAGATTTAGGTCCTGAATTATCTGTTGTTTGATTATTATGTTTTTGGACATATAACATTCAAATTTGTTTCCCACTGTCAGACAGCTCGTTTATGTAAGGTTCCTGTCATTGTAATTAATTGCTCTGACCGCACGGTTATTATTATTATTTATTATTATTATGTAATGGATATATATTTTAACTTTGTATTAGTCATGTCTTTTACCAAAAAATCATTAATTTGTTTTAATGTTAAATATTATGACATATTAAATTTGTATTCTTAAAACATATTTATAGCACGTTTAGTTGGATACACACTAAGCATCCCTTTTTTTAGCCAAAAAAACATACTTTTGATATTAAAAGGTAAATAAAAAGGTACATATATTTGATCAAGAAAAAAACAGTCCAATATCAATATGAAAGGGATACTTCCAAAACTTTCTAACAAAGTCTAAGTTATCTAATAAATTCTAGATTCAGTCTGATAGGCATCTGCTAAAGATAAGACATAGAATCCAGCTAGCTAAACTGCTAAAATATTGAGTTTACCAGAGTTGATAACCAAGTTATCGAGTGATTCTTCCCAAAATAGTACACCTGCTTCACCTTCCAGGGCTGCCCTTAAAAGTTTATCAATCGATTGATTTTGTTCTCTATAAATATGATGAAAGCTGATGTTGTTGAAATTATCATCTTTTTTAATCCTGTAACACCAGGTAATAAGTGAGAGTAATTTGAGAATGTATTCACTTGTTTCCCATTTGATGGTGACTCTTGAATCTCCATAAACCTGAAGGGTCACAATACCAAAAACTATTGCAATTTTGCATAAACACCATAATGCTAGTAGTTCTGCCTTCATATTAGAACCTTTCCCACAATGTAGTTTGAATTTGAAGATATGATTGTTGTTGATGTAGAGTCCCACTCCTAGTGCACAGAATCCATCCTTTGTTGACCCATCAAAATATCCAATTGTATCATTAAGTTTAATGGTTATAAAATTTCTATGCTTTGTAACTTCTGTAGCTTGACTGTTGAATTCTTCCATTAGTTGAATAATATGTAAGGTAATGCAATCTAAATCCAGGATATGTTCTTCAAAGATGCCAAGATTTCTCACATTCCAAACTTTCCAGGAAATAATGACACATAATGGAAACTTTTTGTTTGTTTTTATATCCAATTATAGAGGCAACTTTCAAAGTTTTCCCCTTCCCAGATTTGAGTCACTAAGCATCTTATTATCCCTATTAGTCATGAGTTGACAAAAAAATATTAAGCTTTTTTAATGTTTTACATTGTAATACAAAGAATTATATTTATAAAACATACATAAATTATAATTATTTCATATTTGATTGGCACGTGCATTAAACATCTTATAATGTAATTAGACATCTTATTATGTAATCATTACATATTGAAAAAAAAATATTGTCAAGAGATAAAAATAAATATTTTTATTACACTCTTTACTCATGTACTCTTAAATATGGGTGCTTGTCTCACTTCCATTTGTTATATGCTTGAGCTCCTAACTCATCACCTAGAGAGTAAAGGACTATATTGTCAGTACATTGAATTACTAAACTTATCAAATATTTGGTACATAGGTAAAGATACATCATTATTATTATTATTTTAACAGAAGCAGTAAAAAGAGGAAATATTAAACAGGTTGTGCACAGCCATTCATTACACAAAAAAGAACCAAGACTGAGAGTTCTTGCTGTTCAAAGGACACAAAACCAAAAATGGTCCAGAGGGGGGACCAAAGAACTCCACTTATAGTTTTTTCATAAATTCGATGGACAGTGGTAGTATATACCCTAACATACTACTGATTTAAAAGTAAACAGAAAAACATAAACAGAGAAATCCATTAAGGATTTAGCCTGGCTGCTTAATAGGTTGCTCCACCGACTCCTCCTCCATTGGTTGAGCTGCAACGGGGGTTTCATGAACCTAACTAGATTGATTCATATTAACCAAATGCTGAAGATCTTCCTGGATTCTATCCACTTTTCCCATCATCTCTCGGAGGTTGGATTCGGTGTCATCAATTTGCGAGTCATGATTGCTTATTTGATAGGAAGTGTAACTTACCACCTCACCCATATCCTTCACCTATTGCATCAAAGCTTTGTTGTCCATTATGCCTATTTCCATTATATCATACAGGCGACGGAGATTCTTCTTCAAATTTGCAATCCCTGCACTCTCATTTGCTGGGTTCATGATGCCTTTCCAAGGGGAGCAAGAGGCAAGGGCTAAGCGAGAAATACTATTGACGACACCTTCCAAATCTTGGACTTGTGAACCAAAAAAATCACTAAGGGTCGAGTGAAGAATACTAACTTCTTTCAGGAGAGAATCCCGGTCAGCTTTGCACTTACAGGAAAGGGTACCAACAGTTCCTTCCTTCCAGCCAAAACACTTACAACCTAAAACCAAATTGCTTTCAATTGAGAAAACCTCACCTTCATAAAAACTGGGCCCGAGTCCCAAATTCAAACGCCACAGAGGACCGTCGTCGCTAGGAGAGCAATGACATGAAAAGAAGGCAGCAAGGGCAAGCCTTTCTTTCATGAATGCCCTGTAGAAAGGAAGAGACTCCCATGGTATCTCTATGAGATAACCTTCACCAACTCCTGAAATCACATTCAACAGCGTCCTCTCTGGCGAGAAAACATAGCGAGCAAGGTTCAGACCATTGTTTCTGGGAGCTGCAGCGTAAGAAGGGGGTCTAAAAGAAGCCATAGCACAAAATAAGATAGGACCTGGAGCGTACGAGCTGCAAAGACCATTACTCTGGACAGGACTGGAGTTAATAATGTCGACAATCGAGGAGGGTGGGAGCACGTGCGTCGATGGCAAGAGAGGCGGTGGAGCAAGCCAAGAATGCGCTAGGGTCTTGTTTAACATCCTTTGGATCGTGATCATTGCCATGTTTAATGGATCACTTGTGCCATGATCTACATTGGGATCCCATATATATAAAATCCCTAGCATCAAAACCTTGGAGAGTGTTTCTTTTGTGCATTGGTTAGTGGCCCTTCTATGCGAAAAAATCCATTAGGGTATGGGTAAAGGGGGGAAATTAACCCCATTGAGCTTCAAGTGCCCTTGTGGGAGAGCAGCCCCCTCATTTTCCATTTCATCGGCTATGACATTGTTTGTTCGAAGAATATGATAAAATTCATAACGGGGAGAGAGCAGAGTGACAGCTTTGTCATACAAACGACGACATTTTATCGAGCCAGTAGTGTATCCATTAATCATTTTATATATGGCATGTCTAGAGTCGCCAAAAATAGTTACCTTGTCTAGATTTGAGTCAACGAGAATCATCAATCCGTGCAGAAGGGTTGTCCACTCCACCTCATTATTAGTCCTGCACCCAATTCCCCAAGCATAGGTTTGTTCAATTTTTCCTTCAGGATCCATGAGGATCCCTCCCGCACGTGCCACTCCTAGATACATCATTATTATTGTGTGACATGCTAGATTGAGATATGCTTTCCAATGCCATTATATATTGTCTACATGTATAAAATTAAATATTTTTAAAATAAAATAATAAATAACAATAGAAATTTAAAATAATTAAACAAAACTTTGAAAAAATAGAAAATAAAGTAATTGCAATATAAAATTAAATATTTTAAAAATAAATAACAATAGAAATTTAAAATAATTAAACAAAAATTTGAAAAAATAGAAAATAAAGTAATTATAATGTGGAGAATAGATAATTCATTATAGTATGATGGTGTTTTTTATTTTTTAAATTATTTTTAATTTCTTAATTTTGTACAAAACTATATAAAATTAGTAATAATAACATGGTTCATCGTTGAACAATATTTTTTAGTAATTATTTATTGAGTAAGAATAAATAATTCATTACATTCATAATGTGATGTTTTTTTATTTTTATTTTTTTTAATTATTTTTAATTCTTCAATTTTATACAAAATTTTATTAAATTAGTAACAATATGACTTATTATTTGATAATGTTTTGAAAATCACTATTCATATAAAATTTAACATTTTTTTACTAAATTTTATTAATAAATAATTAATTATGGTGATTTATGAATGTTTTACCTAAAAGTTTTGAACATTAAAAAAAAATGATCTTAAAATCAAGTGACTCATTTTCCTTTTAGGTGGTCTCATTCAAGAAACAACTCACTTCATTTTTAAGTGGTTTCATTCAAGAATGTTTTGAAGTTTTGAAAATCTATATTCACAAAAAAATAGTAACAAATTTTTTAAATTAAATTTTATTAATAAATGATTAACTAAGGTGATTTAGGAAAAAAATTTCAAGTTATTTTTTTATAATAGAAATAAAATTGATCTTAAAAGAAAACTACTCATTTCTTTTTTTAAATGGTCTCAGAACCAAGTTACTCATTTCACCTTTTTAAAAATAAAACCAAAATTAGTATCGGTGAATGTTAATAACTGTAATCATACAAAAAATACTACTCGTGTGACATAATAACTTGAAATTGATCAAAAAATAACAACACATCTATGAATTATTTTTGAAACATCTGTTTAAAAATTTTACAGTGTCGTTTGTTAGATCTTAATTTTACAATGATGGAGTTAGCCTCCTTATTCTACACTACATAACGATCATACACACAAGTCATAAAACAATGACCTTCCACTTGTACACACAAGTCAGAAAACAACGACCTTTTACTTGACATTGATTAAGTTGCCTCGAAGTGAACCCACTGGGCAACACTAGGAATGCCCTGGTTGACAAAAAAAAACATCATGTAATATTCAATAGGTGTTGGCATGGCGTCCGTAGGTGTTGTCACTGTTAATGAGTAATCGTTGATAACATTGAGAAGGAGGGTTGTAGTGGAAGTTGCGAGAATGAGCAATCTCTAGTTCATGGAACAACACGAATGTTTGGGCCTGCTTACATGAGTTTCACTCAACTCTTTCTCTGAAATGGATGATGGTCATAGAGGACATATCCCTTATACCAAGGGTATTTCTCTAAATATTGGAATGATTAACTTGGTAGCTCTTTCTCTGAACTGGACGATGGTCATAAAGGACCCATACCATATACTAAGTGTATTTCTCTAACTATTGGAATGATTAACTTGATATAATATTATACCACATAAATTTAAATACATTTTAATTTAATTATACAATGGAAACTTTTGGAGTTTGAATATCATAGTCATGAATGAATAGTGTTATATTAATATGCAACTTGATCTGGTCGTGCTTCTTAAATAGTATGTACAGAGGAAACTTTTTTTATTAGCATAAAAATGGTCGCGTTTGGATCTTTTTTCGCTCCAAGAAGATATTTCAAAAAAAATTCAGCCCTCGGCTCTGGTTCGCCCCTTGTTAGAGGATCTAATTAAGATTTGGTTTGCAAGTTTGGAGTTTGAGCTAGAGATTTGGTGTGCCTTTGCCAAGGGTTATTTTGATCTGGAGCAGTCTGACCTCCAACTATGTGTCAATCTTGATCTTCCTCTAGCGCTAGTGTTAAGGCCCTATGTTTTTGCAGGTCATTAAGAGTTGTTGCGTGGCTTCTTGCCAAATTTTTGGTCCTGTATTATATTAGCTCATTGCTCCAAGAATTTTTTTAACCTTCATTGCAGCTCTATGTTGGGTGGTTTCCCTTGCTTTCCTTCGGCTCACTGTCGTTGTTTGTGAATTGTGTTGGTTATGCTTTGATTTTGTAGGCTTCTTTTCTTTTCCAAGTGTGAGATCCTAGGCTACATCCTTCAACTTCAGCCTTGATCTGCTGGTTCATTTTCTTGTAGGTTGTTTTCAACTCTTTGTTTGATTCTCAGTTCTTGTGTCCCTGGCAAGCTGAGCCTTCTCTCTAATGGATGCCGGAGGGGACCCTTTTCCTCCTCTTCCACCTAAGTTGGATGCATTAAAATGATTGGTTTCTACTTGTGGCAAGAGGAAAGGGGGTCCATATTCGCAAATATTTGTGAAGAAGGTTGATATTCCCTCAGTTGAATTTCCCGTTGAACGGATCTGTCGAACGACACTAAATCTTGCTGAGTGAGGGCTTATTGAGCAATTTATAGGTCCTTGGCCTTCTCCTAAGGCTATTGATGGATGGGTTCAGAGAAATTGGAGGCCCTTAGTAACTGAAGGCATTCAAAATCACTTTGTAGGTAGAGGATACTATGTCTTTGTTGTTTATTCGGCTGAAGATCGTGACCTCATTTTTCGAAATGGACCATACTTCATGGGCCATCAGGGACTCTATCTGAACAAGTGGACTCCATATTTTGATCCTACCCAATATGTTTCATCCGTAGTTCCTGTATGGGTAAGGCTCCCTCACTTACCTTTACACTGCTGGAACTCAGATTCTCTAGAAGCCATTGGGAACAAGCTTGGAAAATACATAGATAGGATAGAAAGGAAAGATCAATATTCATGGGAAAGAATATGCATTTAAGTTGATTTGGATATTGGACTTCCAGAGGCGATCAAGCTAAAAGTAGCTAATTGGTCTCACATTCAAGAGTAGGACTATGAGAAAATTCCTTTCAAGTGTCAGTTTTGCCATGGTTAAGGGCACTTTTCCCGAAATTGTAAGAAAAAATCAGAAGAGTAACTTGAAAAAGAGAATGATGATCAGTGGACTCAAGTTTAGAAATCGGGTATTTCCAATCAGGACTCCAGAAAGAAAGGTAAAGAAGGAAATACTATGAAAGGAGTCACTGTTGTTGGGAAGAACCTTCCTAAACCTCAGGCTATAGAAAATCCCAATGCATCCTCCAATCATTTTGTTGTTTTAAGTTCTCCTGAAGTTCCTATTCTTGAAGAGGGTGAATGACAACAATTCAAAGTGTGAGATGGTGAACCTAAATTAAATACAGGAAAAATGGAACAAGCTAGAGTAGCTAATTCGGAACTACCTAGTGTAAGTGAATCCTTGTAGAAAAATCATCCTTCTCCAAATGTAGCCAAAACTTCTCCATCTTATGTAGAAATAACTAAGAAGAAGCCGACTGATAGCTCAGGCTCTTCTGATGAAGATTCCATTGAGCAAATTTTCAAAAAGGAAGGAAGGAAGTCCCGAAAGGAGGCTCGAGAAGAAGAGGTTGAGAGACTAAAGATGCATGGCATCCAGTCCACCATTGAAATGTCTCTTGGTACGATCAAGAGGACTCGGCCCCCAAAGGGAGTAGTTACTCCCTCCCTCTCAGGTAAATAATGCAGATCATCTCTTGGAATTCCAAGGGGTTGGGGAACCCAATCAAAGCAGATGTAGTCAAATATTTAATGCGAATGGTTTCTTCTAACATTTTCTTGCTTCAAGAGACTAAGGTAGAGGAGGAATCTCTTCTTCTCTTAAGTAAAAGAAAATGGAAATTGAATGTTGGCAAAGATGTCAGTGCGAGAGGTACCTCTGGGGGCCTTGCAACTCTTTGGTGTGATGAAAACTTTCAGCTTAAATGATGGTTTGTCACCCAACACTGGATTTTTACAGATCTCTATCATATCTCAAGTAAGATCTCCTTGGCCCTCTTTAATATTTATGTTCCAGTTAATTTCAATGAAAAAAATAAAGATGGAAACCACTATCATACTTCTTAGAAACCAACTCTCCTATAAATACTATAGTAGCAGGAGATATCAACATATCTTTTGCCTCGAATGAGAAAAAAGGTGGAATTCGCAGCAAGGATAATTTTCAAGACACGGTTGAGGCGTTGATCCAAGCCTGCAATCTGAATGATTTTAAACTCAGGAAAGGACAATACACCTTGTACAATAATAGATTTGGTGCTTCCAACATCGTTACTCGTCTTGACATGTTTCTAGTTCATAATTCATTGATGGATAGGAAATTCATTATCTCAACTAAAATTTTTCCCAAACTCACTTCAAATCATCACCCCATTTCTCTGATGTTTGAAAAAGAAGAAGACCTTGGCCCAATTCCATTTCGCTTCAGTCCACTCTGGATTGAGAGAGACGGTTTTTGGGAAATTGTGTCACAATAATGGTCTCAGTACGTAGAAGGATCCCCCATTTTTGTTTGGGAACATAAACTTAAGAAAACTAAATATGCTTTGAAAAATTGGGTTAAAAAACCTCTCAATACTCTGACTATCAGCAGCCCAGAGAGAGTGCTCGAGTTATCAGAGATCCAATTAGGAATGGAAGAAAGTGAAATCAGCAAATATTAGCTAGCTCTGGAGCAATTTACTCAAAATAAAACCTCTCAATATTTCCGTCAGGAAGAGGAATATCTTTGGCTGAAGCATCGAAGTCTCTGGTTGCAGGAGGGAGATTAAAACACTTCCTTCTTCCATCGTCAATGAAGAACTATACTGTCACAAAATCATATTTCAAAAGTATCCATTGGTGAGGAGGGGATTGTTAAATTCCAAGATCATCTAAAATAGGATGCAAGTAGGCGCTTTCAGTTCTTGTTTTAGGAGGATGGACTCTCTGATGGTGAAGTGTCTGCAGAATTTTTGGATAATATTCCTTCTCTTGTCAACATAGAGGATAATGATATCTAATGAAACCCTTCACTGAAAAGGAAATTTTGGATGTCATCTGGGGAATGGAGTCAGATGAAGCTCCTAGGTCATGTTATCACCCCAGGAAACTCCTCTAGGTTGCAGCTTGAGGATGCCTAGTAACTTACATATTTTTATGGTTTTCTAAGTGGATCAAGTCAGGTAACCTATAATACCTTTCACTCTCAATATGTGCATGAAACTCAATCAGGGATAAGGCTTCTAATTACCACTATTCAGAGGTTGACAATATGGTGTAGAGATGGAGAACTTATCATGTTGGCAGATCCATACATAAAATAGATATATATAAATGGCTATTCATGACAAGGAAAGCCCTTATAATTCAAATCACATCAATATGCCAATAGGGTGACAGCTATTAGACATTAATTAACCTGAATAACACATTCAAGCATAAGTACAGAATAGACATAAAATGGAAGCTCGACATCTGATGACAAAAGAGCTTATATTAGGTCATGAGCAATATGAGAATCTTGACAATAGAAATGGTCTATAAGTCCCCAAAGTCAAACCCTTTCAATAAAATAAGTCTTAGGCTTTATAGCCTTTACAAGAATACTCAGATCTTGAAAACTTGGATCTGATTTAATAAAAATAGACAAAATAATTGTTTTTTGCATAATTAGGTTAAAAACCCTATTTAACTACTAGTCTAACGAACTGTAGAATTCGTTCACTATTTGAACCTTCTGATAACTAAAGTAAGTACTGGAAATCACTGCCACTGGTCTTCTGTTGGTTAAGTCATTGTTTCACTTTGACAGTTGAGTGTTGGTGACCTTTTCTACTGTTATGTCACAGCAAAATTGAAGCATACCTTCCCTGATGTTTTCTTCCGCGTCCTTCATCTTTACACTTCATCCTTGAGCCATACATGTTCACCCAAAACTGGTTTGTCATGTCCCCTCAAATTGACCATTAAAAAGTGTTGACCATGCTAAGTTCCTAGGAGCTCAAAATTGATATTAATTATTCCTCGTAGGATAAATTTTGTAATAATTAATTAAGTAAGGCATGTATCTAAGTTTTATTTTCCATTTTAATTAGTATCACTCATTAATGAGGTGTAAATAAGCTGTCTAGTCAGGTGGGGCGCATTGGGAAAGTCTACTAGCCAAGGAAGGAAAGAGGAAACACTATGACAAAAGCTGTCATAGGAAACAAAGAGGAAAGTACTCAAAAGTAGGAAAAAATCATTCAAGGATAAAGTAGGAAAGTTTTTCAAAGGAGGGCATAGTTTCCTCTTATGGAGCTCAGAAAAGTAGTAAGAGAAAAGCAGGAAAGTTTTCAAAGGAAAGAACAGTTTCCTTATGAGTCTGGAAAAGCAAAAAAGGTGTCATAACTCAAAAGAAGCAACTTTTGACTAAGAGAGGGTGCAGTTTCTAATTATGAAAGAGGATTTGAACTTGGAAACAATTCCACATGGTCCTACTTGCTAAATTCCCCAAAGGAGGCACCTATGTGGCTAGGGTTAGGGTTTGTTGAGGGTTGACTTGCTCTCACAGGTCACCTTGGATCCTCACTTGCTAAGAAGGTCACTCAACACTCTATTAAAGGTGAATTCAACCCCATTGACTCAATTTTTATGATTTTATATTGTGGTTATGCTCTGTGAGCATACTCTCTAAGTGTTGTGCCTCAGATCATTGGGTGATGATCCCCAAACCCCTCCTCCCTTCTCTTCCATCTCCCTTTCTCTTCTATTGCAGGTATGGAGCACTACATTGCATCCATTGAAGCATGATAAGAGTTATTTTCAGCCTCCAAAATTTTCATTTCGAGATACAGTGAATCCCATGCTTCACCTATCCTCATAGCCGCTTTTGCCAGTCATGTTTCGGGCCTCCTGCCCCTTTATTTTGGAGTATCCCTGTAATGGTCAGTTTAGTATATGATTTCTGATATGTAGCAGAATATTACTCTATAATTTATCTATTCCTGGTTGAAAAATATCTTTCCATAAATAATTATGTCTTCAGTTTCCTCATAAAAGCTTATTTTATCAATGTATGGGGGAAAATTGATGAATCTTAGTGCTATGAGAAATATGCAAGGTTGGGGGACTTTATGAAGAGATTTCATATTTTAATTTGGATTTTATTTATCTATTTCATAATTCATATGTATCTCATAAATTAATTTGAGACAAATTAACTGCTTAAATTTAGACCCTAGCTAGATTGCCAGCTTTCAATGACTAGTCTTGCCAAATTTGATGTAAAATGATTTTTTCTAATTCAAAATGAGCCCCGTTAGTTCCTATGGGTCACTGACAGACCCACATTCCCTTAAATACCTCCAGAACCATTTTTCATTGGGATCATACTACTTTTTTGGATCCTCCTCTGCGCAGGGTTTCTCTTGACCAAAATTGCCATAAATCCCCAAATTCACCCAAAACACCTCAAACTTTATAGAACCTCAAAAAAATATTTAAATACCCTTTTATATATTAACTTAATGCTTTAACAAACCTCTGCAAGTTTCCCTAAGCCTCTGGTTGAAACAGGCAGAACTACTCTCCTTAGTTGCACAGTTTGGCTGCCCAGAAGTGTGGTAGTAGGTTATTGCGGCACGGATTCTGAAACCTAAATGGAACCAGATATAAGTTTGTTAGGGGAGATGAAATTCAATGTCTGAAATATATTTGTTTTCTTCCCACTGATCACTCTTGTCCTCTGCAAAATCTCCCAGAAGAAATCCTTGATTTGCCCAGTCCGAGAAGGCTTGTGTGAATTAATTCAATTTCAGAATTTTTAATTTAAAAAATTGTAGAAAGTTAATATTCTTATATGTACATCATGTAAGGGATATTATAGTGGTATCAGAGCTCTTTCCTTGGATCATCCTGTGGAAAGATATCTCTCATTGAATAAATTTGCAGCCATGTCTTACTATGAGGATGACTATGATGAGCAATATGAAGAATACTGCAGAAGATATGAAGAAGAAGAAATCCTCTATGTTGATGGAGGCATACTAAAACATGAATATGATGAAAACTATTGGACATCAGATGGGGAAGAGATCAGATCCGATTCTCCAATGGTTAAGAAAATATTGACAGAGATTATTGAAGCATGTGAGAACATGTGTCATTGAGTACTATCTAGCGTTGGGTAAATATATTTGTGCAAACCTTTCTTTTGGAGATTATATTTATTTCAAGTATGGGTTCCAGTCCAAGCATGATTATGAAAATTATTTCAAGAGTAGCAAGCTATCCAAAGAGGAACCAATTTGTTCCAACTCTCTAGGAAAAGAAGAAGAAGACAGAACCAAAGGTGAAGATTCCTCCAAGCCATCGCCATGTTCGAGATTTAAGAGTTTGTTTGGTTTTTATTCAAATAGATCTTCTAAATATTGTGACATGAGTACCACTAAATATGAAGTATCTTTAAGTTCCTTGAATAAGAAGAGAAACAAAGTGGAGACAGAGATCCAAGAGGTGAAGTACAAATCAACACAAGGTGGTTGCATAAGAGAAGAGGTTGAAGAGGAATGCAATTCAAGTTTCTTGGTGGGTGATCTCCGGATCACTGCTCAAGGTTCTGGCTCATGTATGGGTGGTGAGACATATTTTGGATCAGATCCAAAAGAGGTACAGAAATCAGATTTACAGTCACCTTCTGAGCCACATAATGAAGATGAAAACAACGCCACACCACTTGGGTGTGAGACAAAAATTTTGGAGGAAGAGCAGGCCACCATAGTATCCGTACAGGAAGATGGTAATCTTAAGAACAATGATAATAAAAGTTCTGATTTTTGTATCAGCCCTGTACACCTACAACCATCTGATCCATGTAAAGATAAAAATTCTTCACTTGCATTTGAGGACTACAAAAGGAAGGCCAATTGTGAGGGAGATAAATTCAGTCCTATTTTCCCTGTTGGTGATCGCACAATCAGTGCAAAGAAGGGTGATATTGTCAATGATGATAATATGGTGAAGGAATATTTTGGATCATATCCAAAAGAATAGGAAATATCAGATCTGAATTCATTATTTGAATTTCCCAATTAAGTGGAAGAAAAGCCCCCACCAGCTAGGTGTGAACTAGGAAATCTGAAGGAGAAAAATATGGTGCAAAGGGATGCAAAAGGTTATGAATTTTGGACTCTCTTGCAGCATGATGAAGTTTCATCCACATCAAAGGAGAGGCTTGAACTCATTGAGAATCCCAATCCCACTATCACCATTGTGGAGATCTATGAGCCATCCAGTCTTGC
Source organism: Pseudotsuga menziesii (assembly GCA_001517045.1). Lineage (NCBI taxonomy): Eukaryota > Viridiplantae > Streptophyta > Pinopsida > Pinales > Pinaceae > Pseudotsuga > Pseudotsuga menziesii. Next base: position 63,728 of record LPNX011087328.1, on the reverse strand, counting down.
AGGTGGGAAAACAGAAAGAAAGATTCATAAAGAGAAGTACAAGTCACAGCAAGAAAATTGCAGGAAAGAAGAAGGGGGTGATTTTCCTCAAGAGCCCCACTCATTTCCTTGGCCTTTGAAAATGGATGAAAAGAATATTCAAAATTATTTACACCTTCTCCAAGACACATATTCTCCAGTGGCACACCAGTGCTAGATAGTTGCTTCATTGGAAGATCAATCTTCTCTTGAATCCAAGGAGGAGATGCAGAAGGCAATGTTTGCAATACAAGGAGAATTCTTAAAATTGCTTTCCGATAGAGATGTTTTGATTGAGGTTGCTGATGTGTTGCATGGAGCATCCTTGAAGGATGAAGAAGAAATTTGCAAGCTCACACAAGATTTATTGACCACCCAATATTCCTTGAAGACCACTCAATGTGCACTCCAAGAATCCAAGATGGAGATAGAGAAACTTCATGAGAAGTTGAAAAGGTATTACCTACCCTCCCACACACCATTCAGCCATATTCACAAGGATGATTTCATTCTTGAACAAAGAGAGGAATCTCATGAGATGGTGGATCATGAGATGCACTTAGATTTGCAAGTGCTTGTAAAAAGCTACGAGGAAGATAATATTTGCCAAGCACTCATTGAGGTTGAGAGGAAGGATGAAGTGTTCTTCTCTACCATAAAGATGGCTAATCACATTACTTATGGATCAGCAAATAAAATTCCTTATTCATCCATTGATTGGTGGGATAGAGACACCTTTAAAGTGAAGAAGGTGGGAGATAAAGAATTTAATTTCTGCAATAAATTTTTTGTTGTGACCGACATTGCCTTGGCATGTGGGCAGCCACAAGGATTTAATTTGCAGAAATTGGATACATTCCATACACATGCACATGAGGTACATTCTGATTTTTTTGTGCTTGAGGACTGTACAAACAAGTTTGATGAGAACCAAGCACTTGGTCTTTCCCAGAAAAAATTAGAATTGTTTCCTGAAAAGAATCTCTTCCCCATGGGAGATTCATATGAGGATGAAGATGGGGAAGCCATAAGTTGGGTGGATAATTATTGCAGAGATATGATTCACAGTTCTACCCATACTTCTATTACAACCTCATCAAGAGAGAATGAAATTTGGGAGAAGGAATTTTCCTTGGAGATGCAACAGGAAGAGCTAGAGGCTTTCCTAGGTGTTCATGATGACTTGTGGAATGCACCATCACCCTCACATCAGCCACATAGGAATATATTGCTGTCACTTGCTGCCATTCAACCACATGTGGATTGGGTGGAAGATTATATGTCACACATGGAGTCTTCTTGCAGAAAAATTTCTGCTCATGAGCAATGGAAGGCAGTTGAGCAATCAAACTATCAAGAGGAATTGATGAGAAAAACATCTTACATCAAGTGGTCTTGGTGGAGGAAATACACATAGTTGGATAGATTCTTGTACCCTATGACCAGTGGCAGAGAGTTGAGCCATTGGAAGTGTTCACATGGAACTTTTGGTTGGAGTGTCAGTACCCTCTCAGATTAGATGATGGGACACTTATTTATTTTTCTTGCTTGCATTTGTGGAGATAATTGTGATGCATCATCTTATTGTGAGCAGTTTGGGAATCCTTGTTGCTTGAATGATGCCTATACTCATTGGGGTTGGACATGGGGCTCACACCTATGTATTTGTAGAAAAATAATTTTGAGATTCAATGTTGATGTGCATCAAGCACATAAGGAACTTTATGTTGGGTGGGGAAGTCTGACAGATTTCCAACTTTGCATTGAGAATTTCCAGTTTTCAATGCAGTGGTATGATTTCCACAGCATGAATTTCATTCCCTATGATGATAAATTTGTATGGTGAATTCTAATGTTTGGATACTTACAGTTGAGGAAATGGGATCAAGGAATAAATTCTCCTGATAAGTTGTGTGGGAAGGCATTCTCACTAAAGGGGGTGTAATGCAAGCAATGGGACCCTGGCATTGCTTGTTTTGGAGAAACTTTACAGGATGGATTGATGGAGAAAGTCAACCTTTTTGCAAAATGGATGCATGCTCCATTTCTTTGACATGATGAACAAATTTGCAACACTCTAGAGTGCTTATGCTTGAGGAAAAGCAGATTTGGGAGGGGAGGACTGTCATGTCCCCTCAAATTGACCATTAAAAAGTGTTGACCATGCTAAGTTCCTAGGGGCTCAAAATTGATATTAATTGTTTCTCATAGGATAAATTTTGTAATAATTAATTAAGTAAGGCATGTATCTAATTTTTATTTTCCATTTTAATTATTATTTCTCATTAATGAGGTGTAAATAAGTTGCCTAGTCAGGTGGGGCGCATTGGGCAAGTCTACTAGCCAAGGAAGGAAAGAGGAAACACTATGACAAAAGATGTCATAGGAAACAAAGAGGAAAGTACCTAAAAGCAGGAAAAAAGCAGGCAAGTTTTTCAAAGGAGGGCATAGTTGTCTTATGGAGCTCAAAAAGGTAGTAAGAGAAAAGCAGGAAATTTTTCAAAGGAAAGAACAGTTTCCTTATGAGTCTGGAAAAGCAAAAAAGGTGTCATAACTCAAAACAAGCAAATTTTGACTAAGAGAGGGTGCAATTTCTAATTATGAAGGAGGATTTGAACTTGGAAACAATCCCACATGGTCCTACTTGCTAAATTCCCCAAAGGAGGCGCCTATGTGGCTAGGGTTAGAGTTTGTTGAGGGTTGACTTGCTCTCATAGGTCACCTTGGATCCTCACTTGCTAAGAAGGTCACTCAACACTATATTAAAGGTGAATTCGACCCCATTGACTCAGTTTGGATGATTTGATATTGTGGTTATGCTATGTGAGCATACTCTTTGAGTGTTGTGCCTCGGACCATTGGGTGATGATCCCCAAACCCCTCCTCCCTTCTCTTCCATCTCCCTTTCACTTCTATTGCAGGTGTGGAGCACTACATTGCAGCCATTGAAGTATGATCAGAGTTATTTCATCCTCCAACACGTTCAGGTCGAGATACAGTGAAGCCCATGCTTCACCTATGCTCACAGCCGCTTTTGTCTGTCATGTTCTGCGCCTCCTGCCCCTTTATTTTGGAGTATCCCTGTAATGGTCAATTTAGTATATGATTTCTGATATGTAGAAGCATATTAATATATAATTTATATATTCCAAGTCGAAAAATATCTGTCCATAAATAATTATGTCTTCAGTTTCCTCAGAAAAGCTTATTTTATCTATGTATGGGGGGAAATTAATGAATCTGAGTGCTATGAGAAATATGAAAGGTTGGGGGACTGTCTGAAGATATTTTATATGTTAATTTGGATGTTATTTATCTATTTAATAATTCATATGTATCTCAAAAATTAATTTGACACAAATTAACTGCTTAAATGTAGACCCTAGCTAGATTGCTAGCTTTCAATGACTAGTCTTGCCAAATTTGATGTAAAATGAGTTCTTCTAACTCAAACCGAGCCCCGTTAGTTCCTATGGGTCATTGATAGACCCACCTTCCCTTAAATACCTCCAAAACAATTTTTCATTGGTATCATACTACTTTTCAGGATCCTCCTCTACGCAGGGTTTCTCTTGACCAAAATTGCCATAAATCCCCAAATTCACCCAAAACACCTCAAACTTTCTAGAACCTCAGAAAAATATTTAAATACCTTTTTATATATTAAATTAATTCTATAAAAAACCTCTGCAAGTTTCCCTAAGCCTCTATTTGAAACAGGCAGAACTACTCTCCTTAGTTTCACGGTTTGGCTGCCCAGAAGCATGGAAGTAGGTTTCCACATAGCGGATTCTGAAACCTAAATGGAACCAGATATAAATGTGTTAGGGAAGAGGAAATTCTATGTCTGAAATATCTTTGGTTTCTCCCTCTTGCTCACTCCTCTTGCCTACAAAATTTCCTAGAAAAACCCCCTTGACTTTCCCTGTCCGAAGAGGCTCTGAGTGGTTTGATTCAAAGTTCAAAAATTGTAATTTAAATTATAAAATTAGAAATTTTTCAGTTCTGCATACCAGACTTGGGACATCACAGTGGTATCAAAGCTATCTTCAAGATTTCCTCCTTTATGAGAGATTGATGATATGAAGTGATGAAGAGAGATAGATAGATCTCTGCCATTAATTGAGGTTATCATCAGTCCCTAATATTAGTCTCCTAACACTTCCAAAGTTTCTGTATGTTCTAATAGTTTTCCATTACAATGTCTACCTCCAATTCTAGTTTTTTATCCTTGTAATGAAGACTAAATTAATGAGTAAAGATATGAAACTCCCGTGAGATTGAATTCAGTCATTAATTCTCTGAAATAATGTATTCTTACCTTTCTATAAGTATTACATAGTTTTGAATATATATATTTTACTCTGGAGAAGCATTTCCACACCCTAGCTAGAAATGCATTGAAAAATTAATAGTTTTAGATTTCGAATGAGTTGAAGGACTTAAACCTTTCTGATTTTATTTCTTTTACTTTTGAGCATTCATTAACTTCACATTGAACACCTTCCATGTCTGAATATGAGTTTTATTAACCTTCTCCATATGTTTGGAAGACCCAGAACCCAAGCCTAGAGTGCAGTCCAAGGGACTAATTTCCTAAAATTCTCAAATATGTTATTTACCTGCATAAACCTTTATATACTGTAATATAAATTTATATCAGAGCCATAATCAATTTACCCAAGCCCATGGTTGAAAAAGGCTGAACTACTCTTCCTAGTTTCACGGTTTGGCTGTCGAGAAGCGTGGAAGTAGGTTTCCACATAGCGGATTCTGAAACCAAAATGGCACCAGATCTAAATGTGTTAGGGAAGAGTAAATTCTATGTCTGAATTATCTTTGGTTGCTTCCCGTTGCTCACTCCTCTTGCCAACAAAATTTCATAGAAAAAAAACCCTGACTTTCCCTGTCCGAAGAGGCTCTGAGTGGTTTGATTCAAAGTTTAGAAATTGTAATTTAAATTACAGAATTAGATAGTGTTTAGGTCTGCACACTATAATTGTGATATCACATGGTTCTTCATGTCAAAATTCAATCTTATGCCTCTTTCTTCTTTAGATGGTTAAGAGGCCAAAATATCAGAACTGTTAGCAACCGAAAGCGGTGCTTTCGGTGGCTAATGAACTACCTCGGCATCTACCTAAGCCACCGAAAGCCCTGTTCTTCAACAATTCTTAGCCACCTCCAAAATTGTTCTTTCAAGTTTGTCTGCTTAGCTTTCTTCTTCAACAGGCTCTATGTTAGGAGGGTTAACAGCAGCCTGGCTTGCTTCTGGATTCTGAAGGCTTACTACAGCTTCAGCTAGGGTTTCCAATGTGAGTTGAGTGCTAGGGTTTAACTTGGCCTCCTTTATCTATAGTCTCTAAAGACTAATCATCCTATACAATCGTGTGTTGTCTTTCAGGTACCTTTTATTTAGTCTTTTTAGGAAAGCATACCTTTCTCTTAGCTCTAGGTAATATTTGTGCAACATCTTGTTCATGCTAGTCAATGCAGCATTATTTTTCTATATCTCCCTTTCTAAAATCTCCATCTCATACACTTGCCTCAGCAACTGATTTATCCTTTGATTCTTGGGCTTGCTAGAGGAAGCCTTCTCTGCTGGTTCATCTTGCTCTTTTGGTGTAGGTGATGGTCGTTCTTCAATCTCTACTACAACCTGCAATGCTAGGTCTGCACCTTCTTCTTCCTCCTCTTCTGAATCTGACTAGGGCAGGTTAAAAATGTTCTCATTGTGTGTTTTAACTTCCTAGCCCTTTTCACTGAAATTCAAGTTTCTTTTGACCTTCTTGGCTTTGGAAGAGGAAGGAGGTTGTTCTGCTACTGCTAGGGATATAGACCTTCTCTTCCTTTTCCCACTTCTTGGTGTGCTGGACTTTTTAGCAGGAGACTTCCCCTTTTCTTTTGGCTAAAGGCGTGTTTCAAAACCTTCCAAAATAAGAAATAAGGCCATGCCATATTCCTCCTATAGCAGCCAGCATCCTTGAAAAATTGACAGACTTCTAGATGTGCCTTTAGGTAGCTGATGTCTCCCAACTCCTGCCTGAGAGCGGGTCCTCCCTTATTCATTTTGCTGAATACCACTCCTAGGTACCTGCAACAATAAATTCAAGCTCTGTAAGATAGCGTTTTAACAGGCTGCTTCTCAGAGATGGATTTCTGGTGGAGAGAAATGCTAAAGTCAGGGGTGGAGTGTAATGAAGATTTGGCACTGATTATGAGGGCTTTCAACTGCATGATTGATGATTAGGTCAGAGGTTGATGGCACTATTTGATATTTTCGAGACCCCTTGCCTAGCAATTATGTTAAAATCAACCTGGATACTCATTAGGGATTGCCTACAGTTCTTTGGACAGAAAGAGAGAGAAGGAGGGATTTAAATCACATCAGTCCTTATCAGTTTCAATGACAACCTCCTTACTCATTTCTTCATTTAGTTATGCATCCTCTTGTCCTTTTGGTGGTTTATCACGCCCTTTACTGATCGTTATTTTGCTGACGGACTCTGATTTGATATATTTCTAACCGTTTCTCTCTTTTACCTTTTCGGTGGTTAACAACCTTTAGGAATTTATTTGCTAGCCACTAAAAACAAGGCTTTCTATGGCTAATGAAATCCTGACCTTTTCACCCAAGCCACCGAAAACAAGGCTTTCTGTGGCTAATGAAATCCTGACCTTTTCACCCAAGCCACCAAAATTGTTTTCCCAATGTTGCAGTGAAACTCAGCTTTTAGGGGATAGTGCTCTCTTTGGATATCCCTTTTAATCGATGAAAACCCGTCCTTTCGTTGGCTAATGAAACATCAGATCCTTTGCCTAAGCCACCAAAACTATTTTTTCCCCAACACCTTTTTGCCTGCTTTCAGTGGTTAACGCCCTTCTTGAACTGTTCACTAAGCTTCCGAAAGCAACACTTTTCGGTGGCTAATGAGATGTCTGAAGTCTCACCTAAGCCACTGAAAGTGATTTCACCATTTACTCGACTGGGCCCGCTTTCGTTGGTTAACCTTTATCCTGCGTTAAACTGTTAGCTGTCGAAACAAAGCCTTTCAGTGGCTAATGAGTTGTTAATAACCCCACCTAAGCCACCGAAAGATAAAACTTCCAATTTTTTCAACCAGAGCAAAACCAGAGACCTTCAATTTGTCAGTCATCTTTAAATCTTCCATATCATGACTCGAATTCTTCATACTATCTAAATAAATTTATTTTGGGAGATAACATCTAGATCCTACTTGGGGATGGGAACCTCCCTGTGAGGTCCCAAGAACCCCAGACCAAAATGCCTTTCCTTGAAAATAACTAAAAACTTAACACTATCATTTACTGTTCCACTGGGCATGGAGTTTATTCTATAAGCAAAAACAACCTACTAACTACTAATTCATAATAACAAGGCCTCAGATCCTCAAACAAAGTAAATTTTTAGAAAACGCCCATTCACTAGGCCATCAAACACCTCTTCCCCTTCCGTATTCTGCAATTTGAAGGTGTTGTTCTTTTGCACCTGTGCTATCACAAAAGGGCCAATTCACAAAGAGTCAAACTTTCCATGTTTGCCCTTGTCCTGCCTGATAGTATCCCACTTGAGGACCCAATCTCCAACCTGAAAGTTGTCTACTTTTGCCCTTTTGTCAAACATGACCTTTATCCTCTATTTATGGGCTTCTGATTTTCCTATCACTTGCTCCCTGACTTCCTGCAACTCAACCAAATCCATCATCCTCCTCACCATATCATTTGGTTCATCTTCCTCTTCCTGAAAGAATTTTTCCACTGGTAGGATTAGCTGAATGGGAAAATGGCCTCAGTACCATAAACTAATTTGAATGGAGAAATCCCTATAGATATTTTATCTGTTACCCTATCAGCCCATAAAGCAAATTTTAGCTTAGAATCCCAGCTTTTCTGATTTGTCTCCAATAGTTTTCTTATGATCCTGACTAGGATTTTGTTGGATAACTCAACTAGGCCATTGCTTTGAGGATAATAGGATGTGGAATGCACCAGCTGTATGTCCATTGACTCACACATTTTAACCAATGCCCTGACTTTAAAAGTTGGTGCATTATCAGTCACTAACCTTACTGGGAAGCCAAACCTAATAAAGATATTCTCATATAAAAACTTCATAATGACCTGATGAGTTGCATTCCTGGTGGGTACTGCCTCTATCCATTTGGTAAAGTAGTCTGTGACTACTAGGATCCATTTATGCTACCCACTAGGAGATGGATTTATTTCACCTATGAAATCCAGACCTCGTTGCTGGAAAGACCCATTCACTGCAATAGGCCTAAGGGGCAAGGATTTGAGCTGCTGCTTCCCAATAAATCTTTGGCATTAGTCACAGGCCCTTACAAAGGTACACACATCAGCAAAAAGGACTGGCCAATAGTACCCTACCCTCAGGATCTTGTGGGTTGTGGTCTTCCAATAATGATGGCCCCACATGTGCTGGAATGAAAGTGATGCATGACCTGATCTGATTCTTCTTTATCTAGACATCTCAACAAAACCCTAGACAGATCTTTCTAGTACAATAGTTTGTCAACTATGCAAAATTTAACAGATTTTAATTTAAGAGCTCGTGCTTGATTAGGAGTGAGACCAGGAGGAACTTCTAATTTCTACAAAAAATGAATAATACCTAAGCACCACTCACATGAAGACAGGTTTTCATCCACTGGTTGAATGTCATTCGGATATTGAACTACCTCTGCTGCTACTACAGTTTGTAATTTTGTTGAATTGACACAAGTGAAGTTCATCCCCATTAGTTCACAGTTTTCTTTATCCATGAGTTTGGCCAGACCTAGTCCCTTTACTAGCTTAGTGGGCTTCACCTCTATATCAAACTCAATGAGCTTGACAATCCATTTAGCTCTCTTTCCATCAATGTCAGGTTGAGTTAAAACATCCTTCACGACAGTTGAAGGGACATAGGAAAGAAATTTTGCATGGAGAATGTAAATCCTAAAGGTCTTCAATGAATTAATGAGAGCATAAGCATGTTTCTCAATTGGATCATACTTCAGCTCAGCATCTCTCAAGGTTTTGCTGAAGAATGCAATTGGATGATCGAGACCCTCATCATCTTTTTGTAACAGCACAGCTACCACTATGTCATAGGATGCAAAGGAGAATATATAAAAACTCTTGGTATAGTCTGGACTAATCAAGGTTGGGGCTTCCATGATAGCCTTCTTGATGTCTTCGAAAGAGCTTCTTTCCTGATCAGTCCATGTTATTTCTGCATCATTTTTTAGCATGGTTGTTATGTGTTTTACCAGCTAAGAGAAATTAGGGATGAACCTCCTGACAAAGTTTATCTTACCCAAAAAGGACTGAATATCCATTTTTGACCTCGATATGGACAGGTTCTGGATTGCTTCCACCCTTACCGAATCAATCTTTACACCTTCAGCTGAGACTATGTGACCTAGGAGTTTCCCCTCACTGAGTGCAAATTGGGACTTCTTAGGGTTGAGTGATATCCCAAACCTCCTGCACTTCAGAAATACCCTCCTCAAGTGCTGCAAATGGTCATGATAGATGTGAGAGTAAACTGTTAGGTCATCCAGGTATATAAGCACAAATTTATCTTTCAACCCTACAAAAGCTAGTTCCATGGCTCTTTGAAAAATAGCCCCAGCATTCATCAGCTCAAATGGCATTTTAGCATACAAGAAAGTGCCCCAGGGGGTGGTCAAAGCAGTCTTCTCTTAGTCATTAGGGTGCACAACAACTTGGTTGTATCTAGAGAAGCCATCCAGAAATGACATGACACTAGCCCCTGAGACTCTTTGCAACAGGTGTTCCATCTTGGGAAGTGGATAGTTGTCTTTTTTGGGACATTTGTTCAGGTTTCTAAAATCCATGCACAACTTGATCTACCCGTTCTTCTTCCTTACCACCACTAAGTTTGAAATCCACTTGGAATACCTAAGGGGGATTATGATTTTGGATTTGAGGAGCTTGTGGATTTCCTTTTCAATTACAGGTAGTAGGAGAGTACTGATAGATCTCAAATTATATTTGAAAGGGATGGTGTCCTTCTCCAAAGGGATCATGTGCTGGATGATATTACTCTCATAGGTTTTCAGGTCATTGTACTCCCAGGAAAAGATATTAGCAAATTCTTTTATCAGGCTACAAAATTTGGACCTCTGATCAGCAGTCAACTCACTGGATAGATTTATTAGTTTTGGATGGCTTTGGATACCTATGTTTTGCTCTTGGACAACAGGGTCTTGCTCCTTTTTGGAAGCCTTGAAATGGATGTCATTATGATCAAAAAGCTCTTCCAGAGGTACTAGACCCTGAGGTATATAATTGCTGGGTAATTGGACAATATTCTGATCAGCTACTTTATCTTTCAACTTGAGTTGTTGGGATTCTTCCATGTTTAGGTTTTCCTGATCTATATGGATATCAGAGAATTCATCTACTAGCTGAAGGAATTTACTAAGCTCATCATCATTCTCAAACACCTTCCAAAATTTTACATTATTTGGCAGGGAAGGTCTGTACTTGACCTAGACATAATAGCTGATATTAGGAGGTAAAGGAGGAACAAACAAACTTGCAGAGACAGCCAAGGAATCAGCCGGGTGATTCAAGGCCCTAGGTATATATGACAGTTCAAAAAACATAAAAGAGTCCCTGAGTTTCCATACCTTGTCCCTGTAGGCCTTTAGTCTGACGTTTTTTGCTTGAAAGGTGTTGCTGACCTGCCGTATAATAAGGTCTACATCTCCAAATATTCTCATGCACATGATCCCCATCTCCTTGGAAAATTTAACTCCTAGCATCAAGGCTTCATATTCTGCTATATTTTTAGTGGTTTTAAAGTCAAGCTTATAAGACAGATGAATATTCTCTTTGGATGGAGAGATCAATACTACACCTGCACCTGCTGAGTTTTGAGTGTTATCCCCATAAAAATACATGTTCCAGACTACTGTGGTCACTTCTTCGAGCTGCTGATAGGTGGGCTTGGTAAGCTGGACTGGTGTTTGTTGAGAATCATGTATTTGCAGAATGCATGAACCAAAATCAGTTTCTACTGCATAGATGGGTTGGTTCACTGAATTCCTTTCATTGCTTATGATGTAGGCAAGCTAATTCTCTCTATAAAGCCTTTTGGTATCCCCTCCAAACATGGGGATTGTAGCATATGTAAGGTCCATCTGAAGGGTGCCACCTAGCCTTTTAATCCATGATCGAGACAGCAAGAGACCAAATTTGGGAGGGATATCAGCCACTACAATGTCCATTGTGATGCTTTTTGAAGGTAGCTAAGATAGGTTTACAACAAGGTATTTAATGAGGCCCAAGCACTTGACCTTTCTGGAGTCAAAGGAGAACAAATCATGGTAGGGATTTGTAATGCTGAGACCAAGCTAATCCATCATAGATTTTGGCATTAGGTTATGGAAAGCTCCTGATCCAGCAGACAGTTATGAAGGACTTTATCATGGATATTCAAGGATATGTATAAAGGTGGGCATGAATCCTTTAGGTCTTTGATCATAGGGCCTAGGGTTACAATAGGTTTATCATCTTGCATATTTACAAAGTCAGTATCAATATGTATCTTTGGTTAAAGAGAATTCAGTATGGAAGATTTGAATGCATCATTTTTCATCAGCTCGATTAATGGGAAAGGGATCTTCAATTTCTGAATATATGAATCAAGGTTGAAAGAATGATGTAGTCTATCAAGAAACCTTACCTCGGGTACTGGAGCTTTGAGTTGGACATGGTCAGGGATTGATGAAGGTGCTAGTTTTTGAAATGGTTTGGAAATGACAGCCATTTTCTTTGGTAAAATAGTGGCCTTTTTAGCTGGTGCAGTAGGCTGTTTGAGAGGAACAACATTCTTCTTAAGAGGAGCAACTAGCCTGGACCTCAAGTTATATCCTCCTTGACCATCAGCCTAATATACTGCTTCTTCACTGATCAGCTCATCAATTAGGGCTTCCTCATATTCTACCTGTGTTAGAAAGGAATAGTCAACTTCATCTTCCATGTAGTGGATGTTTTCTTCATCCTCTCATTCTTCCTCAATGAACTCTAGTTCTTCTTCTAGTATAGCATTATGAAAAGGAGCTCTGATTCTCTGATCTTCCCCTTGATTCCTTTCCCTTCTGAGGATCTGAATTGGGGGGTTGCCTCTTCTGTAAGGGACAAAATTAGGGTTTTGAGCAACAAAATCACTTGGCCCTTTACCTCTCACAGGTATCTATCCTTGGTCCTTTAGTTTAGACATTTCAGCAGTCAAGTTATCTAATAGTTTGGTCATTTTGTCAATCTTGTTCTTTGATGAAGAAGCCCCAAGAGGGTCTTTTGGCTGCTTCTTCCTGTCTATCTTTCCTTTGACCTTTTCAGATGCCACAATGTTAGATTCTACCTCTAGGCCAGCATCCTGCATGAGTGATAAGGAGGCAGACCTTCTTTCTCTGAGAAGCAGGAAGAAATCAGAGTCAAAGGCATTTGCATAAGTTATACTGGCTAAGGTATCAGTGGGTTTGATTTCAGTGGGGATCTTACTGTACATATTGTTGAACCTCTTGGTGAAGTTGGAAATAGACTCCCTATTCTCTCTTTTCAAGTTGTTGAACTCTTTGATATAATAGAGGTGGTCTCTCCTCTCTCCCCAATGCTTTAGAAAGATGTCATCTAGGGATTCAAAGCCTACTATCGATCGAGCAGGAAGCTCTTTGAACCATTTCCTAGCCTGACCATCTAGGCTTTGTACAAAAACCCTAGTCCACACATCTTCCTGTTCTATATTAATGTTCTCAACATAACTGTAAAAGGCCTCTAGATGTTCTTCCGCTGTGAAATATCCCTCTCCTATGAACTTAGGCATGTACTTGAGGTAGTCTCCAGTGGGCATGGCCGAGAGAGGGTTAGGCAAATTTAGGGGGGCATACCTAGCTACCAGGATCCTTTCCATTTTGGTCAATTGAGGAGCAGCCATATTGGAAATGGGTATGGAAAGGGTGGAGGAAGGTAGAACTGATGTAGATAGTAGCTGAGAAGGTGGTGGTGATAAACTTATCCCAGTGGAGTCACCAGGGATTGGATCTTCACAAGCAGCAGTGCTTGAAGATGCCCAAACCCTAAAATTTTCTGATGTATTTATAAATTCCTGAGAATTAAGTGTTTCAGCAGAAGAAATAATAGCAGAAATGTTTCTTGAAATACCTAATGTAGCTTCCTTTGCAGCACTGCTAGTCTGCCTTAGTGAAGCCCTAGCTCTTCTTAGAATCTCTTCTGGATCTGAAACCGATGTTGCTAGTGGCCCTTGAGGGTTTTCTCTGGTACTTGGTCTTCTTGAAGCCACCTTATTTCAATGGAGTCGCCAGATAGATGATTACAATCAAAATAGTGTCCAAGCTTTGTCTATCATCAAAGCAAGGATCTATGTCGTCTCCTAGGGAAGCTGAGCTTCAGTCTTCTCTCCCCGGTAATGGTGCCAATTTGTTATCACTCTAGGAAACTCCTCTAGGTTGCAGCTCGAGGATTCCTAGTAACTTAAATATTTTTATGGTTTTCTAAGTGGATCAAGTCAGGTGACCTATAATACCTTTCACTCTCAAGACATGTGTGAAACTCAATCATGTATAAGGCTTCTAATTACCACTATTCAGAGGTTGACAATATGGTGCAGAGATGGAGAAATTATCATGCTGGCAGATCCATACATAAAATAGATATATATAAATGGCTATTCATGATAAGGAAAGCACTTATAATTCAAATCACATAAATATTCCAATAGGGTCACAGCTATCAGACATTAATTAACCTGAATAAAACCTAAATAACACATTCAAGCATAAGCACAGAATAGACAGAAAATGGAAGTTGAACATATGATAACAAAGGAGCTTATATTAGGTCATGAGCAATATGAGAAGCTTGACAATAGCAATGGTCTATAAGTCCCCGAAGTCGAACCCTTTCAAGAAAATAAGTCTTAGGCTTTATAGCCTTTACAACAATACTCAGATCCTGAAAACTTGGATCTGATTTAATAACAATAGACAAAATAATTGTTTTTAGCATAATTAGGTTAAAAACCCTAATTCACTACTAGTGTAACTAACTGTAGAATTTGTTCACTGTTTGAACCTTCTAATAACTAAAGTAAGTACTGGAAATCATTGCCACTGGTTTTCTCCTAGTTAAGTCACTATTTCACTTTGACAGATGAGTGTTGGTGACCTTTTCTACTGTTATGTCATAGCAAAACTGAAGCATACCTTCCCTGATGTTTTCTTCAACATCCTTCATCTTTACACTTCATCCCTGAGCCATCCATGTTCACCCAAAACTGGTCCTTTGTGTCAAAATTCAATCTTATGCATGTTTCTGCTTTCGGTGGTTAAGAGGCCAGAATATTGAAACTGTTATCTCTCGAAAGTAGTGTTTTTGGTGGCTACTGAACTGCCTCAGCATCCGCCAAAGCCACCGAAAGCCCTGTTCTTCAAAAATTCTTAGCCACCTCCAAAATTGTTCTTTCAATTTTGTCTGCTTAGCTTTCTTCTTCAACAGGCTCTATGTTAGGAGGGTTAACAGTAGTCTGGCTTGCTTGTGGAGGCTGAAGGCTTACTACAGCTTTAGTTAGAGTTTCCAATGTGAGGTGAGTGTTGGGTTTTAGCTTGGCCTCCTTTATCTGTAGTCTCTGAAAAACTAATCATCCTATACAATCTTGTGTTGTCTTTCAGGTACCTTTTGTTTAGTCTTTTTAGGAAAGCATACCTTTCTCTCATCTCTAGGTAAGATTTGTGCAACAGCTTGTTCCTGCTGGTCAATGTAGCATTATTTTTCTTTATCTCCCTTTCTAAAATATCCATCTCATACACTTTCCTCAACAACTGATTTATCCTTTGAGTCTTGGTCTTGCTAGAGGAAGCCTTCTCTGCTGGTTCATCTTGTTCTTTTGGTGTAGGTGATGGTAGTTCTTCGATCTCTGCTACAACCTACAATGCTAGGTATGCACCTTCTTCCTGTTCCTCTTTTGAATTTGAGTAGGGCAGGTTCAAAATGTTCTCACTGTGTGTTGTAACTTCCTGGCCCTTTTCACTAAAATCCAAGTTTCTTTTGACCTTCTTGGCTTCAGAAGAGGAAGAATGTTGTTCTGCTGCTGCTGGGGATATAGCCCTTCTCTTCCTTTTCCCACTTCTTGGTGTGCTGGACTTTTTAGCATGAGACTTCCCCTTTTCTTCTGGCTGAAGGCTTGTTTCAAAACCATTCCAAAATAATAAATAAGGCCATGCCATATTCCTCCTCTTCAGCAATTCTTGGATCAGAAGTTGGATAAGGCCATGATGAGACTATCTGCCAGCAATATTGGATGGTTGGGCCTTCACCTGGTGTGCAATTTTTGCCAAACTCCTGTGTAAGTAAAAAGGAAATTTCAGTGGGCTTTTCCCTGTGAAGTAATTCATCAATTTAAAATGGTAAATCGTGGCTTTGTTTTATCTCCCTTCACATGTTATGTAGACCACAATGGCCTTCAGCAGTTGCTGCCACCTCTCTTCTAGCCAGGAGGGTGGTACACTTTTCTTCCACACCAAATCCCTATGTTCAAGCTTCAGGTAACATCTGAACTCTACATATTTTGGTATGGTGTTCTTAATCCACTTCTCTCCTGTGCTAGGGAGTTCAGTCACTTCAATAATTAGGGTTTCATCTATCTGGAATTCTTATTTACCTATGACTGCCTTGGAGCCATCAAAAGAGAGGGAAAATTCCTTAGACACCTGCTGGTGTGAACCTTGAATCTTCTCACAAAACCTATAGCATCTAGCATCCTTGAAACATTGACAGACTTTTGGATGTGCCTCTAGGTAGCTGATTTCTCCCAGCTCCTACCTGAGAGTAGGTCCTCCCTTCTTCATTTTGTTGAATGCCACTCCTGGGTACCTGCAACAATAAATTCAAGTTCTGTAGGATAGTGTTTTAGCAGGCTGCTTCTCAGAGATGGCTTTCTGGTGGAGAGAAATGCTAAAGTAGAGGGTGGAGTGTACTGAAGATTTGGCACTGATTATGATGGCTTTCAACTGCATGATTGATTCTTAGGTCAGAGGGTGATGGCACTATTTGATCTTTTCGAGACCCCTTGCCTAGCAATTATGTTAAAATCAACCTAGATACTCATTAGGGATTGTTTGCAGTTCTTTGTACAGATGGAGGGAGAAGGAAGGTTTTAAATCACATCAGTCCTCATCAGTTTCAATAATGACCTCCTTGCTCATTTCTTCATGTAGTTATGCATCCTCATGTCCTTTCGGTGGTTTATCACGCCCTTTACTTATTGCTATTTTGCTGGCGGGCTCTGATTTGATAGATTTTTAACCGTTTCTCTCTTTTACCTTTTCGGTGGTTAACACCCTTCAGGAATTTGTCTTCTAGGCACTGAAAACAATGCTTTCGATGGCTAATGAAATGTTGACCTTTTCACCCAAGCCACCGAAACCATTTTACCAATGTCAAGGTGAAACTCAGCTTTGGGCGGATAGTGGTCTCTTCGGATATCCCTTTTAACCAACAAAATCCCATCCTTTCGGTGGCTAATGAAACATCAGAGCCTTCTCCTAAGCCACTGAAACTGCTTTTTCCCCAACGCCTTTTTGTTTGCTTTCAGTGGTTAATTCCCTTCTTGAACTGTTCACTAAGCTGCCAAAAGCAACACTTTTCGATGGCTAAGGAGATTTCTAAATTCTCGCCTAATCCACCAAAAGTGATTTCACCATTTACTCAACCGGGCCCAATTTCGGTGGTTAACCTTTATCCTGCATTAAACTTTTAGCTGCCGAAAAAATCCTTTCGGTGACCAATGAGCTGTTAAGAACCCCACCTAAGCCACTGAAAGCTAAAACTTCCAATTTTTTCAACCATATCAAACGAGAGACCTCCAATTTGTTAGTCATCTTTAAATATTTCATAACATGATTCAAATTCTTCATACTATCAAAATAAATTTATTTGGGAGATAACATCTGGCTCCTACTTGAGGATGGGAACCTCCCTGTGAGGTCCCAAGAACCCCAGACCAAAATGCCTTTCCTTGAAAATAACTAAAAACTTAACACTATCATTTATTGTTCCATTAGGCATGGAGTTTATTTTGTAAGTAAAAACAACCTACTAACTACTTTACAATAACAAGGCCTCAGAGCCTCAAATAAAGTAAAGTTTCAGAAAACACCCATTCACCAAGCCATAAAACACCTCTTCCCCTTCCAAATTCTGCAATTTGAAGGTGTTGTTCTTTTGCACTTGTGCTATCACAAATGGGCCAATTCACAAAGAGTCAAACTTTCCATGTTTTCCCTTGTCCTGCTTAACAGTATCCCACTTGAGGACCTAATCTCCAACCTGAAAGTTGTCTACTTTTTCCCTTTTGTCAAGCATGACCTCTATCCTCTATTGATGGGCTTCTGATTTTCCTAGCACTTGATCCCTGAATTGTTGCAACTCCACCAAATCCATCATCCTCCTCACCATATCATTTGGTTCATCTTCCTCTTCCTGAAAGAATTTTTCCACTGGCAGAATTAGCTGAATGGGAAAAATGGCCTCAATACCATAAACTAATTTGAATGGAGAATTCCCTATAGATCTTTTGTCTATTACCCTATCATCCCATAAAGCAAACTTTAGCTTAGAATCCCAGCTTTTCTGATTTGTCTCCAATAGTTTTCTTATGATCCTGACTAGGATTTTGTTGGATGACTCATCCATTCCATTGCCTTGAGGATAATAGGATGTGGAATGCACCAGCTCTATGCCCATTGACTCACACATTTTAACCAATGCTCCGGAATTGAAAGTTGGTCCATTATCAGTCACTAACCTTATTGGGTAGCCAAACCTGATAAATATATTCTCATATAAAAACTTCATGATGACCTGATGAGTTGCATTCCTGGTGGGTACTGCCTCTATCCATTTGGTAAAGTAGTCTGTGGCTACTAGGATCCATTTATGCTTCCCACTAGAATATGGATTTATTTCACCTATGAAATCCAGACCCCATTGCTGGAAAGGACCATTCACTACAATAGGCCTTAGGGTCAAGTATTTGAGCTGCTGCTTCCCTATAAATATTTGGCATTGGTCATAGGCCCTTACAAAGGTACACACATCAGCAAAAAGGACTATCTAATAGTACCCTGGCCTCAGGATCTTATGGGTTCTGGTCTTCCAATAATGATGGCCCCCACATGTGCTGGAATGAAAGTTATGCATGACCTGATCTAATTCTTCTTTATCTAGGCATCTCAGCAAAACCCCAGATAGATCTTTCTAGTACAGCAGTTTGTGAACTATGCAGAATTTAACACATTTTAATTTAAGAGCTCGTGCTTGATGAGTGAGACCAAGAGGAACTTCTAATTTCTGCAAAAAATGAATAATACCTGAGTACCACTCACATGAAGACAGGTTTAAAGCCACTGGTTGAATTTCATTCTGATCCTGAACTACCTCTGCTGCTACTACGGCTTGCAATTTTGTTGAATTGACACAAGTGAAGTTTATCCCCATTAGTTCATAGTTTTCTTTAGCCATGAGTTTCGCTAGACCTAGTCCCTTTACTAGCTTATTGGGCTTCACGCCTATATCAAACTCAATGAGATTGGAAATCCATTTAGCTCTCTTTCCATCAATGTCAGGCTGAGTTAAAACATCCTTCACAACAGCTGAAGGGACATAGGCAAGAACTTTTGCATGGAGAATGTAAATCTTGAAGGTCTTCAATGACTTGATGAGAGGATAAGCATGTTTCTCAATTGGATCATACTTCAGCTCAGCATCTCTCAAGGTTTTGCTGAACAATGCAATTGGATGATCGAGACCCTCATCATATTTTTGTATCAGCACAGTTGCCACTGTGTCATAGGATGCAAAGGAGAATATATAAAAACTCTCCGGACTAATCAGGGTTGGGGCTTCCATGATAGCCTTCATGATGTCTTCGAAAGAGCTTCTTTCCTGATCAGTCCATTTTATTTCTGCATCCTTTTTCAGCATGGTTGTTATCTGTTTTACCAGCTCAGAGAAATTAGGGATGAACCTCCTGACAAGGTTTATCTTACCCAAAAAGGAGTGAATATCCCTTTTTGACTTTGGTATGGACAGCTTCTAGATTGCTTCCACCCTTACCAGATCAATATTTACACCTTCAGCTGAGACTATGTGACCTAGGAGTTTCCCCTCACTGAATGTAAATTGGGACTTCTTAGGGTTGAGTGATATCCCAAACCTCCTGCACTTCAGAAATACCCTCCTCAAGTGCTGCAAATGGTCATGATGGCTGTGAGAGTAAATAGTTAGGTCATCCAGGTATATAAGCACAAATTTATCTTTCAACCCTACAAAAGCTATGTCTATGGCTCTCTGAAAAGTAGCCCCAGCATTCATTAGCCCAAATGGAATTGTAGCATACATGAAAGTGCCCAAGGGGGTCATAAAAGCAGTCTTTTGTTGGTCATCAGGGTGCACAGCAACTTGGCTGTATCCAGAGAAGCCATCTAGAAATGACATGACACTAGCCCCTGAGACTCTTTGCAATAGGTGTTCCATCTTGGGCAGTGGATAGTTGTCTTTTTTGGAACATTTGTTTAGGTTTCTAAAATACACAAACAACCTGATCTCCCCGTTCTTCTTCCTTACCACTACTAAGTTTGCAATCCACTTGGAATACCTGAGGGGGATTATGATTTTGGTTTTGAGGAGCTTGTGGATTTCTTTTTCAATTGCAGGTAGTAGGAGAGGACTGATGGATCTCAGCTTCTATTTGAAAGGGATGGTGTCCTTCTCCAAAGGGATCCTATGTTGGATGATATTAGTGTCATACGTTTTTAGGTCACTATACTCTCAAGAAAAGATATTAAAAAATTCTTTTATCAGGCTGCAAAATTTGGACCTCTGATCAGCAGTCAACTTAGTGGGAAGATTTATCAGTTTTGGATGGCTTTGGCTACCTATGTTTTGCTCTTGGACAGCAGGGTCTTGCTCCTTTTTGACAGGCTTGAAAGGGATGTCATTATGATCAAAAAGCTCTTCCAGAGGTACTAGACCTCGAGGTATATAATTGTTGGGTAATTGGACAATATTCTGATCAAATACTTTATCTTTCAACTTGAGCTGTTGGGATTCTTCCATGTTTAGGTTTTCCTTATCTGTATGTGTATGATAGAATTCATCTACTAGCTGAAGGAATTTACTAAGCTCATCATCATTCTCAAAGACCTTCCAAAATTTTACATTATCTGGGAGGGAAGTTCTGTGCTTGACCTGAACATCGTAGCTGAGCTTAGGAGGTAAAGGAGGAACAAACAGACTTGCAGAGATAGCCAGGGAATCAGCCAAGTGATTCAAGGCCCTAGGTATATATGACAGTTCAAAAAACATAAAGGAGTCTCTGAGTTTCCATACCTCGTCCCTATAGGCCTTTAGTCTAACATTTTTTGCTTGAAAGTTGTTGTTGACCTGCTGTATAATAAGGTCTGCATCTCCAAATATTCTCATGCAGATGATCCCCATCTCCTTGGAAGCTTTAACTCCTAGCAGAAAGGCTTCATATTCTACTATATTGTTAGTGGTTTTAAAGTCAAGCTTATAAGACAGATGAATATTCTCTTTGGATGGAGAGATCAATACCACACCTGCACCTGCTGAGTTTTGAGTGCTATCCCCATCAAAATACATGTTCTATACTACTATGGTCACTTCTTCGGCCTGTTGACAAGTGGGCTTGGTAACCTAGACTGGTGTTTGCTGAGAATCATCTATTTGCAGAATGCATGATCCAAAACCAGTGTCTACTGCATAGATGGGGTGGTTCACTGAATTCCTTTCATTACTTATCATGTAGGCAAACTGATTCTCTCTATAAAGCCTCGTGGTATCCCCTCCAAACATGGGGATTGTAGCATATGTAAGGTCCATGTGAAGGGTGCCACCTAGCCTTTTACTCCATGATCGAGACAGCAAGAGACCAAATTTGGGAGGGATATCAACCACTACAATGTCCATCATGATGCTTTTTGAAGGTAGTTGAGATAGGTTTACAGCAAGGTATTTAATGAGGCCTAAGAACTTGACCTTTCTGGAGTCAAAGGAGAACAAATCATGGTAGGGCATTGTAATGTTGAGACCAAGCTCATCCATCACAGCTTTTGGCATTAGGTTATGGGAAGCTCCTGAGTCCAGTAGATAGTTATGAACGACTTTATCATGGATATTCAAGGATATGTAGAAAGGTGGGAATGAATCCTTTATGTCTTCGATCATAGGGCCTAGGGTTACAATAGGTTTATCATCTTGTAGATTTACAAACTCAGTATCAATATGTATCTTTGGCTGAAGAGAATTCAGTATGGAAGATTTGAATGCATCATTTTTCATCATCTTGATTAATGGGAAAGGGATCTTCAATTTTTGAATATCTGACTCAAGGTTGAAAGAATAATGTAGTCTATTAGGAAACCTTACCTCATGTACTGGAGCTTTGAGTTGGACATGGCCAGGGCTTGATGAAGGTGCTGGTTTTTGCAATGGTTTGGAAATGACAACCATTTTCTTTAGTTAAACAGTATCCATTTTAGCTGGTGCAGCATGTTGTTTGATAGGAACAGCATTCTTCTTAAGAGGAGCAACCAGCCTTGCCTCAGGTTATATCCTCCTTGAACATCAGCCTGATATACTGCTTCTTCACTGATCTGCTCATCAATTAGGGCTTCCTCATTTTCTACCTGTGTCAAAAAGCAATTGTCAACTTCATCTTCCATGCAGTGGATGTTTTCTTCAGCCTCTCCTTCTTCCTCAATGAACTTTGGTTCTTCTTCTAGTATAGCATTCTGAAAAGGAGCTCTGATTCTCTGATCTTCCCCTTGATTCCTTTCCCTTCTGAGGATCTAAACTGGGGGGTTGCCTCTTCTGTAAGGGACAAAATTAGGGTTCTGAGGAACAAAATCACTTGGCCCTTTACCTCTCACAGGTATCTATCCTCGGTCCTTTAGCTTAGACATTTTAGCAGTCAAGTTATCTAACAGTTTGGTCATTTTGTCAATAGTGTTCTCTGATGAAGAAGCCCAAAGAGGGTCTACTGGCTGCTTCTTCCTGTCTATCTTTCCTTTGACCTTCTGAGATGCCACAATGTTATATTCTACCTCTAGGGCAGCATCTTGCATGAGTGATAAGGAGGCAGACCTCCTTTCTCTGAGAAGCAGGAAGAAATCAGATTCAAAGACATTTGCATAAGTTATCTTGGCTGAGGTATCAGTGAGCTTGATTTTAGTGGGGATCCTGTTGTACATATTGTTGAACCTCTTGGTGAAGTTGGAAACAAACTCCCCATTCTCTCTTTTCAAGTTGCTGAACTTTGTGATATAATAGAGGTGGCCTCTCCTCTCTCCCCAATGCTTTAGAAAGATGTAATATAGGGCTTCAATGACTGCTATTGATCCAGCAAGAATCTCTTTGAACCATTTCCTAACCTGACCATCTAGGATTTTTACAAAAACCCTAGTCCACACATCTTCCTGTTCTATATTAATGTTCTCAGCATAACTGTAAAATGCCTCTAGATGTTCTTCAGCTGTGAAATCTCTCTCTCCTGTGAACTTAGGCATGTACTTGAGGTAGTCTCCAATGGGCATGGTCGATAGAGGGTTAGGAAAATTTAGGGGGGCATACCTAGCTATTCATGACAAGGAAAGCACTTATAATTCAAATCACATCAATGTGCCAATAGGGTGACAGCTATCAGACATTAATTAACCTGAATAAAACATGAATAACACATTCAAGCATAAGCACGGAATAGACAGAAAATGGAAGCTAAACATATGATAACAAAAGAGCTTATATTAGGTCATGAGCAATATGATAAGCTTGACAATAGAAATGGTCTATAAGTCCCCGAAGTCTAACCCTTTCAATAAATTAAGTCTTAGGCTTTATAGCCCTTACAAAAATACTCAGATCCTTAAAACTTGGATCTGATTTAATAAAAATAGACAAAATAATTGTTTTTTTCATAATTAGGTTAAAAACCCTAATTAACTACTAGTCTAACTAACTGTATAATTCATTCACTGTTTGAACCTTCTGATAACTAAAGTAAGTACTGGAAATCACTGCCACTGGTATTCTACTAGTTAAGTCACTATTTCACTTTGACAGTTGAGTGTTGGTGACCCTTTCTACTGTTATGTCACAGCAAAACTAAAGCATACCTTCCTTGATGTTTTCTTCAGCGTCCTTCATCTTTACACTTCATCCGTGAGCCATCCATGTTCACCCAAAACTGGTCCTTCATGTCAAAACTCGATCTTATGCCTATTTCTACTTTCGGTGGTTAAGAGCGCAAAATATTGGAACTGTTAGCTACCGAAAGCGGTGCTTTCGGTGGCCAATGAACTGCCTCAGCGTCCGCCTAAGCCATCGAAAGCCCTGTTCTTCAAAAATTCTTAGCCACCTCCAAAATTGTTCTTTCAAGTTTGTCTGCTTAGATTTCTTCTTCAACAACCTCTATGTTAAGAGGGTTTACAGTAGCCTGGCTTGCTTCTGGAGGATGAAGGCTTACTAGAGCTTCAGCTAGGGTTTCCAATGTGAGTTGAGTGCTAGGTTTTAGCTTGGCCTCCTTTATCTACAGTCTTTGAAGACTAATCATCCTATGA
The DNA here is from genome assembly GCA_001517045.1 of Pseudotsuga menziesii. Taxonomy (NCBI): domain Eukaryota; kingdom Viridiplantae; phylum Streptophyta; class Pinopsida; order Pinales; family Pinaceae; genus Pseudotsuga; species Pseudotsuga menziesii. The sequence goes on along the minus strand of LPNX011087328.1, from coordinate 39,999 downwards.
AATTTTGTGTTTTCTTTCAGGTATATTTTATTTAGTATTTTTAGGAAAGATACCTTTCTCTCAGCTCTAGGTAAGATTTGTGAAACAACTTGTTCTTGCTGGTCAATGCAGCATTGTTTTTCTTTATCTCCCTTTTTAAAATCTCCATCTCATACACTTGCCTCAGCAACTGATTTATCTTTTCAGTCTTGGGCTTGCTATAAGAAGCCTTCTCTGTTGGTTCATCTTGTTCTTTTGGTGTAGGTGATGGTAGTTCTTCAATCTCTGCTACAACCTGCAATGCTAGGTCTGCACCTTCTTCTTATTCCTCTTCTGAATCTGAGTAGGGTAGGTTCAAAATGTTCTCATTGTGTGTTGTAAATTCCTGGCCCTTTTCACTAAAATCAAAGTTTCTTTTGACCTTCTTGAATTTGGAAGAGGAAGGAGGTTGTTCTGCTACTTCTAGGGATATAGCCTTTCTCTTCCTTTTCCCACTTCTTGGTGTGCTGGACTTTTTAGCAGGAGACTTCCCCTTTTCTTCTGGCTAAAGGCTTGTTTCAAAACCATTCCAAAATAAGAAATTAGGACATGCCATATTCCTCCTCTTCAGCAATTCTTGGATCAGAAGTTGGATAAGGCCATGATGAGACAGTCTGCCAATAATCTTGGTTGGCTAGTCCTTCACATGGTGTGCCATTTTTTCCAAACTCCTGTGTAAGTAAAAAGGAAACATTTAGTGGGATTTTCCGTGTGAAGTGGTTCATCAATTTAAAATGGTAAATCATGGCTCTGTTGTATCTCCCTTCACATGTTATGTAGACCACAATGGCCTTCAGCAGTTTTTGCCACCTCTTTTCTAGCCAGGAGGATGGTACACTTTTCTTCCACACCAACTCCCTATGTTCAGGCTTTAGGTAAGATCTGAACTCTACATCTTTTGGTATGGTGGTCTTAAACCACTTCTCTCCTGTGCTAGGGAGTTCAGTCACTTCAGCAATTAGGGTTTCATCTATCTAGAATTCTTCTTTACCTATGACTGCCTTGGAGCCATCAAAAGAGAGGGAAAACTCCTCAGCCACCTGCTGGTGTGAACCTTGAATCTGATCACAAAACCTATAACAGCTAGCATCCTTGAAAAATTGACAGACTTTTGAATGTGCCTCCAGGTAGTTGATGTCTCCCAACTCCTGCCTGAGAGCAGGTCCTCCCTTCTTCATTTTGCTAAATGCCACTCCTAGGTACCTGCAACAATAAATTCAAGTTCTATAGGATAGTGTTTTAGCAGGTTGCTTCTCAGAGATGGCTTTCCGATGGAGAGAAATGCTAAATTCGAGGGTGGAGTGTACTGAAGATTTGGAGCTGATTATGAGGGATTTCAACTGCATGATTGATGCTTAGGTCAAAGGGTGATGGCACTATTTGATCTTTTCAAGACCCCTTGCCTAGAAATTATGGTAAAATCAACATGGATACTCATTAGGGATTGTCTGCAGTTCTTTGGACAAATGGAGGGAGAAGGAGCGTTTTAAATCACATCAGTCCTTATTAGTTTCAATAACGACCTCCATACTCATTTATTCACGCAGTTATGCATCCTCCTATCCTTTCGGTGGTTTATCACACCCTTTACGGATTGCTATTTTGCTAACGGGCTCTGATTTGATAGATTTCTAACCGTTTCTCTCTTTTACCTTTTCGGTGGTTAACAGCCTTCAGGAATTTGTCTACTAGCCATCAAAAAACTAGGCTTTCGGTAGCTAATGAAATGCTGACCTTTTCGCCCAAGCCACCGAAATCATTTTCCCAATGTCGCGGTGAAACTCGGCTTTCGGCAGATAGTGGTCTCTCCGAATATCCCTTTTAACCGCCGAAAACCCATCCTTTTAGTGTCTAATAAAACATTAGAGCCTTCGCCTAAGCCACCGAAACCACTTTTTCCCCAATGCCTTTTTGCCTGCTTTCTGTGGTTAACACCGTTCTTGAACTGTTCACTAAGCTGTTGAAAGCAACACTTTTCAGTGGCTAATGAGATGTTTGAAGTCTCGCCTAAGCCACCGAAAGTGCTTTCACCATTTACTCGACCAAGCCCACTTTCGGTGGTTAACATTTATCCTGTATTAAACTGTTAGCTATCGAAACAAAGCCTTTTGGTGGCTAATGAGCTGTTAAGAACCCTGCCTAAGCCACTGAAAGCTAAAACTTCCAATTTTTTCAACCATAGCAAAACCAGAGACCTTCAATTTGTTAGTCATCTTTAAATATTTCATAACATGACTCGAATTCTTCATACTATCAAAATAAATTTATTTTGGAGATAACAGGCCAGATGGGTTTTCTTTCCATTTTGATAGAGTCTATTGGAACATTATCAAAGTAGATCTGATCGGCATGGTTGCATCCCTCCAAAAAAAACTAAAGTGGGAGGGTGTACTAATTCTACATTTCTTGCTCTAATTCCAAAGGAATTTAATCCTTCTTCATTTCACAGGTTTGGTCCTATTTCGCTGTGTAATGCCTCTTACAAGATCCTAGCCACACTTCTAGCCAATAGATTCAATCTCTTGTTAGGTAAGTTGATCTCTCCTCTTTAGGGGGGTTTTGTAAAAGGTAGGCACTTAGTTGATAATGTTATCCAAGTCCTAGAATCCCTCCATTCAAGTTTCCAAAGGAAGTGTTAGAACCCTGTAATTTTCCTATGGTTGTTGTAGAAAGTCACGGGGGTAACCATTTCAAACCAACTTTAGACTGCCTTATAACCGAGGCAGTCAGAGAAGGCTCTCTCTTGCCACGGTAACCTTCACATACACATTTATCTTTAAACTTTACGAGCACGCAGAAGACTAGATTTCTACTAGTAACAGGACAGTTACAAATTAAAGGATGGAAAGACAAACAAAATAGAAACCATTGGGCGATGGAGTCACATACTAAAACGTTTAAGGCTATTACATCATGCAATGAACAGTGGTTTTCTCTTCAGCGATATGAGGCAAAGTAGGTGAGGCATTTATCGAAATATCCTTTAAGTGGTGGTGAGAGGAAATAGAAAATCCCAACACGGCCTAGGGGCACCTATTGATGGATGAGTCCCTTGCAACACCTTTAGCAGAAAATAGCACAGGGAAACAGCTGAAACAGAGCACTTATCAATGGATGAATTGTATAACAGTTATTACATTCACATTACAAATACATTTTCTGATGCAAGAGCACTTAACAGAGAGAGAATTCTGGCATACTAATCTAGAAATGTATTAGCAGAAAATAACACATATGAAAATGAAATAAACAGAGAGAACACACACTAAACACAAGCACCATGATGAATCTCATAAACACGGAGAAATATATTCATTACTCCTCCCAAAAATGTTGCAGAGCTACAAAAACCGCCGCTGAGGCCTCAAAAATGAAAATCGGTCCAAACCTCTATCCTCCTCTGGGGATGTTCTATTTATAATGAGCATTACCCACAGGATATGTCCCAAAACAGGGTATCAAAATGGTTACAAAATATAGGATTAACCCAGAATAATTACATCAAAAATCCTAACAAATTACATTAGGTGGCAGATTCGCCACTGTTTATTACCAAAAATAGGAAACGTGTTATGACCCACCCGCTGGTCGGAATGGTACCATGGCATCTGAATGCAGGCTCGCTTGTTTTGACGGAAATGTTTCAGCACTGAGGGATTTATCTTTCTTGCACACCTTTATGTTATGCAGGCATGGGTGAGTCTCGGGACTCTTCGTGATCAGAGTCGTTGGTCAATTGCTTCGCTAAATCTACACCATTGAAAACGAGGGGCTCTACAAGGTTTCGCATTGCTCCCTTCCCTTATCCATCGTGCACCCTCCTGCTGTGAAGACCTCAAGGGTTGTTGATTCACTCCTTTTCAGATCACCATCATTCAAGAACGAGGGACCTTCCCCCACTTCACAACCATCCTCTGCCTTATTTACCCTGCAAGTTGATGCAACGAAAAAGGTCCTACGTCGTAACTCTCTTTGATTGGGAGATCCTGGCCATTTAAGCTGTGTTAGCCTTCCTGTACGTCATGACCTCAACACACCCCTATGTTCCCTACCTCTCTCATCGTGAGGATGTGCACCTGTCGTAGATATGATGGGATGTGATGATGATCCATGGGAAGCAGGGCGATCCATGGATTGCGCGTGCCTTCGTAGCTTAGTTCTCTGCATGCTTCCTTCATTAACAAAATCCTCAACCTTTGTTTCTCTGCATTGCCCATCCTGTGGTGACCCATTCTCAAGGTTTTCAAGCCCACAAAATTTTTTCCTATACCCCTTCCTGCTAGCTTATTATCGTCGGCGCCTATTCAAAATTTAGCACTAGTGGCTAACAGTGGCTCCAACTCGGGGCTAATATCCTCCCTATGAGGTAGCAAAGAACCTGCGTAGATCGAGTTCCTAATCCATTGGGCCAGCTTTTGGTTCATTCCTAAAATATTAACAGCGTGCTCTGAAAACAAAAGCCGAATAGATGACAGTCAAAAAAATTAAAATTGTAGAAATAAAACGCTCGCCAAGATGAGCTTATTCGATCCTACCTACCCTACTTTACATAAGCATTATTACCCAGTCAATTGACTTCCGAATTTCAGTGAAGCCAATCAAGCAGGTGACTATGTTTGCAGGCCCTTCTTTCCTGCTTGATGGAGGGCAGTAATGTGAAACAGGAAGATAGGAGATTATCTTTGAACCTTAGATTTTTTTCGTGCATAAATGTCATATCATTCCCATCATACCGCTTCTCCACAAGTGTGGCCATTGGGTCGTGACAGCCCTTAGAAAATCCTGTTATAAACCTATCATGACCAAGTTGCTCCACGTACTCAGCCACCGACTCATAAAACCCATGACTACCCTGAACTTCTCTCGGCACTTGTCAGCTCCATGATCGCTGCTCCAATTGTATCTTCCCCTACAAACTACTTGGTTGTTCTTTAAAAAACTCATGCAAGGGGAACCTGCAACCTCAGTTGCCTCCTCCCGATTGCTGAAAACCATGCCCTGTTCTTCCTTATGTGTTTCATAGGGAATGTTTTCAATAGATTCCAATGAAACACGTGCTTCTTGACATAGGTATCCTATACTGGAAGAGAAAGAATAAATGTCCCATTTAGGACTCTCGTCTTCTAAGAAGATATCCTTGTATTTGTCCTATAGTGGAGGTCTAAGACCCTCCTCAAAATCCCCACCATCAAGGATTTCAACATGCAGACTATTTTCTTCAGCAGACAAATTGCGATATTCCTCTTGTATGGGCCTAGACTACTCATCTGTGTGCTCATAAAAAGGAAAACTAGGATGCACAGCAGGTTTCGTTTGTTCATTCTCCCCATCAGCCATTCTAAACAATGCCATGACATCATTCTAAACCGCCATTTTCTGTGCTTGATTTAAAATTTTAACCTCTGTTTCTGATAGTCAAACAAGGCAAAGCATAAGGGCAGAAAGTTACCTTCATGCTACTGACTGTATTCTTCAAGAGAGGCAGGATTAGGGGTCAAAGGGGGCTCTAGTAACTTGTCCTCTTCTTCTTCCACTAGGAGAGGAGGGTCTATGTGTTCATGTAGGTCCTTCAGGGGAGCTTGAGCTTGCTCAATACATAGGGGTCCTTTATCTTCTTGGTTTCTTATGGGACAGGTGTGGTGGTTCATTGTGAATACCTCCATCCATATCTCCATGGGCTCCATTACCTCATACATCCTAGCCTCCGATGTGCTCAAGGGAGAAAACCGAGAGAGCTCTTCGTTCCCTCTTCTTTCAATTTCTTCTCTTCCCTTCTCCTTCACAGCATTCAGGTTCATTTCTACCTCTATGGCATTTTTTATCATGTTTTCTAGAGATACTGGCCTTCTTTCGTTGAGCCATAGGGTGAATTCGCTATCAAAGGCTTCAGCGTACTGGAGTTGGGATGCGGCAAGAGGAGGTTTGAACTCAGAAGGGATAGCGTTATATACTTTCATAGATCTCTCAGAGAACTCTTGGACAAATTCACTCTCTTCCCTCCTGATGGAATAGAACTGAGACAAGCATCTCCTAGGCTCTTTCTTCTCTGCCCTCCTTTCTTTGAAGGCGTCCTCCAAATCCTGATAACCCAGGATGGAGCTATTTGGAAGGCTAATGAACCATCTCCTTACCTCTCTAGCAAGGCTTTGGGAAAATATTCTAACCTTAATATCTTCATGGTCTAATTATTCAAGGTCGATCCAGTCTGCAAACCATCCCACATGCTTCTCTGTCGAATATCCCTTCTCACCAGAAAATTGTTTAAGTCTCTGGGCATACCCCTAGGGAAGGTTATGAAGGATTGCAGGGAGAAGTATGGGGTTGAATCATTTGTACCTTGTTGGGGTTATGGTAGAGCCTTCGAGAGGGATTATAGAACTGAGTGATGAAGGCTCTTTAAACTTTGAAATGGGGAAAGGCAAGGTTGTAGTAGTCGGTGGTCCTTTGACCCGGGGATTTGAGGACGCCCATTTGGAAGAGGGCAGAGGATGTTCTAAATCAGAAAAGGGTTGGAGGTCCCTGTGTGGGGGTTTAGTAAATGTCATAGATTCACTGATATCATCACGAGCCTTATGGGTCTCAAATGAAGGGGTTTGGCCCGGTCATATATACAGGGAGAAGGAGATTTTTTGGTATTTAAAGAGGGATATACAAGGGTGGGTCTAGGGTCTTTCCCTGAGCGTGACGTATATTGGAAAACTGTTTTAACCAGCCCAGAGAAAGATAGAAAACAAATGTAATAGGAAGGACAAGACATCTTGGAGAAAGGCAACATAGTACCTCATTTTCCACCATGCCCTTCCAAGATCTACTATATTGGGCTCATTTTCCCCACTAGAGTCGGCATGGAACCTTTGAAAAACTTTGCAACTTCTAGGTGTTCAGGGTTCCCAGTGGAGTCACCTTCAAAGGCCTTGAGTGGAGTCATCAAAGCATATACAGCCAATATGTGTCTAAGATAGGCTGCTCAACCAGGTCATAGAACTGAGCAATGTCATTTTTCCCAGAGATGAGTTACTCATTCGGACCCCGGCAAGAGCGCCAAGATGTTAGCACCCTGTAATTTTCCTATGGTTACTGTAGGAAGTCACAGGGGTAACCATTTCAAACCAGCTTTAGATAACCTTCTAGCCAAGGATGTCAGAGAGGGCTCTCTCTTGTCACAGTAACCTTCACATACAGATTTATCTTTAATGAGCACGCAGAAGACTGGATTTATGCTAGTAACGAGACAGTTACAAATTAAAGGATGGAAAGACAAATTAAATCAAAACCATTGGGTGATGGAGTCACAGCCTGAAACGTTTAAGGTTATTACAGCATGTAATGAACAGTGGTTTTCTATTAGGCGATATGAGGCAAAGTAAGTGTAGCATTTAGCGAAATATCCTTTAAGCGATGGTGAGAGGAAACAAAAAATCCCAGCACGGCAAGGGGCACCTATTAATGGATGAATCCCTTGCAACACCTTTAGTAGAAAATAACACACGGAAACAGCTGAAACAAATCACCTATCAATGGATGAATTCTATAGTAGCTATTACATTCACATTACAAATACGATTTCTAATGCAAGAGCGCTTAACAGAGAGCGAATTCTAGCATACTAATCTAGAAATGTATTAGTAGTAAATAACACATGAAAATGAAATAAACAGAGAGAGCACACACTAAACACAAGCACCATGATGAATCTCATAAACACAGAGAAATATATTCATTACTGCTCCCAAAAATGTTGCAGAGCTAAAAAAACCGGCGCTAAGGCCTCAAAAATGAAAATTCATCCAACCTCTATCCTCCTCTAGGGAGGTTCTATTTATAATCAGCATTTCCCCTGGGATACGTCCCGAAATAGGGTATCAAAATGGTTACAAAATATGGGATTAACCTAGAATAATTACATCAAAAATTTGAACAAACTACATTAGGTGGAAAATTCGTCGTTGTTTATTACCAAAACTAGGAAACGTGTTATGAACCACCCGTTGGTCGGAATTGTACCACGGCATCTGAATGCAGGCTCGCTTGTTTTAACTGTGATGTTTTGGCACTGACGGATTTATCTTTCTTGATCACCTTTCTGTTATGCAGGCTTGGGTGAGTCCCAGGACTCTTTGTGCTACCAGCCCTTCGCCCGACCTCGTAGTCCTTTGGTAATGCTGTTGGAAACTAGATAAGACAGTCCTACCCTTTGACAGTACTAATTTTTCAATGTACTCGTCATTCTTTTTGACCTACCAGGGCTGGGTTCTTCCTCTGATCCATGCCTTCCCAGTTTCCCCCTAGACTCGTCATCATCGTATATGAGGTTGGTAGTATGATTCCAAGACAATGATGATGAAGCCATCTGTTCTCTTCTCCCATCGTCAGAATATCCTTTCCGACCGTTCATCTCTAGTAACGGATACTCTACATCACAGCAAGGGATTCCATGGCCTTGTCTGGGGGCTTCGGTGGAATGTTTGTTGGACCAGGAATTATAGTTACTGCTCTCATAGTGGTGTCTCAATCTACCAATCCCACATGGTTTCTGTCATCATCAAAAGACCTTACTAGTGTAGAGAACGTCTTTACCCCAATGGTTGGAATTGTCAACATGTAAAGGCCCACCAAGATCCATGTCTCCAGGAATATAGAGGATATTCCCAACAAACAAGCCATAGTTGTTTCCATATCGGGCTCTTGAGATCCTTAGTAGAGCAAGAGTGGTCACCGCAATTGGACAACAAAAGTCAATTTCTTATATGGCTTCGAATGGCTTCGACTATGTATTTATATCAAGTCGGGCAGCTAAATTCGATGACGTGATTGGCGAGTTTCCACATGTGCCATCGTTACGTTGCATGATGACAACACGGGTGACCATGTGGTCTTTCGATCCAATCCCCTTATGCCAAGGTGCCAACTACGCCACCCAGAAGGCTTTGATCTCCATCATTTTTCAAAGTGACCTCCCGCCTCACTCGTAATCGCATTAAGGAGTGTTGAATTATTGTAACTTTGAAGAATATTCTAAATGTATTTTATTGGTCCCCGATGTTCCTATCAGGAGAATCATTTGTATTTCTTTGTACCGAGATGTTCCTATCGAGAGAATTACTAAGTCATGAAGAAGTCCTCTTCGTTGTGAGTCGAGTCATTAGTACCCTCTCAAATATATTATTATATTAAGTTAGCCCAGTTATGTCTACTTGAGCCTACATAACTGAGTTAAGTTTACTCAAGCCTACATAACTAGGTTAAATGTCAAGTGAACAAAAGAATATAAATATAGTGAGGCACCTCTCATTTGAGATACACACACTCACTTGTGTAGCGCATAAGAAAGAGAGAGAGAGAAAGAGTTGTAGTGGGAGAAGGAGGAGGATCAGTTTTGGGTTTTACCTTTTATCTTTTGGGGCATCTATATTGAGGAAGCTTTTGTTGGGTTTTTCCCATTAGGGTTTTCCCAGGACAAATATATGTTTTTCTTGTGATACTGTTTCTTTCAGTGATCCTGTCCATATGATTCTATAAAATTGAAATTAAATGTTGATAATCTAGCTTATCATATGGAATTCTAACAAGGAGATCTCATCGTGGGTGGATTTGATGTTTGTCGCTTCATTGATCCATCAATCATCCTAGATTTCAGAGCCTTTCTCCCTTGAAATACGGCATGTAGAGTCACTCGCGTCCTCTGTCAACAGATCATTTTGGTGCCCATCCTTATTATGTGTTTCAAGCAGTGAGCCGCAAGGATCCAGGATCTAATTTTTTGTCGTCGATGTCACATGTCCGACCCTGACTAGGTGGCCCCTACCACACTTCGTGATCTGTCGGTTGATTAACCTCCGCACATGTCCCTATCGTGATGCAGATCAGATATGTTGGTCAATTGCTTCGTTGAATCTACACCGTTGAAAACGAGGGGCTTTACGAGGTTTCGCATTGCTTCCTTCCCTTATCCGTCGCGCACCTTCCCACTATGAATACCTCAAGGGTCGTTGTTTCCCTCCTTGTCAGATCGCCACCATTCAAGAACGAGGGGCCTTCCCCCACTTCATAGCCATCCTCTACCTTATTTACCGTGCAAGTTGATGTGGCAAAAAATCTTCTCTGCCCTAGATCTCTTTGATTGGGAGATCCTTGCTGTTTAATCTGTGTGAGCCTTCCTGGACGTCGTGACCTCAATGCACCCCGATGTTCCTTAGCTCTCCTGCTGTTAGGGTGTGCACCTATCATATATCTTATAGGCCATGATGATGATCCCTAGGAAGCAGGGCAAGCCACAAATTTTGTGCGCCTTCATAGCTTAGTTCTCTGCGCGCCTCCTTCGCTGCAAAATCCTCAACCTATGTTGCTCTGCACTGCTTGTCCTGTGGTGACTCATTCTCGAGGTTGTCAAGCCCAGAAAATTTATGTCTATACCCCTTCCTACCAACTTATTGTTGTCAGTACCTATTCAAAATTTAGCACGATTGCTGATAATGACTCCAACTCGAGGATGTTATCCTCCATATGGGGTAGCAAAGAACCTGCATAGATTGTGTGCCTAATCCAATGGGTTGGCTTGTGGCTCATTCCTGAAAGCTTAACAATGTGCTCTAAAAACAAAAGTTGAATAGTTGACAATCAAAAAAATGAAAATTGCAGAAATAAAACGCTCACTAGGTTGAGATTATTCGATCCTACCTACCCTACTTTACATAAGCATTACTGCCCAGTCAAGTGACTTCTGACTTCCAGTGAAAGCAGGTGACTATATTTGCAGGCCCTTCTTTCCTGCTTGATGGAGGGTAGTAATGGGAAGCAGAATTATAGGATATTATTTTTGAACCTCAGATTTTTGTCGTGCATAAACGTCCTATCATTCCCATAGTACCGCTTCTCCACAAGTGTGGCCATTGGGTCATCACAGCCCTTCGAAAATACCTCTATACACCTGTCATGACCAACCTGCTCCATGTACTCAACCACCGACTCATAAAACCCATGACTTCCCTGAACTTCTCTCGGCACTTGTTGGCTCCATGATCATTGCTCCAACTGTATCTTACCCTACAAACTACTTGGTTGTTCTCTAGAACAATCATGCAAGGGGAACCTGTGACCATCTATACCTGCAACCTCAATTTCCTCCTCCCGATTGTCGAAAACCACGCCCTATTCTTCCTTATGTGTTTTAGAGAGAATGTCTTCAATAGACTCCAGCAAACCGCACGCTTCGTGACATAGGTATTATGTACTAGAAGAGCAGGAAGAAACATCCCATTTAGGAACCTCGTCTTCTGAGTAGCTATCCTCGTATTCGTCATATAGTGGAGGTCTGAGACCCTCCTCAAAATCCCTACCATCAGGGCTTTCAACATGCAGGCTATTTTCTTCAGCAGATAAATTGCTATATTCCTCCAGTATGGGCCCAGACTACTGTGTGCTCATAAAAAGGAAAAATAGGATGCACAGTAGGTTTCGTTTTTTCACTCTCCCCATCATCCATTCTAAAAAATGCCATGACCTCATTCTTAACCCCCATTTTCTGCGCTTGATTTAACCTCTGTTTCAGATAGTCAAATGAGGAAAAGCACAAGCGCAGGTAGTTACCTTCATCCTGCCAACTATATTCTTCAAGAGAGGCAATATTAGGGGGCGAAGGTGGCTCTGACAGCTTTTCCTCTTCCTCTTCCACTAACAGAGGAGGCTCTGTGTGTTCTTGTAGGTCCTCCGAGGTAGCTTTAGCTTGCTCAATACACAGGGATCCTTTGTCTTCTTAGTTGCTTTTGGGACAGGGGTTGTGGTTCATTATGAATACCTCCATCCATCTCTCCATGGCCTCCATTACCTCGTTCATCCTAGCCTCCGGTGTGCTAGAGGGAGAAAACTGAGAGTGCTCTTCGATCCCTCTTCTTTCAATTTCTTCTCTTCCCTTCTCCTTCATAGCAGTCAGGTTCATTTCTACCTCTATGGATTTTTTTAACATGCCTACCAAAGAGACTGACCTTCTTTTGTTGAGCCATTAGGTGAATTCGCTATCAAAGGCTTCGACATACTAGAGTTGGGCCACGCCAAGAGGAGGTTTGAACTCATAAGGGATAGAGTTATATACTTTCATAAATCAGTTAGAGAAATCTTGGATAGATTCACTCTCTTCCCTCCTGATGGAATAGAACTGAGACAAGAATCTCCCGGGGTCTTTCTTCTCTTCCCACCTTTCTTTGAAGGCGTCCTCCAAAGCCTGATAACCCAGGATGGAGCTGTCTGGAATTTCGGTGAACCATCTCCTTGCATCTCTATCAAGGATTTGGGAAAACATTCTGACCTTAATATCTTCATGGTCTACTTCTTCGAGTTCAATCCAGTCTGCAAACCATCCTACATGCTTCTCGGCTGAATATCCCTTCTCAATAGAAAATTGTTTGAGTCTCTGGGCGTACCCCTCGTGAAGGTTGTGAAGGATTGTAGAGAGAAGTATGGGGGAAAATCGTTTAGCCCTTGATGGGTTTATGGTGGAGCCCTCAAGAGGGATTATAGCACAGAGTTATGAAGACTCTTTAAACTCTGAAATGGGGAAAGGTGAGGTTGTAGTAGCCGGTGGTCCTTTGACCGGGGGATTTGAGGAGGCCCATTTGGAGGAGGGCAGAGGACGTTCTAAATCAGACTAGCATTGGAGATCCCTGTCTAGGGATTCAAGAAATTGCACAGAGTCACTGATAGCATCATGAGCCTCATGGGTCTCAAATGAAGGGGTTTGGCCCCGATCATATGTATATGGCGAAAGATATTTTTCGGTATTTAAAGAGGGATATACAAGGGTGGGTCTAGGATCTTACCTTGAGCGTGACAGATATTGGAAAACTATTTTAACCGGCCCAGGTAAAGATAGGAAAAAATGTACCATGAAGGAAAAGACATCTTGGAGAAAGGCAATAGAGTACCTCATCTTTCACCATGCCCTTCCAGGCTTTGCTATATTGGGCTTATTTTCCCCACTGGAGTCGCCATGGAACCTTTGAAAAACTTTGCAGCTTCTGGGTGTTCAAGGTTCCCAGTAGAGTCTCCTTCAAAGGCCTTGAGTGGAGTCGCCAGAGCATATACAACCAATATGTTTCTAAGACAGGCTGCTCAACCAGGTCATAGCACTGACCAATGTCGTTTTTCCCAGGGATGATTTGCTCATTCGGTCTCCATCAACGGTGCGAAGATGTTAGCACCCTGTAATTTTCCTATGGTTGTTGTAGGAAGTCACAGGGGTAACCATTTCAATCCATCTTTAGACTTCCTTCTAGCCAAGGCAGTTAGAGAGGTCTCTCTCTTGTCATAGTAACCTTCACATACACATTTATCTTTAACAAGCACGCAGAAGACTAGATTTCTACTAGTAACAAGACAATTACAAATTAAAAGATGGAAAGACAAATAAAATCAAAACCATTGGGAGATGGAGTCACATCCTAAAATGTTTAAGGTTGTTACAGCATGCAATGAACATTGGTTTTCTCTTTGGTGATATGAGGCAAAGTAAGTGCGGCATTTAGTGAAATATCCTTTAAGCGGTGGTGAGAGGAAACAAAAAAGCCTAGCACAGAAAGGGGCACCTATCGATGGATGAATCTCTTGCAACACCTTTAGCAGAAAATAACACAGGAAAATACCTGAAATAGAGCACCTATCAATGGATGATTTCTATAGCAGCTATTACATTCACATGACAAATACGATTTCCGATGCAAGAGCGCTTAACAGAGAGCGAATTCCAGCATACTAATCTAGAAAAGTATTAGCAGAAAATAACACATATGAAAATGAAATAAATAGAGAGAGAACACACTAAACACAAGCAACATGATGAATCTCATAAACATAGAGAAATATATTCATTACTACTCCCAAAAAAGTTACAGAGCTACAAAAACCGCTGCTAAGGCCTCAAAAATGAAAATTAGTCCAACCTCTATCCTCCTCTAGGGAGGTTCTATTTATAAAGAGTATTACCCCTGGGATACATCCCAAAACAGGGTATCAAAACAGTTACAAAATATGGGATTAACCCAGAATAATTACATAAAAAATCGAAACAAACTACATTAGGTGGAAAATTTGCCGTTGTTTATTACCAAAAATAGGAAACGTGTTATGACCCACCCGCTGGTCGGAATGGTACCACGGCATCTGAATGCAGGATCGCTTGTTTTGACGGGGACTTTTTGGCACTGATGGCTTTATCTTTCTTGAGCACCTTTATTTTATGTAGGATTGGGTGAGTCTCAGGACTCTTCATGCTTCCAGCCCTTCGCCCGGCCTCGTAGTCCATTGGTAATGCTACTGGAAACTGGATAAGATAGCCCTACCCTTTGACAGTATTAATTTTTCAACATACTCGTCATTCTTGTCGACCTACCAGGGTTGGGTTCTTCCTTCGAGGCATGCCTGCGTGGTTTCCCCCTAGACTCGTCATCATTGTAGACAAGGTTGACATTATAATTCCAAGACAATGATGATGAAGCCCTTTGTTCTCTTCTCCTATCGTCCGAACATCCTTTCCGACTGTCCATATCTAGTAACGGATACTCTGCATCATGGTAAGGGATTCCATGGCCTTGTATGGGGGCTTTGGTGGAATGTTTTTTGGACCAGGAATTTTAGTTACTGCTCTCATAGTGGTGTCGCAATTTACCAAGCCCACATGATTTATGTCATCATCAGAAGACCTTACTAGTTTATAGAACGTCTTTACCCCGATGGCTGGAATTGTCAACATGTGAAGGCCCACCAAGATCCATGTCTCTGGGAAGATAGAGGATATTCCCAACAAACAAGCCATATTTGGTTCCATATCGGGCTCCCGGGATCCTTAGCGAAGCAATAGTGGTCACTGCAATTGGCCAACAACAATCAATTTCTTATATGTCTTCAAATGGCTTCGACTTGTGATTTATATCGAGTCAGGTGGCTAAATTCAACAACATGATTGGAGGGTTTCCACATGTGCCATCATTACGTGGCATGATGACAACATGGGTGACCATGTGGCCTTTCAATTCAATCCCCTTATGCAAAGGTGCCAACTAGGCCGCCCATAAGGCTCTGACCTCCATCATTTGCCAAAGTGACCTCCAGCCTCACTCATAAGCACCTTAAGAAGATATCATTGTGGGTGGATTTGACATCTGTTGCTTCACTAATCCATCAGTCGGCATGGATTTCAGTGCCTTGCTCCCTTGAAATACGATGTGTATGGTCACTCACGTCCTCTGTCAACTAATCATTTTGGTGCCTATCCTTATTATGTGTGTTGAGAAGTGAACCATGAGGATCCAGGATCTAATTTTGCGTCGTCGATGTCACATGTCCCACCCTGACTAAGTGACCCCTACCACACTTCATGATCCTCCTACTTATTAACCTTCATGCATGTCCCTATCGTGATGCAGATCAGAGCCGTTGGTCAATTGCTTCGTTGAATCTACACCGTTAAAAACGAGGGACTCTACGAGGTTTCACATTGCTTCCTTCCCTTATCCGTCGCACACCTTCCCACCATGAAGACCTCAAGGGTCGTTGCTTCTCTCCTTGTCAGATCACCAATGTTTAAGAATGAGGGGCCTTCCCCCACTTCGTACCCATCCTCTGCCTTGTTTACCGTGCAAGTTGATGGGGTAAAAAAGGTCCTCCACTATAGATTTCTTTGATTGGGAGATCCTGTTCATTTAAGCTATGTGAGTCTTCCCGGACGTGGCGACCTCGACGCACCCTTATGTTCCATACCTCTCTCATCATGAGGGTGTGCACCTGCCATAGATTTTATAGGTTGTGGTGATGATCCCTGGGAAACAGGGCGAGCCACAGATTTTGTGCGCCTTCATAGGTTAGTTCTTTGCATGCCTCCATCACTGCGAAATCCTCAACCTCTGTTACTCTGCACTGCCCATCTTGTGGTGACCCATTCTCGAGGTTGTCAAGCCCAGAAAATTTCTGACTATACCCCTTCCTGGCAGCTTATTGTTGTCGGTGCCTATTCAAAATTTAGCACAAGTGCTAACAGTGACTCTAACTCGGGGATGTTATCCTCACTATGAGGTAGCAAATAACATGCATAGATTGTGTGCCTGATCCATTGGGTCGGCTTGTGGTTCATTCCTGAAAGCTTAATAGCATGCTCTGAAAACAAAATCCGAATAGATGACAATCAAAAAAATGAAAATTGTAGAAATAAAACACTCACCGAGCTAAGCTTATTCGATCCTACCTACCCTAATTTACATAAGAACTACAACCCAATCAAGTGACTTCTGAATTCCAGTGAATCCAATCAAGTAGGTGACTATTTGCAGGCATTTCTTTCCTGCTTGATGGAGGGCAGTAATGTGAAGCAGGATGATAGGATATTATCTTTGAAACTCATATATACTTGTTGTGCATAAACATCCTATCATTCCTATCGTACCGCTTCTCCACAAGTGTGGCCATTGGTTCATGATAGCCCTTTGAAAATCCTGCTATACACCTGTCATGACCAAGCTACTCCACGTACTCAGCCACCGGGTCATAAAACCCATGACTGCCCTGAACTTCTCTTAGCACTTGTCAGCTCCATGATCGCTGCTCCAACTGTATCTTCCCCTGCAACTACTCAGTTTTTTTTTTAAACACTCATCCAAGGGGAAACTGCAACCGTCTGTACCTGCAACCTCGGTTGCATCCTCCTGATTGCTGGAAACCACGCCATGTTCTTCCTTGTGTGTTACATAGGGAATGTCTTCAATAGACTCCAGTGAATCACACACTTCTTGACATAGGTATTATGTACTAGAAGACCAAGAAGAAATGTCCCATTTAGGACCCTCGTCTTCTAAGCAGTTATCCTTGAATTCGTCATATATTGGAGGTCTGGGACCCTCCTCAAAATCCCCACCATTAGGGCTTTCAACATGTAGGTTATTTTCTTTAGCAGACAAATTGCGATATTCCTCCTGTATGGTCTTGGACTGCTCATCTGTGTACTCATAAAAAGGAAAACTAGGATGCACAACAGGTTTTGTTTGTTCACTCTCCCCATCATCCATTCTAAACAATGCCATGACCTCATTCTTAACCCCCATTTTCTGCATTTGATTTGAAATTTTTAACCTCTATTTCAGATAGTCAAATGAGGCAAATCACAAGGGCAGGCAGTTACCTTCATCCTATTGACTATATTCTTCAAGAGAGGTGGGATTAGGGGGCGAAGGGCCTCCAGCTTCTTGTCCTCTTCCTCTTACACTAGAAGAGGAGGCTCAGTGTGTTTCTGTAGCTCCTCCAAGGTAGCTTGAGCTTGCTCAATACAAAGGGGTCCTTTGTCTTCTTGGTTGCTTGTGGGATAGGCATTATGGTTCATCGTGAATACCTCCATACATCTCTCCTTAGCCTCCACTACCTCGTTCATCCTGGCCTCTGGTGTACTAGAGGGAGAAAACTAAGAGAGCTCTTCATTCCCTCTGCTTTCAATTTCTTCTCTTCTCTTATCCTTTGAAGCAGTCAAGTTCATTTCTACCTCTATGGCATTTTTTAGCATGTTTGCAGAGAGACTAGCCTTCTTTCGCTAAGCCATAAGGTGAATTCGCTATCAAAGGCTTCAGCGTACTGGAGTTGGGCCACGCCAAGAGGAGGTTTGAACTCAAAAGGGACAACGTTATATACTTTCATAAATCAGTCAAAAAACTCTTGGACATATTCACTCTCTTCCCTCCTAATGGAATAGAACTGATACAAGCATCTCCTAGGGTCTTTCTTCTCTACCCATCCTTCTTTGAAGGCGTCCTCCAAATCCTGATAACCTAGGATGGAGCTATCTGGAAGGTTGGTAAACCATCTCCTTGCCTCTCCAGCAAGGCTTTGGGAAAATAATCTAACCTTAATATCTTCATGGTCTAATTCTTTGAGGTCAATCCAGTATCCAAACCATCCCACATGCTTCTCGGTCGAATATCCCTTCTCACTAGAAAAGTGTTTAAGTTTCTGGTCATACCCCTTGGGAAGGTTATGAAGGATTGCAGTGAGAAGTATGGGGGAGAATCGTTTGGCCCTTGTTGGGGTTATTGTAGAGCCTTTGAGAGGGATTATAGCATTGAGTGATAAAGGCTCTTTAAACTCTGAAATGGGGAAAGGCAAGGTTGTAGTAGTCAGTGGTCCTTTGACTGGGGGATTTGAGGAGGCTCGTTTGGAGGAGGGTAGAGGACATTTTAAATCAGACGAGGGTTGGAGGTCCCTGTCTGGGGATTCAAGAAATTGCACAAATTCATTGATAACATCACGAGCCTCATGGGTCTCGGATGAAGGGGTTTGGCCCCGATCATATGTATAGGGTGAAGGATATTTTTCGGTATTTAAAGAGGGATATAAAAGGGTGGGTCTAGGGTCTCTCCCTTAGCATGACAGATATTGGAAAATGTTTTAACCAGACCAGGGAAAGATAGGAAAAAATGTACCTCATCTTTCACCATGCCCTTCCAGGATCTGCTATATTGGGCTTATTTTCCCCAGTGGAGTCGCCATGGAACCTTTGAAAAACTTTGTAGATTTTGGGTGTTCAGGGTTCCCAGTGGAGTCGCGTTCAAAGGCCTTGAGAGGAGTCTCCAGAGCATATACAGCTAATATATGTTTAAGACAAGCTGCTCAACCAGGTTATAGAGCTGAGCAATGTCATTTTTCTTAGGCATGATTTGCTCATTCGGTCCCCGGCAACAGCACCAAGATGTTAGCACCCTGTAATTTTCCTATGGTTATTGTAGGAAGTCATAGGGGCAACCATATCAAACCAGCTTTAGACTTCCTTCTAGCCAAGGCAGTCAGAGAGGGCTCTCTCTTGTCACGATAACCTTCACATACACATTTATCTTTAACGGGCACCCAGAAGACTAGATTTATTCTAGTTAAAGGACAGTTACAAATTAAAGGATGGAAAGACAAACAAAATAAAAACCATTGGGTGATGGAGTCACATCCTGAAACGTTTAAGGATATTATAGCATGCAATGAACAATGGTTTTCTCTTCGGCGATATGAGGCTTTTTTAAGTGCAGCATTTAGCGAAATATCCTTTAAGCGGTGGCGAGAGGAAACAGAAAATCCCAGCACTGCAAGGGGCACCTATTGATGGATGAATCCCTTGCAACACCTTTAGCATAAAATAACACAGGGAAATAGCTTAAATAGAGCACTTATCAATGGATGAATTCTATAGCAGCTATTACCTTCACATTACAAATACGATTTCTGATGCAAGAGCGCTTAACAGAGAGCGAATTCTAGCATACTAATCTAGAAATGTATTAGCAGAAAATAACACATATGAAAATTAAATAAACAGAGAGAGCACACACTAAACACAAGCACCATGATGAATCTCATAAACATAGAGAAATATATTCATTACTGCTCCCAAAAATGTTGCAGAGCTACAAAAACCGGCGCTAAGGCCTCAAAAATGAAAATCAGTCCAACCTCTATCCTCCTTAGGGGAGGTTCTATTTATAGTGAGCATTACCCTCGGGATACATCCAGAAATAGGGTATCAAAACGGTTACAAAATATGGGATTAACCCAAAATAATTACATCAAAAATCCTAACAAACAACATTAGGTGGCAGATTCACTGATGTTTATTAACAAAAATAGGAAATGTGCTATGACCCACCCACTGGTCAGAATGGTACCACGACATCTGAATGCAGGTTCACTAGTTTTGATGGTGACATTTCAGCAGTGATGGATTTATCTTTCTTACGCACCTTTCTGTTATGTATGCTTGGGTTAGTCCCGGGACTCTTCATACTTCCATCCCTTCGCCCGGCCTCGTAGTCCTTTGGTAATGCTACTGGAAACTTGATAAGACAGCCCTACCCTTTGACAGTACTAATTTTTCAACGTACTCCTCATTCTTGTTGACCTACTAGGGCTAGGTTCTTCCTCCGAGGCATGCCTGTGTGATTTCCCCCTAGACTCGTCATCATTGTAGACGAGGTTGACAGTATGATTCCAAGACAGTGATGATAAATCCCTCTGTTCTCTTCTCCCAGTGTCAGAACATCCTTTTCGACCGTCCATCTCTAGTAATGGATACTCTGTTTCATGTCAAGGGAGTCCATGGCCTTGTCTGGGGGCTTTGGTGGAATGTTTGTTGGACCACGAATTCTAGTTACTGCTCTCACAGTGGTGTTGGAATTTACCAAGCCCACATTGTTTCTAGTATCATCAGAAGACCTTACTAGTGTAGAGAACATCTTTACCCCAATGGCTAGAATTTTCAACATGTGAAGGCCCACCAAGATCCATGTCTCTAGGCAGATAGAGGATCTTTCCAACAAACAAGCCATAACTGGTTCCATATCAGGCTCCTGGGATCCTTCGCAAAGCAAGAGTGGTCACTGCAATTGGCCAACAATAGTCAATTTCTTATATGTCTTCAAATGGCTTCTACTGTGGATTTATATTGAGTTGGGATAAATCCGTTGACGTGATTGGCGGGTTTCCACATGTACCATAGTTACTTGGCATGATGACAACATGGGTGACCATGTGGGCTTTCGATCCAATCCCCTTATGTGAAGGTGCCAACTACGCCGCCCATAAGGCTCCGACTTCCATCATTTGTCAAAGTGACCTCCGGCCTCACTCGTAATCGCCTTAAGGAGATCTCATCGGGGGTGGATTTGACGTTTGTACCTTCGTTGATCCATTAGTCGGCATAGATTTCAGTGCCTTGCTCCCTTGAAATATGACGTGTACGGCCGCTCACATCCTCTGTCAACTAATCATTTTGGCGTCCATCCTTATTACGCATGTCGAGCAGTGAGCCGCAAGGCTCTAGTATCTAATTTTGTTTCATCGATGTCACATGTCCCACCCTAACTAGGTGGTCCCTACCACACTTCACGATCCGCCTGCTAATTAACCTCCATGCATGTCCCTATCATGACACAGATCAAAGATGTTGGTCAGTTGCTTCGTTGAATCTACACCATTGAAAACAAGGGGCTCTACGAGGTTTCGCATTGCTTCCTTCCCTTATCCGTCATGCACCTTCCCACCGCAAATACCTCAAGGGTCGTTGATTCGCTCCTTATCAGATCACCATCGTTCAAGAACGAGGGTCCTTCTCCCACTTCACATCCATCCTCTACCTTAATTACCGTGCAAGTTGATGTGGTGAAAAAGGTCCTCCATCGTAGATCTCTTTGATTGGGAGATCATGGTCATTTAAGCTATGTGAGCCTTACCAGACGTCACGACCTCGACGCACCCCTATGTTCCCTGCCTCTTTTGTCATGAGAGTGTGCACCTACCATAGATCTGATAGGATGTGATGATGATCCCTGGGAAGTAAGGCAAGCCACGGATTTCGCGTGCCTTCATAGCTTAGTTCTCTGTGTGCCTCCTTCACTGCAAAATCCTCAAACTTTGATGCTCTGCGCTGCCCATCCTGTGGTGACCCATTCTCGAGGTTGTCAAGTCCATAAAATTTCTGCCTACACCCCTTCCTGCCAGCTTATTTTCGTCAGCGCCTATTCAAAATTTAGCACGAGTGCTAACAGGGGCTCCAACTCAGGGATGTTATCCTCCCTGTGAGGTAGCAAAGAACCTACATAGATCGTGTGCCTGATCCGTTGGGCCAGGTTGTGGTTCATTCCTGAAAGCCTAACAGCGTGCTCTGGAAACAAAAGACAAATAGATGACAATCAAAAAAATGAAAATTGCAGAAATAAAAATGCTCACCAGGCTGAGCTTATTCGATCCTACCTACCCTAATTTACATAAGCATTACCACCCAGTCAAGTGACTTCCAACTTCCAGTGAAGCCAATCAAGCATGTGACTATATTTGCAGGCCCTTCTTTTCTTCCTGATGGAGGGCAATAATATGAAGTAGGATGATAGGAGATTATCTTTGAACCTTATATTTTTATCGTGCATAAATGTGTTAGATTTTTATCATTCAAGCTAGAATTATCATCTTAGGATCTTTAACTAAGAGAATAACATGCACAGCAATAAAACACAAGACAAGAGACACAAATAATTTTCCTTGGGGAAACTATAAAGGAGAAAACCCCGCAACTTCCTCATAGATAGAATCGGCACCAAAAGTAAAACCTGAAAACATAAAGATGATCTCCCGACAGCAATACTCTCTCTCTTGGCCTAGCAACTTCTCCTCTCACTCATGCACCCCAATGAGTGAGTGTAGGTGTGATAAATAGAGAGGCTCACTCTTTATTTATATTCTTTCGTTCACTTGAAACCCACTCCAACATATCGGACTCACTTAATAATTACTTACTAGAGCCGACATCTCTAGGAGTGTCTAATAACCCTAATGCCCCACAACTTGTGGGGACTTTGCCTCCTCTGACCAACAAGGAGGGTTATCCTTAACACAAAAGTGGGGACTATTGCCCCGACTTACAATGACTCACCTAGGGTCGACTTCTCTAGGATAGTCTAATAACCGTAGGGCCCCACAACTGTGGGGACTTTAACCCTTGACAAATAGGAGGGTTACCCACAATGACTTGACATGACTTGTTTACATTATAGAACCTCCCGATAGGAACATCGGGGCATGAAATGAATCAAATACATTACAGGCACATCCCAGAATAAACATCAGGGTACAATACATAAGATATACGGATGAATACATTCTGAAGTTACAAATACATAAACACTCCCTCTTAACTAGGAAGGTATTCTCTCAACACAATATATCAGCATAAGTCTTGTTCTCTGTATCATTTGGATCATCATCAAGTCATATTCATCTTCAAGCCATCTTCATCTTCAAGTCATCTTTATCTTCAGGTCATCTTCATCTTCAAGTCATCTTCATCTTCAAGTCATCTTCATCATCGGATCTGGATCATCACTGGATCTGGATCATCATCACTGGATCTGGATCATCACTTGATCTGGATCATCACTGCTGGATCATCATCACTAGATCTGGATCATCACTAGACATCATCACTAGATCTGGATCATCACTCGATCTGGCTCATCACTGGACATCATCACTGGATCTATATCATCACTCGATCTGGATCATCACTGCTGGACCATCACTGAATCATCACTGGTGCTATCTCTTGATTCTTCTCATCACAGGAAGTTCTACAGAGCCATCCCTTTTTCATGCTAGATGTACATATACAGAGCCAGTCCTTTTTCATACTGGATGTATAATCACACAGAGCTAGTCCTTTTTCATACTAGATGAGTCTTCACAGAGCTAGTCCTTTTTCATACTAGATGAGTCTTCACCGAGCTAGTCCTTTTTCATACTAGATGAGTCTTCACAGAGCTAGTCCTTTTTCATACTAGATGTGGGATCTACCCAGAGCTATTCCTTTTTCATACTAGATGAGTCTTCATAGAGCTAGTCCTTTTTCATACTAGATGTGGGATCTACACAGAGCTAGTCCTTTTTCATACTAGATGAGTCTTCACATAGCTAGCCCTTTTTCATACCAGATATGGGATCTACACAGAGCTAGTCCTTTTTCATACTAGATGAGTCTTCACAGAGCTATCCCTTTTTCATACTAGATGTGGGATCTACACATAGCTAGTCCTTTTTCATACTAGATGTGGGATCTACACAGAGATAGTCCTTTTTCATACTAGATGTGTCTTCACAGAGCTAGTCCTTTTTCATACTAGATGTGTCTTCACGGAGCTAGTCCTTTTTCATACTAGATGTGGGATCTACACATACATCTGACAATGGAAGGAACCAATCCTCTCACCATGTCACATCTCTTACATCCGACCATGGAAGGAACCAATCCTCTCACCATGTCGGAAAGGCATAGCACTTACATCTGACCATGGAAGGAACCAATCCTCTCACCATGTCAGAAGGGCACATCACAGACTCATCACTTCCTCTTGGGAGGAATTTCAATCTAGAGAACACCAAGCTTCTTCCTGAAGTAATCAATCTTCACTCTGGCCATTTCTAGCATAGAATCACATCATGGTTGATTATGTCCAAGGATAACCCGCGAGCTTTGCTAGAGCCTATTACATTCGAGGACAACCTATAGGACCATTTACGTCTGAGCAACCTACGAGCTTCACCGGGATTTATGCTCAAACAACCTATCTCATCATCTATGCTAGAACTCCATCTTTCGAGAGATATTTATCTGTATCACAAACAGGAGCTTCACTGCTCCTCTCTACATCATACCAAAAATGCAAGTCAGATCAATCAAATCAAATAGTAGTTTTTTTCTCAAAAGAAACATACTACCTCCCAAAAATCAAGTGGCAACATCTTTTGCCTCGGCTGTACTCAGCACCATGCAGGACTCCATCCTCCCAACCAAGATATCACACATGATCTCATACTAAAGAAGCACCCCAAAGTGCTCTTCCTATCAATGGCACTACCCAATCTGAATCTGTATAACCTTCCAAGTTAATATTTTGATCATATCATACTTGCAACCATCAAGTGAACATGTCTCAATGTGTTTACAACAAAGCAAGTATCTGGTCTCGTATCCGTCAGGTACATCAATGAACAAATTATCTGATGATACATCATGGCATCAACTGATTCTGATGAAGCAACACTCAATAGCTTCAGGTTCGATGCCATAGGTGTGGTCATGCAGTCCATCATCCTGAACCTATTCAGGATCTCTACCGCATACTTCCCTTGTCCACACCTCCATGCCTAGAAAATAGTGCATCGACACATAACAAGAGCATCAATGGTCTTCCATCTTCAACCTTGAAGCAAAGGTTGGAATCCACTTTACTCTCAATAAAGCCTAGAGTCATTAGTAATCTATCCATCCTGTCATACCATGTCGAACCTTAGGATATTCTGCAGTCACTCCCTTTGAAGCATCATACTCCCTTTGTCTTCTGTACTCTATGCACTGAAACATTCTGTACTGGAGTGACAAGTAGCTTCCTCTGCTACTAATATTCTATGTATCCATCTAGGATCACTGGATACCAAGATCCTTGATTCAGGAGGATCCAAGAAGGAAAAATTTTTGAAGTCCTCCAATCTCAGCAAAAATGACACCAGATTTAAGGGCTCATCGAGATGATTCCAATGGCATTTGTTTCACCTCAAACGGACTCCGTATGAGAAAGTTATTGCGTTCTGTTGTATTGATGAAACAGGCAAATTTGGAAAAATGGGGGTGCCACATGGCACCACTGGAAGGGTGACACATGGCATCCGTACAGTACATATGAGGTGACATGGCATGTACGTATGGACCAATGGAGATTGAACATGTGGTAGTACGGGTAGTGACTTGGCGGTTGACTGGATGCCGACTGGGCATGAGGTGGACCAATCCCAGGCCGCCACGTGGTAGCACGGGATTGGCCAATAAATCTAATACAAAATTATGGCCTCCGTGGGGTTTGACCCCATGACCTCTGCAAAGAATGTTGAGCGCCTTCGCCACTTGGGCTACGTGTGGTTCTTGGTATGTGTGGTTAGGTTTTGGTATTTAAACTTAAGTTTATATTGGCGAAAAAAGGGGTCAGGGCAAGCCCCGACCCATGGTTTTCAATGCGACAAGGTACATGGGGATTTTGTTACAACTCCAACCCACAAAAATCACGTTGGAGTGCATGACCCACATGACATCAACTCTCGGATAGGGTAACACATGGTCACATGTTTTATAACAAATTTTCAAACGGATTACATGCCACCTAATATATGTGTATTTATAACCATAGGGTTGGAGCGCCACCACATATTGCATAACAGACTTTGGGTTAAAGTTTTAAAGGTGGGCTTGTATGGTTATTATTATAATATGGTTTTAACCATATTAAAATCCAACAAAAGGGTATACCATTTTAAAAGGGTATTTTTAAATATGTTTGTTTATTATTTAATAAAAAGCCCAACCACATGAGAACCAACTTAGGAGTTGTAACTCCATGCCCATTGAGGAAAATTTGTTGTAACTAAGAATTCATGAGAAACATGTGAAGGGGGTCTTCTCAAGCTATATAAACCCTCTTATTCTCCATTTTCCACTCATTCTTTGGAGTGGAGACTTTGTAGCTAAAGGAGAGAAGGGAGATTGCGTAGCTCTACAGGAGGAAGGTACGAGTGTTTATACTCGTTTTACACCATCTTCAGGCTTCGGAGTTGCTGGAAGCAGTCGTGTTGTGTTTTGGGTAGCGGTTATCTTCCTGACCATTGTCACCAAGGTATCATTGTATCATTGCCATGTATTTTTCCTTATGCTGAGATTATAGATCGGCCCTCCTATTGAGAAGCAGGCCCGGAGACGTAGTCCATCCTGGACAAACTCTGTTATCAACTTGTTGTCTTTATGTGCATATTTTCTATGTTGTTTGGTTCTCTTCTTATGGATTTGTGAGCTTCATTCATGCTCTTTATGCAATTCATGTTAACGTCGTAGAGTATCAAAGATCTTGTTTTCGGATAATGTGGTATCAGAGCAGGTCTATGTGACGTTGGATTGTGAGTGTGGATGTTCACGAGGGATAAACTGCAAGCTGGTGAGTGTACATTAGAGCCTTACAATTCCGAGATCAGACGTGCACACTGAAGAAGGAAGATGGATGCTAATGATGCCTGCACCGAGATGGAGGAAAAATTTCACAAGGTCTTCTACATGATGGCCAACAAGGTAGACAAGTTGTTTGCAGACTATGAAGAACGCATGGCAAAAGAAAGAAAAGGCAATGAAGTAAAGAAGGAAGACAAAGAAGTGAAGGACGAAGGCAACGCTTCAGTTAACCAAGGAGGAGGTGGTGAAGAGCCTCCTGAGCCTCCCTCTTCACCTTCAGCTTCAAGCACAAGTTCAAGTGCTTCTTCCTCATCTCATTCTCAGCATTCCAAGGTTCCTCACAAAGAGCCTCAAAAGAAGCCCTTATTGAAGCTCGATGTGAAGTTTGATTTGCCCATGTTCAATGGGGAAGCGAATGCAGAGAAGTTGAACAAATGGATAAGGCAAATTGAGGTCTACTGCCGAGTCCAACAGATCAAAGAAGAAGATGTGAAGATTCAGTTGGCTTCACTTCGGCTAACAGGAACCGCACTTGTATGGTGGGAAAGCAAGCTTCAGCAAGGTAGCAAACAAATGGGTAATATTCTCTCATCGTGGTCTGCTTTCATTTCTGCTTTATGTAAGCAATTTTATCCGTTGGGTTATGTTCAAAAGGATATGATGGATTGGTAAAGTTTTAGACAAGGCAAGGGTCAGAGTGTTCATAATTTTACTGAAGAATTTAGAAAGAAATATTTAGAGTTGAATATTTCTTTAGATTCTCCTGACACTCTTTTGAAGTACATTAGTGCTCTTCATCATTATCTACGCCATACTTTGTTGTTGCTGAATCCTACTAGTGTGGATGAAGCAAGTGTTCAGGCTACTCATCTTGAGAGCAGGGGGAAGCATTTGCAAGAAGACCATCAGAAGAAGCCTTTCAAGCCCAACAACAACCACAAGTTCAAGAAAAAAGACAAGAGCAAGAAGACAGCTACTGCCAAGAAGGAAGGAGGAAAGCTCCATTGCAAACATTGCGATATTGATGGGCATGATGAAGAAAGTTGTTGGAAGTTGCATCCTAAACAGAGGCCAAAGCATTATGGAGGAAAAAATAAGAAAAATACTGTTGC
Organism: Pseudotsuga menziesii; assembly: GCA_001517045.1. Lineage (NCBI taxonomy): Eukaryota > Viridiplantae > Streptophyta > Pinopsida > Pinales > Pinaceae > Pseudotsuga > Pseudotsuga menziesii. Next base: position 12,327 of record LPNX011087328.1, on the reverse strand, counting down.
AACAGCGCAACGAGATTTGGGTTCCAACTCAGTTGACAAAACCAGGATTACAGCCGTGGGAATGCAAGGTAACAAAACTCCTCATACTGGTTCAAGTTCTACTCATGTTTCTAAAGAAAATGATAAAAGAAGAAGTGAGTTGTTTCACATCAGATTTGTGTCTAAGCATACAAAGATTGAAACATTATTTGATCTGGGTTCTTAAGTAAATTTGATCTCATAATCAGTTGTTAAGAAGTTGGGCATATAGACTAAACCTCACCCCAAGCCTTATCCTCTTGGATGGGTATGTGATAATGCTAAGCTACAGGTGACTAAGCAATGCAGGTTAAGGTTTGCTATTGCTTCAAAGTTGATCGATGAGGTGGACTTAGATGTTGTTCCTCTTGACATCTGTGGTATCATATTGGGAAGCCCATACTTGTATGATCGAAAAGCAGTATTCTTCCGTCATGAGAACAAGTACCATCTCACCAAAAATGGGGTGGAGTACATTGTGAGAGCTCACAGTATGAAGGCTAACACCACTCTTGTTAGTGCAGGACAGATGAAGCGGCTCATCAACACTAATAAGAGATACATGCTCATGGTTGTGAGAGCAAAAGATGTTGAGGCATCCAATGCTTTCAAAGGTTGTGATCCTTCTCATAAAAAGGCTATGATTGATATTGTGGCTAACTATGATGAAATATTTCAGGAACCTACAGGTTTTCCTCCCAAAAGGGAGATTCAACATGAGATCCATCTCCAGCAGGATGCCCCTCTTCCTAATGTGGGCATGTACAAGTTGTCCGTAGTTGAAATGGCAGAGATTAAGAAGCAGGTTCAAGACTTGTTGGACCAAGGAGTTATCAGACCCAGCTCCTCTCCATGTGGTTTGCCGATTGTGTTGGTGATGAAGAAATATGGCACATGGAGGATGTGCATTGACTATCAGGCTCTCAACAAGATCATGATCAAGAATCGATACCCGCTTCCTCGCATAGATGACTTGCTCGACCAGTTGAAAGATGCTGTGTTCTTTACCAAGTTGGATTTGCGCAGTGGCTACCACCAGATCAGAATTGTAGAAAGTGATGTGTGGAAGACGGCCTTCAAGACCAAGCAAGGTCTATTTGAGTGGTTGGTGATGCCCTTTGGGCTTTGCAATGCACCTGCAACCTTCATGCGGGCAATGAATGATGTTTTCCGACCATTCTTAGATGATTTTGTCATTGTATACTTAGATGATATCTTGGTCTTTAGCAAAACATGGGAAGCACATGTGGGGCATGTAAAGCAAGTATTATATACTTTGAAAAAGGAGAAATTGTATGTAAAATTGTCAAAGTGTGAATTTGGCAAAACTTCATTAGTTTAATTGGGTCATATTGTAGGAGGTGGAAATTTAAAAATTGATCCTTCAAAAGTTGATGTAATTATCAATTGGCCTAAGCCTACTAACACTACTGAAGTGAGAAGCTTTTTAGGAGCTGTTCAATATTGGAGGAGGTTCATTCAGAACTTCTCATACATAGCATCTCCTTTGCATGCCTTAACAAGTGTGAAGAAATCCTTCCAGTGGGGAGGTAAGTAGCAGAAAGCCTTCGACACATTGAAGGGAAAGATCAGCACCGCCCCAGTCCTAGCCTTGCCCGATTTGCAGCAGCCATTTGAGGTAGAGACAGATGCCAGTGGATATGCCATGGGGGTACTATTGATGCAGCACGGAAAGCCTATTTGCTATCATTCAGAGACTTTTACTCAAGCAGTGATCAACTACCCCACCTATGACAAAGAGTTGTATGCTTTGGTTCAGAGTGTCAAGAAATGGAAACACTGCTTGATGGGTAAGGAGACAATCATCCATACCGATCATCAGCCCTTGCAGTATCTCCAGTCCCAGACTAAGCTCCAGCAAGCTCGTCATTTCAGGTGGATGGGATTCCTTCAACAATTCCATCTAGTGATCAAGTACAAGAAGGGTACTAGTAACAAAGTGGCAAAAATTCTCTCTAGACCTCCTATTGTTGCATCTATTGTTTTGAAAAATGCTTCTTTGTCCCATGAAAGTTATATTGAGCAGTATGCTACTGATGATGATTTCAAGGAGATTTATGAGAAGCTAACCAATGGCAGACAGGTGGAAGACTACTATTTGCGGGGAAAGTTTCTCTATCATTTGGGCAAGTTATGCGTTCCTATCAGTGAAAGAGTCCATGTAATACGAGAAGCTCATACTTCTCTTGTATCAGGGCACTTTAAGGTAGGTAAGACTTTGGCTCATTTGCAAAGACTTGTGTATTGGCCTCAAATGAAAGACATTGTAACAAAATATGTAAAGGGGTGTGTGATGTACTCTATTTGTAAGCCCACTAATAGAAAATTGGGGCTGTACTCACCACTTCCTGTTCCTTCCCATCCTTGGGAAAGCATTTCCATGGATTTTGTGGGGGGTTTTCCTATGTCTAGGATGGGTCATGACTACTTGTATGTGGTCATGGATAGGTTTAGCAAGATGTGTATTCTTATGCCATGTAAAAATCAGGTCACTGTAGAGCAGGTTGCTTCTCTCTTCTTTCAGCATGTATGGGTTCACTTTGGACTTCCTACGTCCATTATCTCGGATCGGGACTCCCGATTCCTTGGAGAGTTTTGGAAAAAGTTATGGTGTATGATGGACACCAAGCTGAAGAGGAGAATCACTTTCCATCCACAGACCGACGGACAGACAGAGGTATTCAACAGGACAGTTGTCCATTTGCTTCGAGGCTATTACAACAAGCATCCTAAGTTATGGGATGAACAGATCCATGCTGGGGCGCTCACCTTAACGGTCCCTAATTTTGGTAACTCCGTGGTTTTTGTGGAAGTTTGTAAGTGTATTTATGACTCAAAATAGTCTTAGGGGTGTCGGGGTTAAGTCAAAACCCTCTTTTTGTAATCAACCCATGGTTTAAGCCCGTGGTTTTGTAATAAGTGCACTATAAATAAGCACTCTTGTAAAGAAGTCAGTTTAGGCTTTTGATGTAAGATGAATTGATGCGAAGATAAGGCTTGTTTGTAAGAAAGGTTAAGTCCCAACTGTGTGTGCAGAGATCTACAACTTAGTGCGCAGCTTGAGGAATTGAAGGGATCTGCAGCCGAGTGCGCAAATCAGAACTGTGGTTTTTGTAAAGAGTTGAATAAAACACAGTTCTGTGGACGTAACCCCTAAACTGGGGGTGAACCACGTTATATCGTGTGTTGTGGTTTTGTTGTGTTGTTGTTTGTTCTTTTATGCATGAATAATTATATAACTGATAAGTAAGATCACTGCTAATTATTAACTTCATTGTGAATTCCCAGTAAAGGGTTAAGCAAGGCACTGTTTGTTTATCTAACCGCGAAGCTAAAAAAGTGAATATCAAAGCTCTGTATTTAATAATTATCATTTGTTAGAAGCTAAAGGTATAGTAATATCCCTCTTCTGCTTGCAGAAACCTGATTCTGCAACATCCCATAGCTGTTTCGGGTGAGACTGCAACCTGTTCGCAGGTTGTTGCCGAAAGGGCCAACACTGTGGGTCTTTTGTTGGTGCGAAGACAAAAGTATAGAACCCGAGTCTGCCCTAAGCCCAAAAAATTGGTTCTGTTGCCGGTTGAACTCAATATCTGCTCAAGAGGAGTTTACGTCGTACCTCGAGGGCTATGTTTTGGAGACCCTCAGTGAAACAAATAGGTGATTGGATTGAAGAGACTTATCTGAACTTTGTTGTACAAGAGAACAAAGATCCACGTCGTAGTTCAAACGACTTTTTACAAAGGTACGTTTTTTCTAATGTTTATGAAATTTTCTTTGGTAGTATCCACATAGAGTTGCACCAGTGGTTATCCAGGTTAACAGAGAGAAGGATGAACTTCTAAGAAGGTCAGTTTCTTGATTGGACCCCCGCAAGAATTAATATATTGAAAAGGGTGAACAACGAGATATCTCGAGTTGTTGATTTCTGGACAACACGAACCCTTGAAGCATTTGTGATGGAGTTCACCATTGACACAAGTACGTCCTTCAGTGAAGCCGAACGGCAGTTCTTCAAAGGACCAAGGGGTAATTACTTGAATTCATTTAATTTGAGAATTAAAATGCTATTGGCTGAAAAAGGTATATTGCTCATTGAATTAGACTGTTAGATTTAGTATTACTAATCTATGTTTGCAAGTGAAAGCACCTTCGACGAGCAAAGTGGTTTGCTGCGAAGTGGAAAAAGGTACAAGAGAAATTTTGAGTCCTATACCCTAGGTCAGAATACCGAGTCTAACCCCGTAAGTCCAGCAGCCTCAGAGCCCGAAGAAACCCCTTCTATTGGAAATCCTCTGATAACCCCGCAGCAAAGACCTATTATCCCTGAGAACCCATCGCAGTCTGAAAGTAAACCTAGCCCACGTATTCCTGTCGCAGGTCAGTCTACCCCAGTAAGTTCCCCCCCACCTACTACCAGTCCCCATCCCTTCCCCCCTAGATCCACGATGGCCCATATGAATGACGACATTAAGCTCCCTATTTTCAAAGGAACTGGATCAGAGAATCTAGAACAGTTATGGTTCCTATGTGAAGCAGTGTGGACTGCTAAGAACATTACGGATCAAGATACAAGAAGAGCGCAGCTGGTTACTTCTTTTAGAGACCGCGCTTTGACCTGGTTCATGAAGTATTCCAGTACTCAGAACCATGTCTTGGCTGATATAAAAGCAGCAATGATAAAGGAATTTAAGAAGCCCAAATCAGAGTCACAGTGTATCACTGAGCTAAAGGAAATTCAGCAGAGGCGAGGAGAATCGGTGTGGGACTTTGATCAGAGGTTCAAAGTTCTGCTAGATCAAGTTAGTTTCACTATCGAACCAGCACAGCATAAGGAATGGTTCATTGCAGCTTTGTTACCACACATCAGGACTCCATTCATGCAACAAAAGGTTGCGGATCAGCAGGAGGCTTTGGAAATCGCTATGAAGCTTGAAACAGCCCCTGTCGAAGATAATTCTGGTATCACTCAAATACAAGCGCAGTTGGCAGCGATGGCTCTGGAGCTTCGTGATATGAAAAAAGGGAAAGCCAGTCGCGAAGAGGTTTGGTGTACACGATGTCGGACAGAGGGTCACGACAAGGAACGGTGTCCTGCGGTAAGGAATTTCCTGAATTCTGGTGCACCAAACCCATTCAACCCTAGTGTTCTATATTGTGAGATCTGTAGGACAACTGGCCAGCATCGACCTGAAGACTGCTATCTCCTGCAGAGGTATGTGCAAGTTCCTAAGAACCCTTATTGTAAGTTATGTAAGTCAATGGGATACAACGAAGATGAGTGTCGCAGCTTTGACCTCATGAGAGAACGCACTTATGATGCTTATCGGGTACAAAATGATGGCCAAGGAAATGATGGATATGGTTACCATGGTAGTACATCAGGTCATGGAACTTTTGGAGGTCATGGTCGTGGTGGTATGGCTAGCAGAGGACAAGGCCAAGTTGTGTGCTATAACTATAACCAGGCAGGACATCTAGCTAGAGACTATCGGAACCCAACTACGACATGTCGATATTGCAGAGTTGTCGACCATGTGATTGAGTAATGCCCGCAGCTAATAGCCAAGATTCAAGAAAGAAATAGTGCCCCTACTCAGAATATTCAGCTAATTGCTGGGGAGCAACGACCTGTCCCAGCCATCAATGTTGTTACCAAGAGTGGAGCTATGACGAAAGTGCAGAACAAGGAGAAACAGCCTGCCGAGGCTTAGGTCCGTAAGGCCCCAGAAAAAATCCCAGCATTTGATGTCGAAAGAGAAAAAGAGACATTTATGGAAGCCAAGAGAGACTTTGTTGACCCCAACACATCAGTAGTACCTGCGTAACAACCTCAGCAGCAGTCGCAGCCGCAAGAAGCTTTGACGAATAAAGTAAGTACCCTGTCCTCCTTTTTACAGAGTTGTATGAAGCTCTTAAGAAATTAGAATGCTTTAAATGAGTTGCAGAAAGTTATTGCTTCTTGCGAACCTCAGCAAAGTTCTGGTAAGGAAAAAACTGTTCATAGAGTCAGAAGAACTGGTAGGGAAATGAGATTGAATGCTCAGATAGGAGAGTATGACATGACTGATGTCATCTTGGACCTAGGATCAGAAATAAATGTCTTAACTAAGCAGACATGGGAACAAATGGGAAAACCTACTCTAGAATGGTCCCCTATATAGTTGAGATTAGCCAATCAGCAGAAGATTGTGCCCCTAGGAAGACTCCCTAGTGTATCAGTAGATATTGATGGAGTCAGTACCTTAGCAGACTTTGAGGTAATTGAAATAATTGATGACAGCAACCCCTATCCAGCACTGCTGGGCATTGAATGGGCAATAGATAATGATGCAGTAATCAACCTGAAGAAGAGGCAGATGACTTTCGAAGGGAAAGGACTAAGAGTCATAGTACCATTGGATCCTTCTCAAGGAGAGAGGTGCACCGAGCCAGTAAAAGATGAAGACCAGGATGTTTTGGACCATATCTACAATATCACAGCGAAGGAAGAAGATTATGTTGATCCTACTTCCGATGGTATCATGGATTGGCAGTGTGACAGCTCATGCATGACGGATTCAGATGATGGCCTAGAGAATTGGCAGAATAGACTGTATGAGCTACATGGACATCGATGTGCAAGAATCACCAAGTCTCTCAGATGGCTTAGTTCACAGACAAGAACCTTACCTGTTTTTTTATGGTTCTACAGACCTAGAAGAGTTTATTGTGCAATTCTCAGAACAGGTACCAGACTCACAGAAAATGGAGACTCTGGATTCAGCATTCAGAGCCACAATAGACAAATGTTGGAATGGTCACAAAAAGTACATTCATAGGTAGGAAGTGTGCCAAAATTCCCTTTGCCTAAGATTCAGGGATCAACCTCAGGAGGTGCAAAGCAGGTTTAATGGTAAGACTAGTACTCAGGGACATTTGGAGCAATGCTACGAAGAATGGAAGCATGTACCTCATGAAGAATGGGTACATAGGTTTGTGCACACCCTGGAACCTATAGCAAATAACTGGTATGCGGAGGTCAAGCTTCGCCACGGTACTATAAGTTGGGATAGTCTTGTTGATAGTTTTGTGCTAACATTTTCTATTAATGAGGTTTCTCCTGCTTTGGACACAACTGTTAGGTTGATCCATACTAAAGTATTTGATGATCAAGAAATATCAGAATACCAACCTGATTGGAAGGAACAAGAAGCCAATGCAGTAGAATGTTATAACCTCACAATTGACGAGGATGACGATCCACGCAACATTAACATTCCTGAGTCAGAAGGACACTGTGAAGTACGTGGACCAGCAGTTGAAGCACATGAAGTGACTCAGCCCCTGAAGACGCAGACTGTAAACATTGAGTCAGAATAAAACCCTAAGTATGCTACCATTGGAGATTATTGGGATGACGAAATGGTGAGCAAAGTGACCCAACTTCTCCATGAATATCAAGACCTATCTCTGACAGGGTTCTCAAAAATGAAAGGAATCATTGAGGTGGTGGAAGACATCCTGTCATGGGTTGAAGCTCGAAGCCATGTCGGAGATGGTATCAAGAAATATTGGATGTCCTTATTTTGGCACAGCCAGAGTCATTGCTTGTGCCGAAGAAGGAAAGATTTGTTGAGGCTTAAAATATGACCGTTGGAAGAAATCAAAATTGGCGGCGTCGGTACGCTACCTGTATTAACTGCCTGTATTAATGAGATCTTGGAAAATCTACCACCGTTTGGACAAGATCTCTCTCAGATTCGGTATCATCAATGCACAGTTATGACAGATGTCGTGGATGGATTCTATAAGAAGAAACCCATACCCGCGACGTTCGCATTCTACAATTTCTTGAGTTTTACAATTGCATCCATGTCAGCTGATAGCGAGCTTTAGAAGTTAGTGAGAGAATTTGAACAAGAGGGTCTGCCGCACCTTTTCAGCCACCCACCTGCGTCTGCACCCCACGAAGAGACTCCCCTAGCACCGACCCAGCCAATGCAGACACGCTCTACCAGAAAAAAATTTAAGCCTGAAGTTCGTTCTAAGCAGAACGAAGACAGACACCAGCAATCAGGGAAAACACTGAAGGATCCCGAGATGAATCCATCCGGCTCAGCAGAGGTCCCGCTTGAAGAGGATGAGAACATTGCACCGCAGCGTCCACCGTATCTTCCGCCAGTTCGACCAGGATTTCAGCTCCCTCGGCGGACGAAGAAGTTCACATTACGTACCCCTTCGATGCCACCGGGTGTGTAGCTGGTCAGGACAATGACAGGGAAAATAGACCGCCTCAAGTACGCCGACCACGATACAAATGATCATGGGAAATTTCCACAGTTCACACCTGGGACATACTTACACTCTGTCTGCTATCAGGAGACCGGAGCGACATTACTGGAAGTGAAACAGTGGGCTGCTGACTTAGACAAAGCTGGTTTGTTGAAGATGCTCGATGTACCCCACTTCGGTCGCAGCACACAGGTAACCGTGGTGGTCAAACAATTATTGGTGTTGGTGCATGATGGGTACCTATGGCTCGGAAACCAGAAAATCGCTATCAATGGAGAACTCATTCACCGAATTACGGGCCTGCCGAAGGAAGGGCCTGACCCTAGCATTGATTTTTTGGGAAAACATGAAGATGTGAAGCTAGCACATAGCATGAAGGAATGCTTCGGGCTGACGAAAGGGAAACGAGGGTATCAAACCTCGGCCATTCAGCATCACAACATTCGATTCGCTGCAGAGCTCTTAACCTGCAAGTTAATGCGGAAGTGCAGACCAAACGAAGTACTTGCCCCAATTGTCAGTATTGCCGCAAACTATGTGGAAGGATACATTTACAACTGGGCAGCATACATCACTAAGGAATTTCTTGAAGATGCCCGCGACGCGCAGGAAAAAGGTAGACCCTTTCACTATTCATGGCTGATCATGCTTATTGCTCTGATCGGGTGGAAAGAGCCCACCGAGGCGCAGTTTATTGACGTACCTCCAAGCATGCCAGGTGCAGTGAGGTACGCATCGCTCTGGGTGTCGCAAGACAAAGCATCCCAGCAGATGACAAACACTGTGTTCGCCTTTTACGCCATGAGTATCTCATATGATATTGTAAAGACCCCGCGGCTCAGTAATGAGCTATTCTCTTAAGATGATGGAGTGGCCACCTTCAGGGCCGACATGCACAATGTATTCATCCAAGCCCGCACAGATACGAAGAAGGCATGCTGGAAGTTGCCATATGTGGTGAGGGTGTGTGCAAGAAGTTGAGGGACCCTTTTGATGCAATGGTGGAGTGAAATCATTACTCTTGATCCAAAAAAAATAAATCAACCCAAGCAACACCGAACCTGCCAAGCCTAGTCCCAAGGCTGGCAATGGTCATGCCAACTAGGCTAGTAAACAAAACCGCACCTCTATTTTAGTCAAGCTAATCATGTGCGCGATTTCCTTTGATAAAACGGAGGCATGATTGTTAAAACCTGTTTTTCATTTTAAACCGGCTGAGGCTGTCCTTTTCTCATTTTCGGCACGGCTATTGGACGAACGAAGGTGAAACCTCGACTGTGCATACGCAATTTTGGGTGTGCTTAAGCCCTCCATCTCCACCTTTGGATTAACCTTCCCTTTGTGAGGTAATTTCTTCAATTTTTTTCATGTTTTTTTCATTTTCTACATCAATTTATTTGCCTTGTCTACAATAATTTTGTAGTATGATTAGGAGGTAAAACAATTGCACTAAAAGAATGCTACGTCAGTCCTCTCTATGTTGAATCATTTGTAGCTACTTCATTTCTAAAAGAATCTTTAAAAAACTTAAAATAGCTATCATATTTTGTTATTCAAAGTAATTTAATATGCTCTATGGCAAAACTTCTGATTTATTGTAAAATTCCATCTCTAAAAATTTGAAGGAACATAGTCATTTTCACAATAGAAAATGTACTATTAATAACCAGAAGCATTAAGTCAATTTGTATATACAGCACCCACGTCAATATTGTTAATGCCCACTGACAGTATATAGTCATGGGTCTTCATGTGGAGAAGAAGTTCAAGATTTTGCTGCTGTAGATGAAATGATTCATGGGAAGAGTGTAACTAGTAGTTTCCAGGCTGCCATAAATTGAAATATCAATGTGGTAAAATATTCACTCTTATATTGTGCTTACATACTTCCATTGGGCGCATTGGGAAGAATAAAGCTACTACAGGATTTGTTATACCATAACCATTGAATATCACCCTCATTAACAATAGCTACCATAACCATTGAATATCACCCTCATTAACAATAGCTACCATAATCATTGAATATCACCCTCATCAAAATGATAATAATCTTCATCATTAATAAATGGCTTAGAAATTGATTACCAACTTCATTCAACAATAGCCCCTCTCATTAACAATAAATAGCTTATGAATAGACTAACACTCTAAATAGCTTATGCCACCTATTCTTTACTGTAAAATTCAAGATCAATCTTTAAATTTACATGATAGATTTAGTTTATATGTCAATAGTTATACAGTTTTCAGTTCTTAGATATGTCATTATATCATGTGTTTATATTTCTAATGATATTTTATTTGTATTTATGATTACAGTGGCTACTATGGATCGTAACAATGCAGAGATACTGAGGTTCATTGGCCATTTGAGAGAGATTGGGTCGGCTTGGAAGGGTGGAGATGAGCTTCGCCGCTCCCTGTCAGATTCATTGTTATCTATTGTTGATACGATTGCAAGATCGAATGATGCGTTGTATAGCATCGCATCTTACAGGGAGATAAAAAGGTAACAATATGCTGATGGCTTGAGTTACAATGAGGTAAAAAAGCTGAAAACAACAAAACAAGCCATCTATTCATTGTTTAGACTGCCTGGGACGGATAACATCCCGGAGATCAGCAGGCCACATATATCTATTGAGTGGTGCACTTTTCCACCCATCAGAGACAACTGGATGGATAGGTGGTACATGGTTTTTGACATCCCCCCTCACAACAATAGGGAAGTACCGATGTACTTCCTCCGAAAATTGTATGCAGAGTTTGTGATGGGGAAACATGTCAACTATTTTGACATGTTGGGATTCCAAGGAGTTGGTAGGGGAATGCCCCAACACCGACCCGATGCTAGGCATAGAGATGTCAATCCACAGATACCTGCACCCCGTGCCCAGCTACCGAGGGCAGACATCCCTCCTGCACATGACATGGTTTCCTAGACACAGGATGCATTTTTTACTCTAGCTGAGATGGTCTCTTGACACACGGCCACTATTGACCAGAGAGCACCCTCTTCCTCTGCTGGTGTACAACCACCAGCTTCTGGTGGTGGAGGGACATCTGTTGGTGGGGATAGACCGACATCCGATGTGCCTCAGAGCGAGCCGCATGTCTGCACATCGTGTGGGGGACCCTGTTATGGTCCTGGACCAAGACATGGTACCAGTACGATGACTGGTGGTCATGTAAGGACTTTGTTTTAAAACTCTGTTATTGAACTCAATTTTTAATTGTTACATACTATATCTAAAATATTAAAATATTCGTAATATATATGCAATATTTACTCTTGCAGGAGTTTGATGCATCTCACGAGGGTGGTACTGCACCCGGTGTGGTTGTACCCGAGACCCAGATAACCACAGTTGAGGTAATATTTAAACACTTGTCATTTTGCTATTACATGTATAATTTTGTTTATGCATGTGTTAGTCTTGTTTAATTTATTAAAATGTCTAATATTTACAATTTTTGAAGTTGCAGGAAGCCCACTTGGAACATGATGCTGAAGACATTAATATGAACGACACAGTCCAAGGTGGAATTTACGACTACTTAAAGAATGTAAGTACATGGGTTATGATTGAATCTTGTTCAAATTATTTAAATTTGTTACTATACACTCCTTTATAGAGATCGCTAATGTAAATATAATTTTTAAACTTGCAGATGCTAGACGCATCTAAAGAGGAGCACCAAATTGATGGAAGCGGTCACTCCCGTGGTGGAGATATGTCCCAGGAAGGGGTAAGTATATTACAACATGTTATTTTTTTAGTACTGTTGTAAAGGAAAGTATCCTATGGCTAGGGTTTAAGAGGCCATCAACGTACTGGGGTTGAAAGAGAGATGCACAATGTTCATCAAGCATATAACAGCAATTTTCAGAGATGAGAAGGGTCCACACCTGATTAACTGAAGGCTGGTCCAAGCTTTCTCTTCAATCCTCTTCTTGATCCTCTCGCTCCAAGAGACCTGCAAAACAAGTTATACCTTCCTCAAACCATT
>LPNX011087317.1:498625-574538 GCA_001517045.1 Pseudotsuga menziesii | reverse complement strand
TGAACAATGATTTGGGAAGAAGAAGGACATCACATCTTTATTAATCTTGAAAACAAGTACAAATATACCTTCTCTTCAAGTTGGAACCTCACGAAACCTTGATCTAGATCTGCTGTTTCTCTTCTCCAAAGAACTCATCCTCCAATCTCTGCAACACAAGGGAAGACCTCCAGGGCAAAGGTGTAGGCAAAGAGAGTCCCAATTCCTCCAGCATAACAATGCATAAATTGAAAGTCCCCTTTCATGGACCTCCCTACCTCTATTTATATGATGAAGAAGAGTTAGGGGCGAAGCCAAAGTGGTTACAACTGAAGGAGTCAGTTGTATAACTACCCAAACTAACTCAAAAGGCGTGTTTTTATGTTTTAATGTTGAGAAACAGATGCGCAGCTATGAAGGAGAGCAACCCGCGCATGATACGCAAGTTTACACAAGAGAAACCCGCGAATATATGCATGCGCGACTTGTAAAACACAAGAGTCGCGCATGATGCGCGGGTTGCACATAAGGAGAGTCGCGCATACACCAAAAAAACGCATTTTTAAGGTATTTTGGGGAATTTTCAGACTTTGGTGTCTTTTGGAAAGTTTTAGCTAATGGAAATACCTTTCCAACGGTGCAAAAATGAGGTCAAACGGAGTTACAAAACTCAAGATATGGGTCCTCCAAGATAGGTGTTTTTTCAGTGACTTTCATGAAGTGCCGACATGCGACGAAATCATGAAAAAGTGGTCACAGGCAGAGATGTGTCATTTTGGGCTATAACACATTGTTTTCTTATGTTATTTTCGGCTCACTACGTCGGAAAATTTTGCATCTTCCTGCCGATACGGTGGATATATTTTGAGTTTTCATCTGATGACCTTCTTGCCAAGTTGTGATTTATGTTGCAGAAAGAGTTTTGGTTTCCAACCCCAGTTAGCTGCATTAGTCTTGGGCTTGTAACCGATATTCTCCATCATGGTTGTTTAGCTTGAGATGGCAAATAGCGGCAGCTGTATTTCTTATAGGGAGCATCAGATAGCGGTTCGGTTAGGCTCTTGTTGTCGATATTTATGGAGCCGCAACAGTGGAAGGGTCATGAAAAGACATCAATGGTTGATCTGCTCGTAGAGAAGGCCGATAATAGTGGCAGTATTATGAGTTTAGAGCCACCGCTTTCGGAGTTCTTTTTTCCTCGCGTGTCGATATGGGTTTTTTGATGCACTTTATTTTGGCACCAATATGGTGTTCATTTCGCACTCGTGCGGTGTAAGGTTTTAATGACCACGGTAAGTGACTTTCCCCATTTTTCCTATATATATAGTCTAGGGGGTTTTGTCGTTTTCATGTTATAAGTTGATTGAAACCTGTGGATTTCACCCCTTTGAATGCCCATTACGAATTGGAAAGCTGCCATCTGGAGCTTGCATGGTTTTTAAACACCGCATTTTTCAGCAATCTTCAAGCTCGGCCTGCCAGGTAGGATCTGATCCATTTTACATCTTTTTGGTTGGTAGGATGGTTAGGTTATGACCTATCACAGTTTGATAAATAATGTGTTTAGGTTTCATTGCAAGGCTAGGTTTGTTGCGTTTATCATTGAGTTTAAAATATCCTTCTCCTCAACCTCTTATTTTGTTCAGTAGGTTGTCCTTATGATCCATCCATCTATCTCTTGACCTAGCTGACTCGAGTTGTAGTTGTTCTACCTACTCCCAAGCTACCCCTATCATTTCCATTCATATATGTTTTGTTCACAACACCGGTGCGTAATTATGAATCTAGGATGGCCTGATTTCTTTGTCGGCAATTTCTTCCATGGTTCTTGTTTATATGCGATGATAGGGTTTTGCGAGACTCTAAGCCATGTGATCCATGTGTGCTTTTGGTTTTCTTTTACCTTGTATCCTTGCCGGAGGTATTGGCCCTGGTGGTTGAATCTCTGGCATCACTATGTTTTGGCTTTGGATTGGTACCCATGGGCTATAAGTCTCATAGAGGGATCGTTCTTAAGGTTTCAGTGGTGGTTTTGGTAGTTTCCCTGGGATGTGCTTCGGAACGATAAGTTTAAGTTTTTGGCTCCTTGGACTGAGATCACCTGCGAACTAGGGTTTTTCCCGGTTTTGACCTCACTAGGATCTGCCGCCCTATTTTCAAGTGTGTTGTGGGTGTGAGTTGATGGTATGTGAATTTTCGCGGTGCAAAGTCATGTCGATGGTAAAGAAGATATGGTAAAGTATATTGGTCAAGCTTGTTCTAGAAGGAATGTTCTGCTAGGAGAAATGATAATTTCCTTATATGCATTACAAGTTTTACAGTATTGCTTTATTTCTTATGTATATAAATGCATGTGGTTTCTAACTGTAGGGATGCTAATACATTTTATTGTTTTTGATACAGGCTCAGTCTGTATCTGACACCATTCCTAAGAAAGGAAAGAAGAAACCCAAGGTTGCAAACTACGAATCAGAAGTCAAAATCACACCGAGAGTAGAGATAATATATGAAGATACTAAATCTGTCACCGGGGCCGAGCTTGAATTTAAGTGGGGGAAGATTTATCATATGCTCCAAGATCAAAAGGTTCCAGATGCAGGCTTGGAAGATCTAACCCTGTTTAAAAACATATTAAGATCGGGAATCACAAAAGTGTCCATAAGACCAGAGTTATTTCCTTGCCTTGAGGTCATTGGGTGGATTCTGTCTAAGGCTGATGCAAAGGGGATGATCATGTACAATGTTGAAGATAAAGGATTTTCCTCTTTCATGCCTGCATTCATAGCTAAAGCTTACATCTTTCCAACTTCAGAATTCAACATGACAACTCATTGGATAAATATTCTGACCATTGATTACATTGGAGTTGCAAAGATGATGAAAACCAAAGTAAAGTCCTTCCGACAAAAGGCATCCGAGGAGTATGAAACTGCCATTCTACATACCCCATACAGGCCGGTATCTCTTATGCTGAACAGGATCTTCGGTAGGGCTGATGGAAGGTTTTACAAAATTGGATGGATACCACTAATGTACCATGTAACCATGATGGGGAGTGTGTTCAATTGGGAAGATATCATATCAAACAGTTTGTCCTCTTGTATAACTGTCGCACAGGAAGGATTGCACTGGCAGAAGACTAAATTTTATTTGGGATCCTTTTTGATTGACTGTATACTCTGTTTACATCCATTTGAGAAGCTAAATTGCAAGTGGAAGGAAGGAAAAGCACCCATCTATACAGCATACCAGATTTTTTGGGCTCACAAATATCACAGTTATTACAAGTTGATTTGTGAGGAGTTCTTAATGCCACTGTACCAGTTAATTTTCCTTGAGGAATGTAAATGCCTATCTAAAGATGCTTTGGATCCCATAAGGGAATTTGGAGACTACTTCTTTTCTGAAGAGGGCACCTACTTGAGGATGTATGGGGGAACTAAATCCCCTTCACTGCTTCCCAAGTACACGACTGACTATGTAGTGCATAAAGAAGCACTGAGACAGCTCTTCTTGGATGGTTTCGGGAGTTATTTGTTTGACATGAAGAAGGTTCTGTTCCCCCTAATTCCATTTTATGTCGGCAGTTATAGGTTTTCCAAGGTCAAAAGTGCACCAGAGTTTTCACATAAATGATTCTCAAGGAAAAGTTGTAGCACACCGTGCTCTCCTAAAAGTGAACTTCGAGTACCCTGATCATTTGGATAAAGATGAAGAAGTATACCGAAATGCTTCAAATATGACTTCTCTGAACAAGCATCTCAGGAGGAATATCACAATGTCAAGAGGCAAAGGCAGTAGCAGCAGTAATCCCCAACAGAAAGGATAGGACAAAGAGGCTGCACAGAAAGAAAAGGAGGAAACAACATGAAGATTAGCAGAAGGTGCAAAGAAACTGATGGAGGAAGGGGCCACGAGAGAAAAGGAAGAGGAAGAGAAAAAAAGGAAAGAATAGGAGTAGAAGCAGAATTAGGAAGAAGAAAGATTGAAAAGGGAATTAGCAGACAAAGCAAAAGAAGAAGACGAGAATATGGCAGAAGAGCTCAGACAGAAAGAGCAAGAGGATCTGGAGGGGGAATCCCAGGAGCATAATACTATTTAGGATAATCCAGAAAGTGTCCCTTCCACCTCATGAGATATACTGACAGGAGGTCATCTCCCTATTGTTGAGTTGGGTTTCGTACCTTTCACTCCATCGAAGCAACATGAAGTTGCGAGTTTGGAAAATGTATTCTTTGACACCAAGCGAAAATCAATTGTATGGAGATCTGAGAAGACATTGAAAATGGGCACCTAGCCTGAAGTTACCACAGTGACTGAGAAAACTGTTGTAAAGAATATAGAGGAGGATCCAAAACATATGGCCTCATTTGGTATTGCAACTGGACAGGTGAATGCCTATAATTTTAGTAAGCTGAAAGGAGCAGCTGACCAATATAAAGATAAAATGGCACAAATGAAGGAAACCTAGAGGAAGGAGGAGATAGTAGGCCGAGAAACAAAGAGGAATTATGATGCCACCCTTTTGGAATTAGAGAAGCTTCAGCAGGATTACCAGATTTTGGAGGAATAAAAATATGCTTTGAAACTGTCAAATATTATCCTTGGTGGAGAAAAGAAGGACCTAGAAAGGAAAATGGCAGAGATGGAAATACAAAGGTCCGCAGCTAACAAGCAGGCGGAAGAGTCTAAAGTTTGAATTGCAAAACTAGAAGCACAGAATAGTTCCTTAGAGGTACAATTGAAAGCAGTAAATGAACAGAAAATGGACATACCACCTCTTCGAGAACATGCTCTCTTGCTCAGAGGTAAGATATATCAAGTTCAGGTGAAGCTAGCAAAGGAAGTTTACATAATTAAGAAAGTAGAAGCCAGATTGCAGGAGATATTGGTGATATCTACTGAATTCAAAATGAGGACTCAGGAAATTGCAGAAACTATACAAGGTCAATTGACCTGGTTGGAAACTAATAAGAAACTTCCAGAAAACGCACCTATGAAGAGTCCATAAAGGTTACAGATTGAGTATGATATCATGAATTTTAGTAGCAAGGCTGCTGAGAGACTGGTAGTCGCGGTTGAGAAGACTATGGACAAATGCATGGAATTCTACAAAAAAGTGCTTACAACCCACAATAGATGCCAGACATCTTCAGCGAAGAGGCTGCAAGAGTTTCCAGAGCAAGAGGAGCATTTGAAGTACCTGCATGACAGGATGCAAGAGGATGAACTTCATATACATTTGGTTAAAGGTCTGAATGAAAAGGTGGTAAAAGGTTTGGTGGCTCAAGCTGCAGTCAGTAATTTCCTGCTAGAGGACCAGCTTAGAGTAACTCCAGAAAGGGTTGTAGAGATAAAATACCAGTTGTCCAAGCACGAGTTCATAGTTAGATTTTTGGAACCAACAGAATTTGAGACCATAGATGCAGATGTTGTTGCGTGGAATCGCTTCGTGAATAGATCGACTGGGCCCATTTGATATGTCTTGTCTTATTCATATGTGGAGATTTTTATGTAATATTTTGTATTTATTCCATTTTCCTAGTGAGCACAATAAAGGACAAAAAATTTGTAACCTAAGAGTTGGGGAATCCCAAAGGGCATGGATAACCAAATTCATTTTGTAAATGTATAAGTATAGGTAGAATAGAAGAGAGAAGGGACTTTTTCTAACTCTCATATTCTGAAACTTTTTGTAATGAGAACTATTTCTTTTTATAATAAAGAGGGCTGAAATTTCGCTGCAGAGAGGACTGCATGAGTTTCAAAGCATGTTGTGTAGATCGTTGGATGAGGAATTGTTTATGTTTTAGCATGCTGTACAATTTGTGAGATCGTTCTAAACCCGCTGAAATATTTTTTTGTTATGAATGAGTTCATTTTATGTAATGAATCTTATGCAATAAATGAATTATGAATGTCTTAAATTGACAAAGCTATCTTTGTATTATTTTTCTGTTGTATCTAAATATTCAGAATTTCACAACTACCTATAGAATCCTACGTGCAAATAATACAATACAGCATTCATCCTATATAATTCTACACCCTGGGGATAGTTTAGATTAGATTAGATTAAATTAGTTGTTCTTTTCTTTGGGTGATTGAGGGACAATTGATTCATGTAAGGCGAGAGGTAAGACACTGTGCAACTCACTACGCGGCTAACTTCTTGCGAGGTTCTTGTTTTGGAAATCACCTACATTTAGTTTAGGCACTTTCATATCATTCATAAACATAAAAATAATTACACAAACGGTGGACCGAGCCACAACCAGTAAATAGATTTAAACATTCATTTAATTCTACGGTAGTCGGGCCGCTAACCGGATGGATTCCACATACCAAACGATAAATTATCTAGTTGGGAACGGTTATTGGGGAGAATTCCTACTGTCGGTACCTAGGATTTTTCTAGTCATCAACATGGAGTCACCTCAATTTGCGTGTCACCACGCGAATCACACCTTATATGTATTGGCATGTTCACGAGCCATCCGCTCCATCCATACTGCAAACTTGGCCTTATTTTTTTATTGCAATCCATCGTCCCACAAAGAGGCCTCACCAATGTTCCACCGTTATTTATATTAACCATGTCCACAACATCATCCTGTTTGGTACATCGTACACTCCCTCCTTGCTTTACTGGCCATTACGAATTTGTTGTTAAGATCTTTTATGGATCCTAAAAGAATGAAAAGATTATCGATCACACTTGCATCCTTTCACGCTCGTAAAAGTATTTGAAAGGGCATCTATGTGGCCTCATTTATCTCCTTGTTCGGACTACGTACACTATTTAAAGAAATGGACCACCCTGGCACCTTCCAGCTAGGAACGTTTCCCGTTGTATCCTTTTATGCTTTGTCGGACATTGGGACCATGACTTACGAAAAATCTCATTTATAGGTTGTATTTAAGCTCTCTTCCATCCTTCTCATAAAGAAAATATCCTCGAGCAATCTTGGTTTCGCTCATGATCGTAAAAGTATTTGAATGACCGTCCAGTCAGTATATGTTTAACCTTTTTCGGTCTGATTGGACTACCAACGAAAAATAATTCTCTCTACCCCTTTTGGTTGGGATATCTCTCCTTTGTACACTTTTATCCTTTTTTGGGCTTAGGAGACTACTGTATGAAAAAGAGAACCATTGGAGTCTTCTTCATGTTTTTAGACTCTTTAAAATTGAAAACACAATCGAGCATTTATTGTCTCAGGATCGACAAAAATCCACTATATAGTATCATATTGAGCATACTTCTATCACTTCTTCATGCTCCTTAAACTATGAAGAAGGCCCAAAATAGTGTCTCTAGGTGCCCACACATATTACATATGGTCTCACATTATGGCAGCTTCCCCCCATTGGGTCACCTTTGTTCAGAGTACTATGTGATGCGTCTCCCTTGGATCCCCTGGATATCACTATTCCATTTGCTCCCCCAAGTATTTTCCATTGTAGTTGTCTCCCCGGTTTCACAGCTATGATCCCTTCCCCATGAATCAGTTTCATTTGCTGCCAAGTCATCCCTTTCATCATACTCTAAACAAAGGAAGTTTGAGTCCCTCATACTCCCCTGCCCATGTTCCCCATTCAATGTCTCAGCCCCCTGGTTGTTCCACATCTCTGGATATTCCCCTTATGCTTCTATAAAGGAAACACCATTGCCTTGTTAGTTGCAGGTCTCCCTTTATCGATGTCAACAGATCTATTCCAGAGAATAAACCTAGAGGTCCCTATATCCTGGTTTCATCCACCTCATTGATGAGTTCCTTGGACCACTTGAAGGGAGACCTTAATGCCTTTCAAGTTGGTTGTGTCTCACGTGCTCGACTTCAACTACATCATCGCACCGTTGAGATTTAGACAAGTTATTGGTTCCTTGATTATTTGGTCGAAGACCCCAGTTGTCACTTGACTCTAGCACATTGGTATAAATTGAGCACATAGATCTGTAGACAAACACACAACTCACAAAATAGATCACACAATTTACTCAACAATTGAAGAATGAAACAATGCAAAAATGGCTTGCAACTATGAATGCTTTCATTAATCAAAAGTAAGTAGATTATAATTACAATGAAGTACAATGGATAAATAGCCACAAGCAATTTGAATCCACATGAGGAAATTTGAATTGATTACACTCTACTTGACTATAGGTAATGAAGACCTTGTCTAAATCATTATCGGAGGACTTAATGGTTAACTGACCTTGTCTAAATCGTCACCGTAGTTCATCGAAGTTCTAAAAAACAACTCAAGTGTTACATTCAGTGTTGAATAAGGCTAACTGACTGTGGTAGGTGAGAAATGCGCCCCTCCTGCATGCATCCATGCAAACCCAGCACTAACTGAATGTAGAGGACTAGAACTAAATGTAACTAAATCCTAACTTAGCTTGACTAGTCACCAACTCAACTCAACTGACCTTGGTTGGTATCAGCACTCCCAGTGGCTCCTAAATTGTAGGGATCAGTCTATGAGGCTCCTAAACTAATGCATGCAAGTGCAATCAGTGGCAGTAGGCCTCAATTAGTGTTCCCCACACTTTAGTAACTAAAACATGTGCCCCAATTAAGCCAAGTGGACCCAATGGTGCTAGTGATTAAAAATAGACTGGATGGACTCTCGATTTAGACATGACTCCTGATTTAGATATATGACCAAATTGGACAAGGGAGGATTAATAATCCTAATACCCCCCCTGAATGCTAACTTGGAAAATCTGTGAACCCTAGTAACTAAGACCATAGGTCACCCATTACATCAAGTAAAATAAAGTAACTGCTTAATACAAGGATCTAGGGAAAAAACCACATGGGAAAAAATCCCCCCCTCTATCTAAGAAGGTAGAATCAGGTCTCAAGTTTGAAAAACTTGAAAATATGTTGTTGCAATATTCATCTCTATGAGGTAGCGAAGCAACATGCATGGTGTGCTGTGCACAGGTATTCTGGGGCCTGGCATGTAGACTTCTCCTTCTTCTCCAAAATTGATGATGGAAAGAAGGAGGAATATAACCTTTGCCTCTTGCTGGATGAAGAGGTGTATGATCACATATATTCTTTTGAATGTAGTGAGACTGAGCCCTTTCCATGTAGCATCTTACAGGGAGTCTATTGCATCTCTCTGAAGAACGTAAGATTGCATGGCATAGTGCAAGGGTCTTTTGTTTCTGAGTATCAGGTGGGTTTCTAGTCATCTTCCTAGATTCCAGTTTGGAATTAGGGACTGAATCTAGATCTGAATCACCCTGAATCTCAATCTCATAAACTGATAAATATGGATCTGCAATACTAGTAGAAGCTGCAAAAGAAGTAGATGCAATGATTTTACCTTCCCTTGCAAGTGGTTGCTGAGAGTGCATGGGTTCTGAAGGAGGCATGAAATGTGAGAACTCATATTCTTTTGAGGCATCATTTGCAACACCCTTCGCTATGATGTTCCCAGTAGAGAAATCTGTGATCTCCACTGAGTCCGGACCAAAGATTACTCGCTTTGGAGATCCAGTATGGGTCATCTGATAGACAGATAATAGGTTTGAAGCTAGGGAGGGAACAAATAGCACATATTTGAACCTTCCATGTTCAAGCTTGACAGATCCCTTCCCTTTTGTTTGGACTTTACTTTTATTGCCCATCGGAATACTAGGACTGAAAAGAAGAGAATGATTCTCTGGATGCAACCATATGTTTGGAAGCTCTAGAACTAATGAGGAAGACATGTGTTGATGAGAAGCAAGCCTTCAGTGCATGGCCTTTCCTTTGGTATTCTTCGTCTTCTTCTTCAGAATCATCCTTCCTTGCTCTAGTAGGTGCATAAATGTTATGTTTCTTCAAAAGAAGAGCCATTTCATCAAGTTGTCTTCTCATACAAGAGCTTTCTGAATGAAAGCCCATTCCACAGTAAGAGTAGAGGACCTTGCCTTTTCCATTCTTCTTGCTTCTCTTCGAACCTGAAGGCTCATTTGACTATTATTTCTTCACATAAGACTCATCTCTTTGCTTCCCTTTGTCATTCGCTACCTTATCTCCTCTTCCAACTAGAGCTTAATCTTTGGGAGATCAAATGATCCATATTTGGATCAATTTATCATTCTCAGAAGTGAGAGATTGGATGAAGGTATCAAGAGTGGGCATCTTCCAATTTTTAGTGGTGAGCCTTACTGCTTGGAAGGTTGACACAAAGACTGAGTAGTCTGCATTGAGCTTTGTGAGAATGGCAAGGATGAGCTGATCTTCATCCTTCTCCACTTTGCATTGCTTCAACTGATATATCACATTCTTGAACTTTGTGAATAATTCATTTAGTGATTCGAAGTTGGATGGATTAAGAGTGATCAAATAATTTTCTAGATGATGGACCCTCATCTCATCCTACTTATCAAATAAGGAGGCAAGCTTGTCCCAAATATCCTTGGGAGTCTTCAATCCTTGGATGTGGAATCGAAGATCTCAAGAAACTGAGGAGAATAAGTATCCATGAGCTTCATCAAGCCTGTTCCAGTACTTTTCTTTGTCGTGATTTAAAACTGGCACTGCCTTTGTTTCTTCTGTGAGTCTGAAGAGCTTCTTGGTGCGGAGTAGTACCTCCATGTCTTCCTTCCACTTGTGATAGTTGAAGGGACAGAGAGGCTCTACTGAATGAACCATTTTGGATGTAGTAAGGAGGACTGAGTTGTTGTAGTGAATGCAGTGAGAAGAAAGGGCTGCTTGTAGCGAATGCTATGAGAAGAGATGATAACCTGTCACACAATCAAACATACAAAGTAAGGTCAACATTCTGCACTTTTAGAATTTCCTTCACACCTAGCATAGTTGATCAAGCAAGCTTGATCAACAATTTCCTAACTTGGGATATTAAGTGGTAAATTCTCCGCTTCTGGTGCAGTACTGGAAGGAGCAATTTTGCTCAAAAAAAATGATCCAGCTGGAGATCTGAGGAGGAGAGGTGCATTGTTCGCTGAGGATCTAATACCATATAAATTGAGCACATAGATTTGTAGACAAACACACAACTCACAAAATAGATCACACAATTTACTCAGTAATTGAAGAATGAAACAATGCAAAAATGGCTTGCAACTGTGAATGCTTTCATTAATCAAAAGTAATTAGATAATAATTACAATGAAGTACAATGACTAAATAGCCACAAGCAATTCGAATCCACATGAGGAAATTTGAATTGATTACACTCTACTTGACTGTAGGTAACTAAGACCTTGTCTAAAACATCATCGAAGGACTCAATGGTTAATTGACCTTGTCTAAAACATCACCGGAGTTCATCGGAGTTCTAAAACACAACTCAAGTGTTACATTCAGTGTTGACTAAGGCTAACTGGCTGTGGTAGGTGAGAAATGTGCCCCTCCTGCATGCATCCATGCAAACCTAGTGCTAACTGAATGTAGAGGACTATAACTAAATGTAATTGACTTCTAACTTAGCTTGACTAGTCACCAACTCAACTCAACTGACCTTGGTTGCTATCGGCACTCCCGGTGGCTCCTAAATTGTAGGGATTGGTCGAGGAGGCTCCTAAACTGATGCATGCAAGTGCAATCAGTGGCAGTAGGCCTCATTTAGTGTTCCCCACACTTTAGTAACTGAAACATGTGCCCCAATTAGGCCAAGTGGACCCAATGGTGCTAGTGACTAAAAATAGTCTAGATGGACTCCCGATTTAGACATGACTCATGATTTAGACATATGACCAAATTGGACAAGGGAGGATTAATAATCCTAATAATTGATGAGTCTATTTTGGGACCCATACAATTTCATGTCCCTTGTGATGTTCGGGTTCCTTTAGCGACAGTGTTTGTCATGCTTCTATGTATCTCTAGTACTTAATGTCGCTTATTTTACCACGGAGATTCTGACTCTCAGTCATTGAGTCCATTCAGTTATGTAAAATCACAGATTCAGCAGAGCATCAGTTGTTATGATATTCCATTCCATGATAATTCCATTGTTCCTATGTACTAGTTCTTCATATCATCATTTGTATTCAACCTCCCATTGAGGCCACCATTATGTATCACAAGTTGTATATGTATTGATCGGCTCCCGTTATTTGAGCCTTGATCCCCATTTTTATTTTTGAGACATATGTGAGTGTTGGCCATTTTGTTGAGTAGGACAGATGTAAGGGAAACTGCCATTTTGGGAATGGAGGCACCTGGTCAGTTACCAGGTAGCTCAGTCTGGGACTGGGGGCCATTCTAGAGAGGGTGTAGGATTTGGTTCCTACAACGTCAGATGTGAGTGCATGCCCTTCTAAACATGCATGTTGGATTGGTTCCTCGCATGTGTCAGATGTAAGTGCAGGGCCCTTCTGGACATGCATGTTGGATTGGTTCCTCACATGTGCCAGATGTAAGTGCAGAGCCTTTCCGAACATGCATGTTGGATTGGTTCCTTGCATGTGTTAGATGTAAGTGCAGAGCCTTTTTTAACATGCATGTTGGATTGGTTCCTCGCATGTGTCAAATGTGAGTGCTGGGCCTTTCTAACAGGGTTGTGGGATTGGTTCCCACATGGTCAGATATAAGTGCTGGGTGTGCCTTTCTGATATGATTATAGGTTACTTCCTACATGATCAAATGTAAGTGTTGGGCGAAGACCTACATGATGGCTATGCCTACATCCAGCATGAAAAAGGGTTGGCTCTGTAGACCTTCCTATGACGAGAAGAATCATGAGATAGCACCCGTGAAGATTCAGTATTGATGATCCAGTAGAGATGATCTAGATCAAGGGAAGATCCAGATCCAGAGATGATGCTCCAGATATTATCCAAATCGAGGGATGATCCAGATCAAGGAATGATGCTACAGATGATCCAGATCGAGTGATGATCCAGATCCAGTGATGATGATCTAGATCAAGTGATGATCCAGATCCAGAGACGAAGATGACTTGAAGACAAAGAATACTTGAAGACGGATATGACTTGAAGACAAAGAAGACTTGAAGAAGAAGATGACTTGAATCTACATATGACGAGAAGACCCAGAGAAGAAGACTAGTGATGAAAATTTTGTCAATAGAATACCTTCCTAGTTAAGATGGAGTGTTAATGTAATTGTAACTTCAGAATGTATTCACTTGTATTTCTCATCTATTGTAACCCGATGTTTATTCCAGGATGTTCTTGTGTTATGTCATGCCCTGATGTTCCAATCGAGAGAATCAATAATGTAAACAAGTCATGTCAATTCATTGTGGGTAATCCTCCTATTGTCTAAGGGTTAAAGTCCCCACAGTTTCGGGGCACTAGGGTTATTAGAATCTCCTAGTGAGGTTGGCCCTAGTAGGGTTTTAGTCATGTCAGGATTAGTATAAATAGAGAGTCGGACTCTCTATTTAGCAAACATCGCATACACACTCAAGTGTAGCGCATATTTGAGGAAGAGAAAAACACTAGGGAAAGAGGAAAGAGCTTACTACTGTTGGGAGATTGTCTTACTGTTTTTGGGTTTCACTTTGGTGTTGATTCTATCTCAAAGGAATTTGCGAGGTTTTCTCCATTTATGGTTTCCCCGAGGAAAAACACTATGTTCATTGTCTCTTGTGTTTGATTGTTGTGCTTGTTGTTCTCTCAGTTTAAAATATCCTAATGATATGCTAGCTTAATGTTGAAAAACTAACACATGGTGTATCCCTTCATCTTTCTGGACTGTAATAAAAGGACTGGCAATTTATTTGTGGACGTAGCCCATCGTTTGGGTGAACCATGTTATATATGTGTCTCTCTGTAATGTTTTAATGTGTTTTGCATCTTGTTTATTGATTTAACTATATATATGTTATTGCTCTGCGGTCCTATTTTTCTAACAGTCTCAACCTCACTAGAGGAACTACTGGTGACTGTGGCACTTCCTCTACAACCATGACCTCCAGCAGAACAAATCCTGCATTGTCTTCCATAATGGTCATGGGCAACAGTGTCTCAAAAGCATATTATGAAACTGTGCTTATACTGGAAATAGAAATAACCATACTTTGTAGAAAAATCACCTCACCGCTTGCAGTTGTAGAGAAAATTTGAACACTTTCACTCGGATGCAGCAGAATAAACTAAAACTTGGGTGCAAATATGATAATATCTACCTGTTTAATCAGTCAGTCCTTCACATGAGTGGGCAATCAATGGAAAGGTGGTTTTAATTTCCATCACATGGGCCAATCGTTCGAATCATTACAAGGAAACAGCCACGTAAACCATCACTAGTATGTCACATCAGTGGTAGTTATTGTACAATAATGATGGAAGTGACCAAAAAGCACATCGTCAAAATATCTCGTGTCTTTAAATTAATTACGGCTAGTTGTCCTTTCTGCGACTCAAATTCATCTTGCAACAGCTCTGCCCTTCCTTTGACAACTCTTTATCCTTCGACATATTTATTTCATTGTGACAAATGGATTGCGTTCGCCACTATTTTTTATATGCGACAAACAGACAATCTGTGGCATGTATTCTCTCCCTGGGACAGACTGGCAATCTTCAACCAAACATTACTAATAAATTACTCATAAGATTTTATTTTTATTTTTCTCATTCAACCAAGTTGTGCCTATCCTAGTAAGGCTTTAGTCGACTTCCATTCACCAATCCTCTAAATATGTTCCATCTAACTTTTGTAATTGCACTGATACTTTGTCAGTGATATGAGTTACAATATACAGTCCTATCCAATGTGTTTTAAGCTTTCCCATATGCTTTAAAAAATTTCTATCATACAGAAGGGCATGTCCTCCAACTTGAAAGTGCTTATTCTTCATGTGTCGACCATGCCATACTTTATGTCATTCCTTCTCAACATTTTGATGATAACCTGCAACAAAACGTTCTTCCTCAACCTGCATAAGCTCCGACAATATTTCCTCGACTGAACCAACATTTGTCATCTCTGTAATCGCAACAATCCTTAGGTTGGCTACAATATATTCCATTGGAATAATATCCTCTTGTCCATACACTAGTCAAAATGGGTTCGTCCTGTCAACTTCTTACAGGTCGTGTGATATACCCACAGTATCGCATAATTTTTTTGGTCCCAGTCATCTCTTTGAATATTGCAAATCTTTGTCAATGTGTTCTCTGTGATCTTGTTGAATTCTTCGATAGCACCATTCGCTTGAGGGTGATATGGCATTGTCTTCCTATGCTAGATCTGGAATTCTTCAGTCAATTATTTAATAAACCAATTGACAAAATGAGTACCTTGATCACTTATCAAAATATTTGGGCATCCAAATCTAGTCACGAAATTATCTAATAAGAATTTTGCAGCAATCGCAAGAGTACAATCCTTCATTGGATATTCTTCATCCCATCTGGTCAAGTAATCCATCATAGTAATAATGTATCTTGCACCTGTTCGCTTCCCTGTTCAACTAATAGGTCCACAAAATAAACAACCCATTTTTCAAATGCTTGCAAGTTTATATGAGGTACTAGTGGCATTTCATCTCATCGTGACAGGTTTCTTGTTCTCTAACAGACATCACAGCTATGACAGTATTCTCAGGCATCTACATGCATGATAGGCCACCACAATCCTAATTTCAATATCTTTCTCATTGTATATTTTCCAGCATAATGGCCTCTTGTGACACGAGCATGCGCTTCGTTTAGTATCATTGGTCGCTTGTGTTCCAAGGCACAAGGACGAAGAATCTCATTAGGGCCCATTTTATATAATTGTCCAGTGATCAACTAGAAGTCTATAGCTCGCACAACTAACTATTTTTTTGGCGCATTAGTAAATTCTTCTAGTGCATATCTCATACTTAATAATTGTATGATATCTCTATACTAGTCATCAAACATCATGATCGTAAATAGTTTCACATCATGAAGACTATCGTCGAGGTTCATGGGTTCTTCTCCACTTTTGATTCTCAACAGGTGGTATGGTCCTGAATTCAGTCAACCTGATTTAACAATGACTTCAAAGTCAAATTCTTGAAAAAGGAGAAGCCACCGACAATATTCCCCTCCAGCACTGGCTTATTGACCAGGTATTTAAACGCGGAGTGATCTGTGTACATTTTGAAATGTCCACCTAACAAATAGTGTCAAAATTTTTGTAACGCATACACCATAACTAAGCCTTCTCTTTCAGTCACAGGGTAATTCTTCTCTATTATTGACAATTTCCTGGTAGTGAAGGCAATAGTATGATCAATGGATCCTTCTCCAGGATGTGCTAGTACCACATCAAGCGTGATAGACGATGCATCGACATGTACGTGAAATTTATTCTACTGGTATGGGAATT
This sequence comes from Pseudotsuga menziesii, assembly GCA_001517045.1. NCBI lineage: Eukaryota > Viridiplantae > Streptophyta > Pinopsida > Pinales > Pinaceae > Pseudotsuga > Pseudotsuga menziesii. The sequence continues at coordinate 558,252 of LPNX011087317.1, read as the reverse complement.
ATAACCATTTTTTTCTTTAGGAGATCTAGATTTATTTGGAAATTTTTTCCCCACTCAAACTTAATATCCTTTTTTAACAATTTTTCCATCGAAGTAGTTACCTCTACATATCCATTGATAAATTTTCTATAGTATCATATATGTCCCAATTTCATTCTCAATTGATTCACTATCGCAGGGGGTGGTAGGTCGACGATGATCACAATCTTAGAAGGGTTTACCAAAATTCCATCACAATAAACTACATGGCCCAACAGAATTCCAAACGGGGCACAAAAGATACATTTATTTAAGTTCAGCAAAATATGATATTGATGACACCATTCCAACATTATTCTGAGGCTCTCAATATGATCCTTAATAAGCCCAAATAGCATCCAATCATCAAAGTAGACCTCAAGAAATTTATGAATAAAATCTTTGAAGGCGTCCACTACTATCCTAGAAAAGATAGCAAGAGCATTCTTGAGTCCAAAAGGAATTACCGTATATGGGAAACAACCCCACTATGTTTCAAAGGTTGTCTTGTGTCGATCTTCCTTTGCGCTTCTAATCTGATGGTAGCCAGAGAACCCATTAGCGAATGATTAAACTTCTTTACCCCAAACACTCTCCAATACTTCATCTGTAAATCGAGTCATAAATGGATCATGTAAACAAGCATCATTCAATTTCCTTAGTTCGGCGCAAATACACACTTCACAAGTAGTCTTCTTATCTTGCACTACAATCGTACTAATCCACTCATGTTCTTCAATCAGTCTTATGATTCTTGCATCCAGCATTCGATCCAACTCTGTCTTGACATTTTCTTGATACCACAGATTCAGTCAGTATGGTCGGTGCTTTACAGGTTTTGTGTCGAGATATAATGATATCTTCATTTATCCAAGGTCTTCGACAATGCTTTTCATCTCTGATAATTTTGTAGGGAACAGATATTGAAACTCATGCAATAGGTATGTGATCTTCCCGACAGTTTATTCATCCCAATAATCTCTAGTATTGGAAAACTTTGGATCCTCCGGAGATCCAATATTTACTTCTTGGTTTCTAATGGATTTAGAAACTAGTTATTTCAAATACACATTCCCTCCATCATGCGAGTACCTTCAGATTCTAGGATGTCCATGTCTCGCGGATCATCATCATCAGGTCCTCTTGTTACATTATAGCACTCCATGCAATGTTGGAATGTCGTGTTGCTCTAATTGAAGTTTGTCATTTCCACGGGGATATATTCAAATATCTTTGTCTTGATCACTTGCAATGCAACATCAATCGAATGATGAGCATCAAAAAATTCAAATGTATGTGTCAAATTAGAAGCTAGTTTATCCCATTCAAGAGACCCTCGTCTCAACTCTATCAACATATACCATTTCCTTGGTATCATATCCAATGTATGCACAAAATGATGAACCCATTCCTGTCGTGGGAATTCCTCCCATGTCACACAGAAGTATGCAATGTGCTAAGTGAAATTAGTCAATCCTGTGTACTTTGGACCAGTATAATTGATCTTCTCTCCAAATCATACGTCCATGAATTTATGGCATTTATGCCAATCTGTGATAGATTGTTTATGTGCAACCCACCATCTAGAAGCTGTATATTTCAGCGCAAAGTTCAGAGCGGATAAGTGTTGATGTTCTATAACTTTGTCTTCAAAATATATTAGAAAATATGTCAGGTTATGCAAGCTTTCATAAGTGGGTAGCTCACATATTGCATCACTAACTACCCGACCCGCAACCTATGTAATTCTTGCACATTTTCTCATTGATACTTCATGCAATCGGTTCTGCCAGTTTTCCAAAGCTTCTCTAGAATCTGATATACAGGAACTAACACTGCACCAACTGAGCTTTATATCGATCGTTGGATTCACATAATCATATCTTGTAGACACGATATTATAAATTTGGTACATGTAATCCCCTTTTTCTTCATTATTCACTTGATTGACATATCTCTGGCCTTCCAGCAGATCAATTGGTGCAACCACCCTTAACTCTGAATATTTAAATGTTAAAATTGTTTTCTTAAAATTTATAATGGTATGATTATCAATCGCCCAGACGATCCCCAAAAGTGCAGGATATGGGTTTGTGTCATCGACAATGTTGATCACTTCAAATTCAGCATACGTTCTTAGGATTTCTACCGCGACATGCACCTAAGTCAGTCGACCGATACATAGGACTTTCAACTGATTTTTTAATCTGAGCTAGACAAGAGACCATGCAATTCTTGGTTTCCCCAAGCTCTCCCATGTTTTTCTTGTTAGAATTTTGACATCAGAGACCAAGTCCAGAATAATATACTCCATAGCATAATCTCCTATCTAGGGAGTGGTTTTTAACTTGTGACCGGTCTTTGATCTTTTTCCCACATGGTTAACCCTTTTCAATGGTCTCACCTCTTCTTGAGGTTCTTCTATTGGAGTTTTCAATTCTACAACAACATATTTATCTTGTACTAGCGATAAGCAACTTCTAAAAAAATATTTAAGCTTACTAACATTTCCCGTTGGTTTCTTTTGCAGCAGCTGATCAAACCTCTCATGCATTCCCAATATTGGTCCTCCAGATAGTGTAGCAGTAGAATTTGACGCCTGATTCCTGCCGATGAATTTTGGTCACGCGTTCAAGAATATTTCCTTTTATTTTTGGACGTCAAATGGCACTTTATTTTGTGATGTCGATCATACCTACGGTTTTCCATAATGTGCTTCTTGGTATACTCCAGTTGCAGTACCATCTCTTGTTACAATGACTATATGCAATTACATCTGAACAACAGAGATCTTTTGGTTATTCTAATTGGAGTTCCAATTGCTATTTTGCATAGGGTTTGGATTTCCCACATTCTTAGCATGTCATTTGGTAATTTGTTAAGGACATTCCTCAATAATGTTGTCAACATCCTTACAATACGAACATCTCTTCGTAGGACTCGCACGGTCTCTAGAAAAATGGCCAGGATTCCCACAATTATAACATATAATTTGGCCTCTTCTGCAACCAAATCCTCCTCCTTGTCCTCATCCTCTAAAATTTCCACCCCCCTGGGTTGAGGGTATTGTTGTTGTGGGTACAGATTATGTGGAGATTAGGGCTGAGGATACTAAGCTTGTGTATATTGAGCCTGAGCCTGCTCAACTTGCATCCACTCTTCATTATTCATTAAATAGGTATCCAATATTTTCTCTTGCAACAACTGATATGCTTTGCAATCCTTCTCATCATGGCCTACTAATTTGCAAAATTTATAGTATAAACTAGATGGCATACTTACAATTTTCATGTAATTACAAACACTCTTCCGACCGATGGCCTTTAGTTTGGCATATTCTACACCAATTCATCCCTTGTGTATTTATCGGGTTCGGATCTCCCGATGCAACATAATTCATGAATGCTAGGAAATTATCATTATGGTGTCCCTCTGTTTTGCATCTGGTACACCACATTTCTTCTTCTATCTCTTTCCCTTTTTTACTATCCTGAAGTTGCAGCGTAAGGTTAGCTAGTTGTGACTGAATTTGCATCATCCCTGCTCCAGCTTCTTCGACCCATGAGGATTCCAAATTCATGGCCAACTCTAGAGCTTCAATTTGTGACACAATATATTGTTGCATTAAGGGGATTCGGATGTGCAGTAACAATGTTGCAATGAACCATTCTTTGTGTTGAACATCCGACATCTGGAAGCTCACTTTATCCATCAACATCTTAAATCTATGGTTGAAATCCCAAACAGATTCCGTAGACAATTGCTTAATCTCTTTTATCTTTGGTATACACTAGGATTTAGATTTGGGATTTTTGAATTCGTCTATTAATACCGCTCAAATTTGGTCTAGTGTTTTCTGTGTGACTCCTATTGGAACCACAGAGAACATCATGCACCAATACATCACATGACCCCTAATGGTTGTGATCATTTGGGAATTCTTAATGGCCTCATCTCGGACCTGTTGCAAGGTCCACATGACTTCACATAGAAACCAATGTTGCTCGAGATCTTCAAAACCATTTTCATTAAATATCAACAACTTAATATCATTCCCAACCATTATATTTGTTATAGGCACTGCTTGACTAGTGGGAATCGCTTGTCTATTATTACCACCACTATTGTTACTTTGATTCACAAACCCACTAGCAGATGATTTTCTAGATCTTACCTCAACAAATGTACGCAAGGTTGTGGGTGTGTCGTACTCGTACTTTGGATCCGGGGATTCTTCTTCTTCTTCTTCTCTTTTAGATATAGGTTGGTATTCCTATTCCTCATCGCAAGAATCTGTGTCCAAGTGTAATGTCAACTCATAGTGATCTCCTCTAGTTGTATTGTAACTTCCTCTTCTAGTCTCAGTCCTTCTTCTCTTTCCTGACCTAAATATTCTTCCACTTCTCAGACGTCCACCTTCTAGTTTAGTTCCGTTATCACCAGGGAACATCTGAGTTTAATCTGATTTGTTTTTCTCACACTTCTTTTCTGACATATCCCAGGTATCTACGCACAGTTCTTTACTCGTCGAACTCCATTCTCACGATCACTTTCTCACACATAAGCATCTTGATCCAAATTCTTAAAGATGTCAAGTATATTCCTCTAGGTTCTTGGAAAAAAAATCATTTTTCCTCACTATATGATGTTATGGTATTGACTGTGAGAATTGATTCACAATTATATCTAGGATCTAATGCAATCTTCACAATCTAAGTTATTCACAAAATATGCAAGAAAACAATAAAAGAGAACAAAAATAACACACATAGATGGTGCCAATAGCTGATGTTTCTATTACTCTAAAACTTGTAGATATGTATGGTACATACTTATAATACAATGGGGGGAATTTGTGATCCCTTGGAGGCCATCTGGATGCATACAAGTATCAAACTAGGATTTGACCCCAAAACCCCCCTAGGTATACCAATTAGCTTCCAAAGCATTCCAAACAGTCATGAATTCTAGAGTGAACATGGATAAATCATGTTGGATCATAAATTTATGCATACTAGGCATGGGTGAGCACATGTGTGAGTGGGAGAGGCTCTAGGAGGCAATAAATTCCCAAGGAAGACCAAAAATCACCACATACATGCACTAGCGCCCTTAGTCAAACAAGATACCTGACTTAATGGATGAGGAGTGGTCTGTCATTAATGAGAGTGCCTGGGTTTTCAGAATGATCAAACTAGAGCACCTCAACTATCAATAAATGAGCTAGAATGACCTAATAGACCAAGATTAATTAGTATAACCTAAGTTAGACCATATGACATAAGTACAAGACAAATGAAAACGTCACCTAGGTGTATGACCATGGTACTAAGGTGGATTATTTCTCTAACACCCCCCCTTAATCCTAACTTAGTACAACTTATACGAAATGATTATTGAGGCCTTGGCAATTAAGACTCAAGTCACCTCTTACAACAAAAAAATGTATTTGTCCATGTAAAACAAGGAAAGAGGAAAACCCTCATGGGGAAAATCCTCCCTCAAGAATGGACATGACGGATATGACCAAAAAGGTCTTCAATTGGTCCTCTTCTTCACTTGAATTATCTGAAAGAACAACTTCTTGGTGATGGAATTGGTGAAAATGCTGTGGATGCCAAGATCATGCATCAGTGCATCAATGTGTTGTAGACAAAGAAAAAGTGGAGAGGTCCCTTGATGTTAATCATTTTCTGATGGAGGAGCATAATAAGAATGTATTTTGTTGCAATAATAATTTGATCTGGAAGCATAATTAATCATGGAAAATATATGTCTGCAAACTCTTTCCCAAATAACATCAACAAATTCAACAAAATCTGCCTCATGTGTAGCTTTCATATCATGGATTAAACCATGAATCTTATTCCCAATTTGATGAAGCACCTTCATAACTCTGTAAAAAACTCATAAGGCTCTCAAATATCAGAATATATATCATATACAGCAGAAAATATCATAGGTATGGTGTCTCCATGAGTTAATGGGTCCATAGTGGGAGAAGAGTGGGCAATTAGATCACATTGACAGTTGAGCGAACCTGGATGGTCTGGAAATTTGAAACTTGAACCATAGGTGGTGAGATCAAGTCCATACATATGGAATGGAAGTCCCATGAAGGCCAATCCCATGGATTTCAAACCAATGAATGACTTACAAGACGTAAAATCAACATACACAAGTGACATAGCATTGGAAACTAGGCAATTTTGAGATTTTCCAACTAGTGAACTTGAGGGTTGTCGGGTATTTTGGGCATAAAATGGTTGGGGAAATTAGTCTATGACTATCATAATCTCTATATCAGCCTGTATATCACCTTCAGAATCAGAATAGGAAGGATATTAAAGGAGTGGGAAAGATCTTTCAGAAGACACATCGGAAACTAGTGAAAAATGACTAGGTTTTGGAGGAAACTTTGGTGAACTGTTTGGGGTTTATTCCAAGGAAGGGATGCAGGTTTCAGATTCTGATATATCAGAATATAAAAAAGAAACAAAGATATATGAAACATATATATAATAAATGGGTTTCTCCCTAGCACACAAAGCATGCATGTACTTACCATTTTCATGCTCCAAAGAGAGCTTACGCTCCCCTCTTCTTGCAAAATATGGAAGATCAATATTGTTCTCCTCAAGGAGCTTGGTCATGATGTCCATATTATTTATGAAGCAATATATTTCATGATTTCAAACTCTAAAATAACCACATGTGGGATTCTCTCTCTTACTCTTCATCCTCTTGGATTTCGAATCCTCAACAATTGAACTGGAGCTTTCTGTATCTGAATGCTTCTTCTCCTTCACTCTTTGTTGCTTCAAATATTTGAATTTATTATTTCCTCTATATATATTTGGCACACCAACAGCAATGGATTTATCCTTCATGTATTTTATGGTACCCATTTGCACTAACGTGTCTTGTTCATGAGTCAATGACTCCATGAAGTCTATTGGTGCAAGCATCCTCCAATTTCTAATTATGAGCTTGCTTGAGTGGAATGTTGAAACAAACACACACTACTTAGGCCCTAGCTTAGAAATGATAGACAATATCAACTGATCATATTTCTTATCTATTCCACATTGTTTTAGCTGAAGCACCAAAGCTTTGAACTTGGTGAAGAAGTCTTGGATTGTCTCAAAGTGAGCTGGACTTAGTAGGATTAGCTCATTTCGAGATGATGGTCTCTCATCTCATCATTCTTCCAAAATAGTGACTCAAAATTGAGACAAACACTTCATTGTATGTGCCAAGACTGTCTACATGGAAGAGAAGGTCTCTCAAAATGTTGATACAAAGCATACCAAATGCCTCATCAAGTCTGTTGAAGTACTTCGATTTCTCTACAATAGAGTTGGGCTCGATCTCAGTCCCTATCGTGACTCTGAATAGGCCTTTCGACCTTAGTTGGATCACCATTTAGGCCTTCCATTCAAAATAATTGAATGGGGTCAGCAATACATGAGTCCTCTCCATTCTGCTTGCGTGCTGAGTGACAGAAACATTGTTGTACCTACAATGCAAACACAAAATTTCTGGAAAATGCCCTAAACAAAAACTCAAACACTCTGGTTTTGATTTGAAGCTCCACAAATATCTGATATCATGTGATAATTGCTTCACAGTGAGATCTATGAGATAATGAAATCTTCACAATCTAAGCTATTCAAAAAATATACAAGAAAACAGTAAAAGAGAACAAAATAACATACATAGATGGTCAATAGCTGATGTTTCTATTAGTGTACAAATTGTAGATATGTATGGTACATAATTATAATAAAATGGGGAATATTCGTGATCCCTTGGAGTCCATCAGGATGAATATAAGTGTCAGGATAGGATTTGACCCCAAAACCCCCCTAGGTGGACCAATCAGCTTCCAAACCATTCCAAATAGCCACGAATGCTAGTGTGAACATGGATGAAGCATGTAAGATCATAAATGTAGGCATGTTAGGCATGGGTGAGCACATGTGTGAGTGGGTGAGGCTCTAGGAGGCAATAAATTCCCAAAGAATACCAAAAATCACCACATACATGCACTAGCGCCCCTAGTCAAACAATATCCTTGATTTAAGGGATGAGGAGTGTCTTGTCATTAATGAGAGCACCTAGGTTGTCAGAATGATCAAAATAGAGCACCTCAACTATGAGTAAATGAGTCACAATCACCTAATAGACCAATATTGATCAATATAACCTAAGTTAGACCATATGACATAAGTACAAGACAAATGAAAATGTCACCTAGGTGTACGAACATGGTACTAAGGTGGATTATTGCTCTAATATCGACAACAAATTCAGTGATGTATCCTTCCAAAATACTATCTACCCAAAAATCGACAGACCTAGATATAGAGTTGTTAATACTTTTCAGTCGCTAAATCAGTCGAGGGCTCCACTCTATTGTTTTTCTTTCTTGAAAAAAAATATGGCACAAGAATATCTACCATAAAAACCCTTCAACATTCCATCTCTGCAATTTTATTCACCTACAGAAAATTGAAACCTGTTACAGTGAAAGAGCCTCTATGCTCTTGAAAATCCAACCTTAAATCTATCTAATACATCTGAATATATAAAAAAAATACATCTACTCAATCTTAAATTCGAAATCATAACTACACTCTCAAAATAGAAATAGTTACAAGTGATTTCCTTCCTTTCAGGAAATGGATTCCTAAAAAATAACCTTCGAATCCCCATCTGCATATCTCAAATGGTGATAGCTATGTGAAATATGAGAGAGGTTTTTGTAATTCCATCTATCCCAACAAAACCCATGTCTTTGTTTTTCTATATTCCCTTCAAGTTCATTGGAATCTTCATTTTCAATCAATGACTCGGATAGGAATTTTAAATTCTAGAAAATTACCCCGTAAAGATCATTTTGATTATCTCAAACTATGATACCTGTGTAAAAACTGGAGGTTATTATTGATGAGCCTGTTCTGAACCAAAACCTCTTCGGTTTCTCAAAATTCATCTTTTTTTGGAGTAAACATGTGTTTGAAGTAAATGACTCAAATAGCCTTTTTTTAGAAAATAAACTTTTCTTCCTCTGCATTGATGTTGAATTTGGCACACTTGCTGATAATGGTTTTGAATGCCTGAAAATGTGATAGATTCAATAGGGAAAATTTGTAGACTACGAATCAGAAGTCGAAATCACACCGAGAGTAGAAATAATATATGAAGATACTAAATCTGTCACCGGGGCCGAGCTTGAATTTAAGTGGGGGCAGATTTATCATATGCTCCAAGATCAAAAGGTTCTAGATGCAAGCTTGGAAGATCTAACCCTGTTTAAAAACATATTAAGATCTAACCCTGTTCCCCCCGATGCCATTTTATGTCGACAGTTAAAAGTTTTCCAAGGTCAAAAGTGCACCAGAGTTCGTGAAAGATTTGGAAATCTTTCTTTTTGGTGAAAAGAGTTTTCACATAAATGATTCTCAAGGCAAATTTGCAGCACACCGTGCTCTCCTGAAAGTGAACTTCGAGTACCCTGATCATTTGGATAAAGATGAAGAAGTATACTGAAATGCTTGAAATATGACTGCTCTGAACAAGCATCTCAGGAGGAATATCACAATGTTAAGAGGCAAAGGCGGTAGCAGCAGTAATCCGCAACAGAAAGGATAGGACGAAGAGGCTGCACAGAAAGAAAAGGAGGAAACAACACGAAGATTAGCAGAAGGTGCAAAGAAACTACTGGACAAAGAGGACAAGAGAGAAAAGGAAGAGGAAGAGCAAAAAAGGAAAGAACAGGAGTAGAAGCAGAATTAGGAAGAGGAAAGATTGAAAAGGGAATTAGCAGACAAAGCAAAAGAAGAAGATGAGAAGATGGCAGAAGAGCTCAGACAAAAAGAGCAAGAGGATCTGGATAGGGAATCCCAGGAGCATAATACTATTTAGGATAATCCAGAAAGTCTCCCTATTGCTGAGTTGGGGTTGGTACCTTTCACTCCATCGAAGCAGCATGAAGTTGCAAGTTTGGAAAATGTATTCTTTGACACCAAGCAAAAATCAATTGTATGGAGATCCGAGAAGACATTGAAAATGGGTACCTAGCCCGAAGTTACCACAGTGACTGAGAAAACTGTTGTAAAGAATATAGAGGAGGATCCTAAACATATGGCCTCATTTGGTATTGCAACTGCACAGGTGAATTCCTATAATGTTAGTAAGCTGAAAGGAGCAGTTGACCAATATAAAGATAAAATGGCACAAATGAAGGAAACCTAGAGGAAGGAGGAGATAGTAGGCCGAGAAACAAAGAGGAAGTATGATGCCACCCTTTTGGACTTAGAGAAGCTTCGACGGGATTACCATATTTTGGAGGAAGAAAAAGATGCTTTGAAACTGTCAAATATTATCCTTGGTGGAGAAAAGAAGGACCTAGAAAGGAAAATGGCAGAGATGAAAATACAAAGGTCCGCAGTTGACAAGCAAGTGGAAGAGTCTAAAGTTTGAATTGCAGAACTAGAAGCACAGAATAGTTCCTTAGAGGTACAATTGAAAGCAGCAAATGAACAGAAAATGGGCATATCACCTCTTCGAGAACACGCTCTCTTGCTCAGAGGTAAGATATATCAAGTTCAGGGGAAGCTAGCAGAGGAATTTTACAGAATTAAGAGAGTAGAAGCCAGATTGCAGGAGATATCAGTGATATCTACTAAATTCAAATTGAGGACTCAGGAAATTGCAGAAACTATACAAGGTCAATTGACCTGGTTGGAAACCAATAAAGAACTTCCAGAAAATGCACGTATGAAGAGTCTAGAAAGGTTGCAGATTGAGTATGATATCATGAATTTTAGTAGCAAGGCTGCTGAGAGACTGATAGTCGCGGTTGAGAAGACTATGGACAGATGTATGGAATTCTACAAAAAAGTGCTTACAACCCACAATAGATGCCAGACATCTTCAGCGAAGAGGCTGCAGGAGTTTCCAGAGCAAGAGGAGCATTTGAAGTACCTGCATGACAAGATTCGGGAGGATGAACTTCATATACATTTGGTTAAAGGTATGAATGAAAAGGTGGTAAAAGGTTTGGTGGCTTAAGCTGCAGTCAGTAATTTCTTACTAGAGGACCAGCTTAGAGTAACTCCACAAAGGGTTGTAGAGCTAAAATACCAGTTGTCCAAGCACGAGGTCATAGTTAGATTTTTGGAACCAACAGACTTTGAGACCATAGATGCAGATGTTGTTGTGTGGAATCGGTTCGTGAATAGATCAACTGGGCCCACTTGATATGTCTTGTCTTATTCATATGTGGAGATTTTTATGTAATATTTTGTATTTATTCCATTTTCCTAGTGAGCACACTAAAGGACAAAAAAATTGTAACCTAAGAGTTGGGGAATCCCAAAGGGCATGGATAACCAAAGTCATTTTGTAAATGTATAAGTATAGGTAGAATAGAAGAGAGAAGGGACTTTTTCTAACTCTCATATTCTGAAACTTTTTGTAATGAGAACTATTTCTTTTTATAATAAAGAGGGCTGAAATTTCGCTGCAGAGAGGACTGCATGAGTTTCAAAGCATGTTGTGTAGATCGTTGGATGAGGAATTGTTTATGTTTTAGCATGCTGTACAATTTGTGAGATCGTTCTAAACCCGCTGAACTATTTTTGTGTTATGAATGATTTCATTTTATGTTATGAATCTTATGCAATAAATGAATTATGAATGTCTTAAATTGACAAAGCTATGTTTGTATTATTTTTCTGTTGTATCTAAGTATTCATAATTTCACAACTAGCTGTAGAATCCTGCGTGCAAATAATACAATACAACATTCATCCTATATAATTCTGCACCCTGGGGATAGTTTAAATTAGATTAGATTAAATTAGTTGTTCTTTGCTTTGGGTGATTGAGGGACAATTGATTCATGTAAGGCGAGAGGTAAGACACTACGCGGCTAACTTCTTGTGAGGTTCTTGTTTTGGCAATCACCTACATTTAGTTTAGGCATTTGCATATCATTCATAAACATAAAAAAATTTACATAAACGGTGGACCGAGCCGCAACCGGTAAATAGATTTAAACGTTCCTTTAATTCTACGGTAGTCGGGCCGGTAACCGGACGGATTCCACATACCAAACGATAAATTATCTAGTTGGGAACGATTATTGGGGAGAATTCATATTGTCGGTACCTGGGATTTTTCTAGGCATCAATATGGAGTCACCTCGATTTGCATGCCACCACGCAAATCACACCTTATACGTATTGGCATGTTCACGAGCCATCTGCTCCATCCATACTGCAAACTTGGACTTATTTTTTTACCGCGATCCATCGTCCCACAAAGAGGCCTCACCAATGTTCCACCGTTATTTATATTAACCATGTCCACAACATCACCCTGTTTGGTACATCGAACACTCCCTCCTTGCTTTACTGGCCATTACGGAGTTGTTGTTAAGGTCTTTTATGGATCCTAAAAGAATGAAAATATTATTGATCACACTTGAATCCTTTCACGCTCGTTAAAGTATTTGAAAGGGCATCTATGTGGCCTCATTTATCTCCTTGTTAGGACTACGTAGACTATTTAAAGAAAATCACCACCCTGGCACCTTCCAGCTATGAACGTTTCCCTTTGTATCCTTTTATGCTTTGTCGGATATTTGGACCATGACTTACGAAAAAGATCATTTATAGGTTGTATTTAAGCTCTTTTCCATCCTTCTCATAAAGAAAAGATCCCCGAGCAATCTTGGTTTCGCTCATGATCGTAAAAGTATTTGAATGATCGTCCAGTCAGTATATGTTTAACCCTTTTCGGCCTGATTAGACAACCAACGAAAAATAATTCTCTCTACCCCTTTTGGTTGGGATATCTCTCCTTTGTACACTTTTATCCTTTTTTGGTCTTAGGAGACTACTATATGAAAAAGAGAGCCACAGGAGTCTTCTTCATGTTTTCAGACTCTCTAAAATTGAAAACACAAGTGAGCATTTATTGTCTCGGGCTTGACAAAAATCCACTATATAGTATCATATTGAGCATACTTCTATCCCTTCTTCGTGCTCCTTAAACTATGAAGAAGGCCCAAAATAGTGTCTCTAGGTGTCCACACATATTACATATGGTCTCACATTATGGCAGCTTCCCCCCATTAGGTCGCCTTTGTTCAGAGTACTCTGTGATGAGTCTCCCTTAGATCCCCTGGATATCACTATTCCATTTACTCCCCCAAGTATTTCCCATTGCAGTTGTCTCCCCAGTTTCATAGCTATAATCCCTTCCCCATGAGTCAGTTTCATTTGCTGCCAAGTCATCCCTTTCATCATACTCTAAACAAAGGAAGTTTGAGTCCCTCGTACTCCCCTGCCCATGTTCCCCATTCAATGTCTCAGCCCCCTGGTTGTTCCACATCTCTGGATATCCCCCTTGCGCTTCTATCAAGGAAACATCATTGCCTTGTTAGTTGTAGGTCTCTCTTTATCGATGTCAACACATCTATTCCAGAGGATAGACCCAGAGGTCCCTATATCCTGGTTTCATCCACCTCATTGATGAGTTCCTTGGACCACTTGAAGGGAGACCTTAATGCCTTTCAGGTTGGTTGTCCCACGTGCTCGACTTCAACTACATCATCGCACCGTTGAGATTTGGACAGGTTATTGGTTCCTTGATTATTTGGTCAAAGACCCCAGTTGTCACCTGACTCTAGCACATTGGTATAAATTGAGCACATAGATCTGTAGACAAACACACAACTCACAAAATAGATCACACAATTTACTCAACAATTGAAGAATGAAACAATGCAAAAATGGCTTGCAACTATGAATGCTTTCATTAATCAAAAGTAAGTAGATTATAATTACAATGAAGTACAATGGATAAATAGCCATCAGCAATTCGAATCCACATGAGGAAATTCGAATTGATTACACTCTACTTGACTATAGGTAATTAAGACCTTGTCTAAATCATTATTGGAGGACTCAATGGTTAACTAACCTTGTCTAAATCATCACCGGAGTTCACCGGAGTTCTAAAACACAACTCAAGTGTTACATTCAGTGTTGAATAAGGCTAACTGACTGTTGTAGGTGAGAAATGTGCCCCTCCTGCATGCAGCCATGCAAACCCGGCGCGAACTGAATGTAGAGGACTAGAACTGAATGTAACTGACTCCTAACTTAGCTTAACTAGTCACCAACTCAACTCAACTGACCTTGGTTGGTATCGGCACTCCCAGTGGCTCCTAAATTGTAGGGATTGGTCTATGAGGCTCCTAAACTGATGCATGTAAGTGCAATCAGTGGCAGTAGGCCTCAATTAGTGTTCCCCACACCTTAGTAACTAAAACATGTGCCCCAATTAAGCCAAGTGGACCCGATGGTGCTAGTGATTAAAAATAGACTAGATGGACTCTCGATTTAGACATGACTCCTAATTTAGACATATGACCAAATTGGACAAGGGAGGATTAATAATCCTAATACCCCCCTGAATGCTAACTTGGAAAATCTGTGGGCCCTAGTAACTAAGACCATAGGTCACCCATTACATCAAGTAAAATAAAGTAACTGCTTAATACAAGGAGCTGGGGAAAAAACCACATGGGAAAAAATCCCCCCCTTTATCTAAGAAGGTAAAATTAGGTCTCAAGTTTGAAAAACTTGAAAATATGTTGCTGCAATCTTCATCTTTGTGAGGTAGCGAAGCAGCATGCATGGTGTGTTGTGCACAGGTATTCTGGGGCCTGACATGTAGACTTCTCCTTCTTCTCCAAAATTGATGATGGAAAGAAAGAGGAATGTAACCTTTGTCTCTTGCTAGATGAAGAGGTGTATGATCACATCTATTCTTTTGAATGTAGTGAGACTGAGCCCTTTCCATGTAGCATCTTATAGGGAGTCTATTGCATCTCTCTGAAGAAGGTAAGATTGCATGGCATAGCGCAATGGTCTTTCCTTCCTGAGTGTCAAGTGGGTTTCTAGTCATCTTCCTAGATTCCAGTTTGGAAGTAGGGACTGAATCTCGATCTGAATCACCCTGAATCTCAATCTCATAAACTGATAAAGATGGATCTGCAATACTAGTAGAAGCTACAAAAGAAGTAGATGCAATGATTTTACCATCCCTTGCAAGTGGCTACTGAGAGTGCACTGGTTCTGAAGGAGGCATGAAATGTGAGAACTCATATGCTTTTGAGTCATGATTTGCAACACCCTTCGCTATGATGTTCCCAGTAGAGATATCTGTGATCCCCACTAAGTCCAGACCAAAGATCACTCGCTTTGGAGATCCAGTATGGGTCATCTGATAAACAGATAACAGGTTTGAAGCTAGGGAGGGAACAAATAGCACATCTTTGAACCTTCCATGTTCAAGCTTGACAGAGCCCTTCCCTTTTGTTTGGAATTTACTTTTATTGCCCATCCGAATACTAGGACCATCAAAGGACTGAAAATAAGAGAATGATTCTCTGGATGCAGCCATATGGTTGGAAGCTCTAGAACCAATGAGGAAGACATGTGCTGATGAGTAGCAAGGCTTCAGTGCATGGCCTTTCCTTTGGCATTCTTTGTCTTCTTCTTCAGATTCATTATTCCTTGCGCTAGCAGGTGCAGAAATGTTATGTTTCTTCAAAAGAAGAGCCATTTCATCAAGTTGTCTTCTCATACAGGAGCTTTCTGAATGAAATCCCATTCCATAGTAAGAGCATAGGACCTTGCCTTTTCCATTCTTCTTGATTCTCTTCGAACCTGAAGGCTCCTTTGACTGTTATTTCTTCACATAAGACTCATCTCTTTGCTTCCCTTTGTCATTCGCTACATTATCTCCTCTTGCAACCAGAGCTTAATCTTTGGGAGATCGAATGATCCCCATTTGGATCAATTTATCATTCTCAAAAGTGAGAGATTGGATGAAGGCATCAAGAGTGGGCATCTTCCAATTTTGAGTGGTGAACTTTACTGCTTGGAAGGTTGATACAATGACTGAGTAGTCTGCATTGAGCTTTGTGAGAATGGAAAGGATGAGCTGATCTTCATCCTTCTCCACTTTGCATTGCTTCAACTGATATATCACGTTCTTGAACTTTGTGAAGAATTCATTTCGTGATTCGAATTTGGATGGATTAAGAGTGATCAGATCATTTTCTAGCTAATGGACCCTCATCTCATTCTGCTTATCAAATAAGGAAGCAAGCTTGTCCCAAATATCCTTGGGAGTCTTCAATCCTTGGATGTGGAATCAAAGATCTCAAGAAACTGAGGAGAATAAGTATCCATGAGCTTCATCAAGCCTGTTCCAGTACTTTTCTTTGTCGTGATTTAAAACTGGCACTGCCTCTATTTCTTTTGTGAGTCTGAAGAGCTTCTTGGTGCAGACCAGTACCTCCATGTCTTCCTTCCACTGGTGATAGTTGAAGGGAGAGAGAGGCTCTACTGAATGAACCATTTTGGATGTAGTAAGGAGGACTGAGTTGCTGTAGCGAATGCAGTGAGAAGAAAGGGTTGCTTGTAGCGAATGCTATGAGAAGAGATGATAACCTGTCACACAATCAAACATACAAAGTAAGGTCGACAATCTGCACTTTTGGAATTTCCTTCACACCCAGCATAGTTGATCAAGCAAGCTTGATCAACAATTTCCTAACTTGGGATATTAAGTGGTAAATTCTCCGCTTCTGGTGCAGTACTGGAAGGAGAAATTTTTCTCAAAAAAATGATCCTGCTGGAGATCTCAGGAGGAGAGGTGCCTTGTTCGCCGAGGCTCTGATACCATATAAATTGAGCACATAGATCTATAGACAAACACACAACTCACAAAATAGATCACACAATTTACTCAGCAATTGAAGAATGAAACAATGCAAAAATGGCTTGCAACTGTGAATGCTTTCATTAATCAAAAGTAATTAGATAATAATTACAATGAAGTACAATGGCTAAATAGCCACAAGAAATTCGAATCCACATGAGGAAATTCGAATTGATTACACTCTACTTGACTGTAGGTAACTAAGACCTTGTCTAAATCATTATCGAAGGACTCAATGATTAACTGACCTTGTCTAAATCATCACCAGAGTTCATCGGAGTTCTAAAACACAACTCAAGTGTTACATTCAGTGTTGACTAAGGCTAACTGACTATGGTAGGTGAGAAATGCACCCCTCCTACATGCATCCATGCAAACCTAGCGCTAACTGAATGTAGAGGACTAGAACTGAATGTAATTGACTCCTAACTTAGCTTGACTAATCACCAACTCAACTCAACTGACCTTGGTTGCTATCGGCACTCCCAGTGGCTCCTAAATTGTAGGGATTGGTTTAGGAGGCTCCTAAACTGATGCACACAAGTGCAATCAGTGGAAGTAGGCCTCAATTAGTGTTCCCCACACTTTAGTAACTGAAACATGTGCCCCAATTGGGCCAAGTGGACCCAATGGTGCTAGTGACTAAAAATAGTCTAGATGGACTCCCGATTTAGACATGACTCCTGATTTAGACATATGACCAAATTGGACAAGGGAGGATTAATAATCCTAATAATTGATGAGTCTATTTTGGGACCCATACAATTTCATGTCCCTTGTGATTTTCGGGTTCCTTTGGCGACAGTGTTCGGAATCCCGCTAGTGTCATGCTTCTATGTATCTCTAGTACTTAATGTCGCTTATTTTACCACGGAGATTCTGACTCTCAGTCATTGAGTCCATTCAGTTATGTAAACTCACATATTCAGCAGAGCATCAGTTGTTATGATATTCCATTCCATGATAATTCCATTGTTCCTATGTACTAGTTCTTCATATCATCATTTGTATTCAACCTCCCATTAAGGCCGCCATTATGTATCACAAGTTGTATATGTATTGATCGGCTCCCATTATTTGAGCCTTGATCCCCATTTTTATTTTTGAGACATTGTTATGAGCATGGGTATGCCCTCCTCATCCATATACATGTCTCATATTATATGTACCTCATCCATTTTTTTTAAGAAATACAAACCAAAAGCCACTGCAGTTCGAATGAGGAGACTCCACTCCTTCGCGGTCCTCTCCAGTCTCTCCACCGTTATCACAATTTTCCCTTGATCCTATGATGTTTATCGTCCATACGATGAGCTCCTGTCCTCACACATCAAGGGGCAATCTTTCACCTAGCTCTACATGGTCTAAACCACGGTCATACATCATATTCCCACCATTATTTCCTCTTTTTTAACCTTCACAGCTAAAATTCCACCAAATATGGTCCAAAACATTATTATTCATTCCCCATAAATGAAGGGAAGTTGAGAATTTATTGTGGTTTATCCCACTCTCTCCAAAAAGGACCAAAAAACCCTAAAAATGAGTGTTAGCACTCAGAGTGTACCCAAGCTGTGAAAGGTAGATCCCTAGGTAACCACGGAACCACTTTAGACTTTATCCTGACCTATACAATCAGAGAGGGATCTCTCAATGATTTTAGAGCCTTTTCGTTTAAGGTATTCAATCATAATATTCAGAAGGTCCGTTTTCTGATAGGACAAGTTTGTTTTGTAAAATTTTGGCAGGACAGTCATGGAGGAGACCATTGGGCAATGGAGTCAACAATCAAATATGAGTTAGGTTGCAAGAGGTTGGGGTTTGAAAGGTTCATGGATAGAGGCAAAGTAGACACCATTTTCTCGGTCTTGAGGCATTTGTAGGTTGATTAGAGGACAAGGAATTCAATCCATCAAATAGAACACCTAGCTAGGGTGAATTCTATAAAATTTTAGAAGAAATTGTTTTGAAAATGCTTTAACAATGAACCTAGAGCATGCAAGATGAATTCTAGCACATAAACTGATGTTTAAACATGAAATCAAATACAAAATAGAGTGGAGAAACCAAAAAATTAGTCACACAAGAAGATCACTTACTGAAGAAAAAGATGGCACAAGAATATCTACCATAAAAACCCTTCAACATTCCATCTCTGCAATTTTATTCACCTACAGAAAATTGAAACCTGTTACAGTGAAAGAGCCTTTGTGCTTTGGAAAATCCAACCTTAAATCTATCTAATACGTCTGAATATATAGAAAAACTACATCTACTCAATCTTAAATTCGAAATCTAACTACACTCTCAAAATAGAAACAGTTACAAGTGATTTCCTTCCTTTCAGGAAACGGATTCCTAAAAAATAACCTTCGAATCCCCATATGCATATCTCAAATGGTGATAGCCTTGTGAAATATGAGAGAGGTTTTAGTAATTCCATCTGTCCCAACAAAACCCATGTCTTTGTTTTTCTATATTCCCTTCAAGTTCCTTGGAATCTTCATTTTCAATCAATGACTCAAATAGGAAATTTAAATTCTGGAAAATTACCCTGTAAAGATCCTTTTGATTATCCCAAACTATGATACCTGTGTAAAAACTGAAGGAGATTATTATTGATGAGCCTGTTCTGAACAAAAACCTCTCTCAGTTTCTCAAAATTCATCTTTTTTTGGAGTAAACATGTGTTTGAAGTAAATGACTCAAATAGCCTTTTTTAGAGAATGAAATTTTCTTCCTTTGCATTGATGTTGAATTTGGCACACTTGCTGATAATGGTTTTGAATGCCTGAAAACGTGATAGATTCAGTAGGGAAAATTTGCATCATGTCTGGTATTTTTATACCTCATATCTGCATCATAAACAGACAATTTCTCTTTAATGGTAATATGTATGGTTTTGGATCTGACTTCACCATTTTCAACTCCAATGCTTTATTATCCAGCTTTTATCAAGGTCGGTGGCTTCTTTAAAACGTAAAGCAATAGTCTTGCTCTGCGTCTTTATTGGCCTTGTCTGAGATGAAATTTCAACCTTGGAACCATTTTTCCAATATTTGCTTTTGTGTATATTAAAAACTAAGTCATGGGAAGGAGAAAATAATACACATAATGCATTTTGTAAGGAGACATTTTGAAAATGAAATAGCTTATTCCATTCAATCACATGCACACCAGACTTGCCTTGTGAACTAAATGCTTCAAGAATCCAGCCCGAGAGTGTAATTCCCTTTGCATTTCATCATGGAAAATTTTTCTAGATTTCCAATGTTCAGTGCACGGCCTCCAGTGTTCACCATATCAACAATTTCCAGATTTCATTTATTCCCGATAGATTTCCTCAAGTGGCATTCTCAAATACTTTTCTCCTGCGATTTCTGCAACTTTGGATATTAGTTATTGCCATTTCATCATTGGGAGTATGCATTCCAGCAATGTCATTTCGAGGAGCAACTACGCAGGTTCCAGTCAGTGTTTCAAGATCAATCACCCTATCAACGCCTTGCTTATATGCATAAACAAAAATGTCTGCCAATGTCAACCTCCATTTGGGTAAAAATCCCACACGCTTGATCAGTTTTGTCTAATAAAGTTGCTTCATGCCTGCAAAGAAACCAAAGTAAAACCACATCATCTTTTGTAAAATTCAGATTGTAGCATGTTACCAATGAAGCTGAAACTTCGGTATAAACAGGAAATAGTAATCCTTTTAATGCAGGCATGTGCTTCTTCTTGAACTCCTTATAGGTTTGGAAAGTATCGTGAAAGCGCAAATGGATATCATTTTCTCGACTGTCACTTATAACAACAAATGCACGATGCTGACTTGCTCCAAGAACTCATTTCCCAACAAAAACCCCCATGCCAAATGCTACTACGCTAGTTGAGGCCTGAAGTACCTCCATATGTTAATTCTCCACTCATTTTCTTTGTGTCCCAGGGATATCACCAGCCCCTTAACCATGATGGTATTTGTTGTGAACCATGTGTTTCACCTGTAAGTGTATACTCTGCAGACCTTAAAATATTCTCCAAACGTATAGATAATTTCTTAAGCTCCTTAATGTGCTTCTTTGTGCTTCTTTGTTGGGGCAGGAGTTCCATGCCTGGCCACAAGATTTAAAAGAATCGGAGTACATCCACTGATATTTAACAATAATTTTAAATAAACAGATTTCTTCCACGTGGTATTTTTAAATTTCTGCAAAGAGGATATTATCCCACATTCGTCGCGCGAGTTACTTTTGACTTGTTTATAAATGCTAATGCTCGCTGAAAGATTGGCACTCGCGATTTGTTGGCGGACTCTGGCTCTTTTGCTTGCTGACCTGACGCCAAGCCCAACATCGAGAGCCAATAGCCAATTNTTATACCCCTGCCACATCAACACTTTTTATAAAAAACTCCTTTATCAATATTTTGCTCCCCTGGGTTGTGTGTTGATGTGGCAGGTGTACAATTGGCTATTAGCTGTCGATGTTGGCTTCGCCCAAAACTTTTTATAAAAAACTCCTTTATCGATATTTTATAAAACAAGTTTGTCTTTGTAAAAAATATAAACAAACTTTTTATAAATCGATATTTTATAAAACAAGTTTGTTTTTATAAAAAATAAAAACAAACTTTGTCTTTTTAAAATATTAGGCTATCTTATATATTTTCAAGAATAAATCAATGGCCCATAAATTTAATGAAAATAACCCATTTTTAGATCATCAACAATAAGAATTTTCTTTCTTTTTGTTCAAAAAGTTTTCAAGTCCATTTTTCTTTGCAAAACCTCGGAAACTTTGACAAATGACCAAGCGAACAAACCCTGAGCTGCCAAATTTTCAATGAAAGTTTGAAATTTAGAAATTGACAACACCAACTCCCACAAAAAATAAATTAGTGCTAACAATGAGAATGGGTCAAAAACCGTAGATAAATACCATGCATAATAAAATGTCATGGGTCATTACCATGGGTTAAAAAACCTTGGACCATCCTATTAAATATTGTGAAGGTCTCACCAAAAACACTTTTTTCCATTCACTCTTAGTCACACTTTTGACCTTTCGCCATTATTCTCATATCTCACCATATCATTTCCCATGGTGTATGTTGAGATTGCTCCATACCCATTTGGATCCATTCCCCCTATTTGACAACCACTAGTGGAGTAGACTGGAGACCCAAACCGTGGAGTCGCAGGACCATTTCCTCGAACAGCATCAATGGCCCACTTCAAAGAAAGGTATGCCTATTGTTGTTATTTGTTTTTATTTAGAAAATAAAAATCATAAAAAATATTTATATTCTTGCTTATTGTTACTTATTGTTGTAAGTCAAGGTTAAAAGACACTTCGGACCATCGAACTCTACCCTATGATCTGGTTGATCTAGGGTAGGTGCATTTTCACATGGTAGGGGAGAAATCTCCACTACAAGTACCAAGACCTCCTCCATTGAACCCCATCTTGGTTAGGAGTTTCATACCAATCCCACGTGTACGATTTTCAAAAGATCCCAAATGAACATTTGAATGAGAAGCAACTGAATGAACATGGGTATTACTTACCTCATTATTTTGTTATGGGACAAATCTGTCTAAATACATATTTCTTACCTTCGAGGTATCATCCTCCTGTTTGATTGAAGATGCAGAATATAAGACACCCATGTGGTATGCTTTTGTATGCGGATAGAAAGTGCAAATCCCCTCACCTTCTACCGTAGAAGGACTTTTTGGATTGTTAGTTTGTTCATACTTAGCTAACACTTCCTCCTTGATTTGCATCTCATGCTGCATTTCTTCAAGTCTCTCTTCAAGCTCATGTTTCTCCTTTTCTAACTCTTCCAAATGCCTTCTTATTTTGGCGCGTTCCTTTTCTTCATTATATAATTCACTCACCTTTTTCTCCATAAGTGAGAATTGTTCCAGGAAATTCGTGTCTCTGCAAAGATTAGTAAATACCGAAGCAGAAGGATAGTTGTTTTGTGAATTATCCATATTCATTTCACAATTCAAGATGTTAAATGCAACCAATGAAGCAAATAAAAATATGAAACTAGATCGGAACAGCTCTGATACCAAACTTGATCTAAAAATGGACAACTTACTTTTCTTCGATAAACAGGTTTTTAATCAAAATTCTCAATTCCTTAAATAACATAAAGAAATTGGCATCACTAATCAAATTTTGATAAGCAATTGATTGAAGATTTCACAAAAACACATATGAAAGATAATGCAAACCATATTTGTTAACAGAGTTTGTCAGACCTTCTGACTACGTCTCCGGGTTCGTCAACCTCGAACTGTTCTTATTAATCTTCCTTCTTGGAATTTACATCAACATCATGTGGCGTTCTCTCATCTTTGGCAGGCTTCCTTAAGGCTCTAACATGAACTTTTCTAAGCAAGATCTCCTTACTTAACTTCTCAATGTAAAAAGAAAGACTTCAAGAATGCTCTACAAAACAAGCCTTACCTCCCTTCTCCATACGAGAGGCTTTTATAGATTTCTTATGAATGATTAGTCATCGCCCATATAAAGGAGCAAATATCTCCCATGATCCCCTCAAGTAGGATCATGAGACACCTTAAGGGGGTATATGGAGGAAAGGGCCTTTTTTTCTCCATGAGAATCTCAACGTCCCTTAGGTTTAGGAAACTAAGTCATGAGGTGGATTCTCTCACATTTTCATCTCTTTTTTTTACAAATAAAATGAGAATTTAATGTGCATCTCTATATCAAATTCCTTGTTACAAATTTTTTCCATGAATTTCCAAAATGAAAATACTTTATGAATAGTTTTGTTTAAGAAATCCTCCTTTTAGTCGAAACTTCAACCTGGATCTCCTTTTGTATATGAGATCCATTTTTCCTCATTCAAGTTGCCTTTGAAATATTTCTAATATCTCTTTGATGGGAGATTAAGTAGAGATCATATTCATTCTTCGACTGAGATGATCCTCTTGGATCAAAGAAGGACACAAGTCAACCGTGGGAAATGATGGATTGTGAGCATGGAGCTTTTGGAAGTGGGGCATGTGACCAAGAGGCTTAGACGTGTCGACAAAGGCTTTGACGATGGGAGCATCAACAAGAACCTTCAGTAGTCGGTAAAAGGCTTCAACAAAGAATATGGATTTAGCAAGAAGCAAAGTGGAAGAAATTCCATTAGTTCCATTTCCCCAAGGCATGCTAATTAAACACCCTGATGAGAGGAAAAACAATTGTACACTACGTCAAGTACAATGGTTCTTTGTTTTCCCATGGTTGTAAGGGGGAATCGTATCCAACATGGAGATCATTTGCACTACTGGTTTGCTTCTTGAAACCCCACATATTTTGTATAAGCCATATGCAAGGCTTGTATGCTCTTCTTTGCGTTGTATGGACACATAACATACTGTTGGGTCTATTACCTTGGTTGGGGGTTAATCCTCTATCTCTCATGGGGTCATGTGTGATTGATTTGTTGGGAATAGGATTCCTCAACTATGCAAGTAAGCAATGTTTTGTTGGATGTATCATATTTTAAAACTTTAGCATGGAATATATCATTGTTTATTGTGCTATAATGGAGTAGTGTTGTCTCATTCATCACCTTTTTTTAAAGACAATTTGCATATGGTTTCATTAATTATGGATTCAATTAAATACCACCTCTCATGCATTTTTAAAATGCGATAAGTGTATAAAAGTAAAGTCCATCTCATGCACTGGGGTTAAATTATAATCTCCTTTTCCTTAGGAATACACTACAAATAATATTTAATTACTTACCATTTCTACATGTGGTCAAGTTTACTTGATTTCCATTTCTTACATGTTAATGAATAATTTGGTAGTTGGTGTCGGAATTGAGTATGATTGTTGGAATTTAATGTGGGGGAACAATATGGTCGGAAGGTGTGATTAGAAGTGTTCAAAATTGGTAAGCCACCTTCTTACTTGGGTGCAACCAATCCTCAACAAGCACATGGTTCGAAGTTAACATGGTAACATTCAAGGAGGTATCCATGTTCACATAATACATATTCTATCAATTGGGTTGAAACCCTTGAACATAGTTTTTGCACAAAAGGATTTAGAGGGTGGATCATTCAATTAGCTCTCGAGAATAGAGCATTGTAATCATGAAATAAATCAAGCCTTGAGACATAAAAGCATGGCCAAATCCGTGTGGCCTTACATGGTGATAACAATAGATAAACCAACTTAGAATACTAATTATCATTGACATTGTAATTGTTTGTTGTGTGTAGGTTACACCAAATACCAACCCATACTTTCAATCCTTAATAATGTTGTTGGGTAGTTTACACACATAATTATGAAAGATAGAATAACAAAGACTATATTATTTCCCTAGAGGATTTGTGTTGGTGAAGAGAGTGGGATATAAGTCCCTCATTTATGAATCAAGCCTAGTATAGATGAGATGCATGATGGAAATGTTAACACTAATAAACAATATTTAAAGAAAATTTAAGTTCTCTAATGTAATATTGAAAACTAAAATTCAACCATAATAATAAAAATAGTTTTAAAAAGATATATCGGGTGATAGATAGGTGCTCATTAGTTGTTGTCATGCCACATACCACTAGTCGTAGTACCATCACCGAGTATAACACTCCTCCTAGTGAACATGCAGCAAGGGAAATCATTCTACAACAAGGTAATAAGAATCTACCCATCATCATGCAACATTAAAGGATGCTTCGTTTGGTTTGATGAAGCCCCTCCTTATTTAGTTTATCTTGGAAATGGACTAATGGAGGAGGCATAATATGATTAGGTAAAGAAGAGAAGTGAGGATAAGAGAACTAGTGTGCTTGTCATCTTCTCTAAATTTGTGGTGTTTATTGGAGGAAAGCATGGATTAATCCCCTCCCCCTCTAGTTTATGAAGTCTTGAAGGGAGCAAAGGAGAGGATGGTAGGAAGAAAAGGGGTATGCCACTAAAGTCTCAAAAAGGCAAGATAAGGTTGTCCATTCACAAAGGCCACTAGATTTGTCTCCTCCCATGAATGAACAGGGACACTTTAGATGGTCACCATACAAAGAGGCTACCAAATATGCCACTCAACAAGTTATAGGAATTAAGTGGAGCTCATTGAAGACCTAACTAAGGAAAAAAGGGCTCAAAATCCATATTCAATAATAGATGAGGAGCTAGGAAGAATCATCCCCCACCAACGACACTCAAGAAGTAGGGATTCAAAATAAGGTAAGATGGTGGATCTTTTCTAGGATATCAAGCAGATGGTGGTATCCAACATTGAAGGAAAGAGGTTAATCTTATCGAGAAGAAGATTGATCAAACGGAGGGTGAATTTAATGGATTCATTACCGCCATTCTCACTTCAAATTAGCAATATCACATTGAAAAAGAATCCATTGATGTTGTTGTTCAAAGAACGGAGGTTAGAACTCCTTCAAATCCCATTGTCATGGACACTAAATCCCAAGAATGACCTCTAGGCCCATAAATTCTACTCTAGTTTTTTATGATGAATATGGTTTTAGCTCTAGATTATTGGCTTATAAACTAGTTAGTTTAAGTTCTAATTCCATCGTTACTGAGATTGATATTAAGAGACTATGTTTTAGACTCTAGAGGCCTAGACTCACTTTTGATTTTGGACATAACAACATTTTTCGTACATCTAGCCACTTGTTAAAAATAATTGTTTCTTAATAACCATATAGTGGCGGGCCTATTTCTATGAGCCCTCATCTTTTTGGAATTGTAATCCTTTTCTATATGCTGATAAAAAGAATATAAAAAATCAATTATAATAACAAAACAAGAGAAAAAGTTGTGTGGCCTACGTTAGATGGAATTTAAAGCTTAGTACGTGTATGTTGAGATGGCAATAGGATTGTTTTTCCTAGATATTCTAAAAGGCACTGATAAGCATTTTTTATCAAAGATTTTTACAAGAGTCAAAGTTACAAATGGTGCCAATGCTATCAACGATTTTGCAAAGTTTAAAAATTAAATATTTGATTGTGAAACTTTTTCAATCATTATCAATGCTTGCCAGGACTTCGAACGAAAAATTGGAAATTTTATATTATCAAATGCCTCGATATGCATTTTTCATCAGAAGTTTTTACAGGGATTAAAGTTTCAATTGTCCTAATACATACCAAGGACTTGCAAGGATCAAACTTACATATGGGGCCAACATTATCAATGATTTTGCAAAGTTCAAAAATTTTACAATGGATTGACAAACTCTTTCAATCATCATAGGATATTGCTCAAACTTTGAAGTTTCAATCATCATAATACATATTAAAGACTTTTGAAATTTTGATATTCTCAAAGCCTTCAATTAGTGTTTTTCATTATAGGTTTTTACAAGGAACAAATTTACAAGTCACCTCAACACTATTGACTCTTTTGCAAAGTTTAAAACTTTAAGAATCGAATATGAAACTATTTCATACATCATCGACACTTTTTCGATGTTCAAAATTTCAAAGTCTACAATAAGTTTTTTCTAAGTCAATTTTTGTAATCATCCCAAGATGTATCGAGATAATTTGGAAGTTAAAGATTTGCAATTTATATAGATAGTTGAAGTATTTTTAAAGTTTCAAGTCCTGGAATTTTCATTAAAAACCTCACTGATTAATTTTAGCATGCTCCAAATTTGTTGGCAATATTGCAATGTCCTGTGCAATAAATACATAGGGATTCTCTTTCGATTAAGATGACATTTTATAGATATTTGATATAATTTCTCTCCACTTAAAATAAAATCAAAGTATTCTAAATTTTACAACAAAGTTATGGGAAAGATAAGATCCAACATTTTACAAGAATTATCAAACTATGTGGCCTAGCCATTGAGCCGCTTCTAAAGATCAATTGAAATATTGTAGTTCCTATCAATAACATATTTTATGTCTTCCCAGTGACATATTTTAAAATTTATCATTGTATCTTTGGATTTAAAACAATGAACTATTTTGTTTACCCTAGTAAATCTTGGAAAAGTGCATTATGGCTTCGCCATTTGGATTCTTATAATTGTTTAGTATTTTCCCAATAAAATTTCCATCTAGCCATTTCTAAAAGTAATATAAAAAAATTACAAAAGGCTTAATGGCAAACGAGGAATCATTTTTAAAGTTTTATGGTAAACATTGAAAAGGCCTCGATGGCAAACAATCATGCCTATTTCAAAGCTCCGCTAACATCTTTGAAAAGGTCACGATGTCAATCCATCACACATTTTCTAATATTCATTTTTTTTATTATATAAAAAGCACCTTCCAATCAATTCTTTGACATCTTTGAAAAGGTGTCAATGGTATTCCATTAGAGAAGGAGAGAAATTTCAAAGATCTATTGACATCTTTGAAAAGACCCAATGACGTGTCATTGTCATTATTGTAAGCATAAAACAAAAAATTATACGTGTATGCCCTAGGCATGTATAAGTGCATTTATCATTGCAAAAGGTCATTTCATCAAACTTATCAAAGCCAAAATTTAGATTGATTTGGAATTCTGCATAACTTAACTAAATTTTATGATGGGAATAAGTGTGTAACTTATTCCCATAAAAATATGGATTATTTTTGCTTTTTTTATCATTATTGATATTTATCTATCTATAGTGAAGGCCATAGATTAGTATTGCATAAATTGAACACCTGTGACCTATAGATCCATATGAGCAACATGTTCATGTTGCTTTAGAAAAATGGTTCAATGAGTTGAACCAATTCTTAGGGCTCTAAATTGTAATAACATTTAAATGTCATCGGTTCCATTTTATGAGACTAAATACTAATGATTTATACCATAAATAATGTGAATAACAACACTTACTTAGGTGAAGATATATAAAATTATATTAATGACCAATTTAGAAGTATGTAAAATAATTTTTTTTAATCTAGATTTTTTTGATGATCAGGTTCTTGGCTATATGGTTGCACATGGTTCTTTGTTATTTATGCTTGCAGTTGCTCCCCAGTTGTGGATCCTACTAAACCTCTAAGCGACTATTTGATGTGTAATTTGTGCATGAATTAACCTCCCACAACCCCATGACTTCTCCTCTATGTGTAGTGCATCCACATGATTTTTTTGGTATTGTGTGTGTGGGTTTCTCTGTGTAATTGGTGAGAGAAGAACTGGTGACCTTCGTGCATCTGTTAGTGTTGGAATCTGCTGCTGCAAAAAAAAATAATAATAATAAAATAAAATCTTATTGTGTTAAAAGTAAAGCAGCCACCAATAAGTCCCATAATTTTTCAAATGAAGTCCAATCAACTTGTTTGATGGGGGGAGATCACAAACCCAATCAATAGTTGCATTGTTTGAAAGTTAGTGGAGCATGTTGCTAATGGTTCTGCTGGAAGAAATATTCTTGTTTGATGTACGTGTCGATGATATAATTTTGTTGCATGAAATGCGGCAGCTCGACTATGTTTTGAATCCTCTACCCGGAGACCAAGGTCGGGTGAGTCAGAGAGAAGGGCGACGACATTGTTTTGCGTATTAGGTAGATATATGGTCAATTGTTGACTCTTCTCCTTGCTCGTTGGATGGATGGAATCGGCAATTGAGATGAGCTCACTGGGAGATAGATGCCCAAGTTACTATGCACTAAACTATCCAAGGCTGTGAAGAGAGGGTTATTGTTATTCCCACTCCATATGAATTTGGGAATAATGGTGGAGATATGGGAAAATATCTCCTACCTAGGCGACTCTGTTTAGTGTTCATGGAATGAGCTTTGAGGATATAATTACCGATGAAAATGACCCCAGCAATCTGATTACACCTCGTCTAGTTGTGTTGAACAATCAGGTTGGTTGTTTACTAAGCAAGGGCGGTAAGATCATCTAGCAAATGACGAGGGAGACTAAGGTCCACATTAGTATTTTTCCTCGAGAGAAGACTCCACCCTATGTTTTTCCAACATATGATATTTTACAGATTACAAACGATTTAAATGTGGTTGAAAAACCATTGTAGATCATCTCAATATGGCTGAGAGACAATCCTCCCAAGGAACATGCTCAACCACTTTCATATTCTATTATTTACTCTCCAAATAATCATCCTCTGACTTTGTATGTATACTTATCATATCAAAATACAATATATCTTCATGCAAATTTGGATGAGCTTGTTCCAAGAATGAGATCATCTATTGGATTTAGCCATGGTTGAGGTCCTGCAATAGGACCTCCAAGTTCTGTACATGTGTTTTCAATAGGAAGAGGGTCTCAAGTGAGTGATTGGTGACTCTTTTCATCTAGGAAATCGGGAAGAGCTAGTTTCTGGCGTTCTTTGTACAAATAAGAAAAAGAGCAGTATCATTGGGAACGATGGAAGTATTATTAAATGTATGTGTGAAGGATGTGTCATGGGTGCTTCTGATTTTGTTCAATGTATATGAAATTATCTTGATCAAATATGGACACCTCAGATTTTGTATGAAGATAATGAAGGTGATAAGGTCTTTCTCCCCACCGATAGTGACCTTGTTGCTACTATAACTCATTCCAAGTAAGCAGGTTGGTAGGGACTAAAGTTGTATGTTAATAGCTCGATTCTAGAGGATAAGAAGACAATTATATCTGCATACTATATTGAGTTGGATCCTGCACAAAGGAATTACATATATTAATCATATAAGACATTTGTTGCAGGAGTGGCTTTATTGGTAAGTTTTAGCATCATTGTATATTTGAAAAGATCATCCATAGTGCACTCCATAAAAACTGTTGGTGTTTCTCCCTTTCGACCTAGGTTAAAACCCCTATGTGTCTGTCAACAAATCCCAAGATACCAACTCGACAGATAAGGGCTCAATTGGCAGCACCTGCAACGCAAATGCAGTCTCACCCGAGATATCTTTATGGGTAAATTCCAAAACCAGGCCCTCTACATTTAGGTGGGGATTTCTACTCTTGTTGTATCTTATCACAGTGTTCGACCAAAGCCGGGGTTTATAATTCTTAATCCTTATTTATTCATTCAATTAAACAAGCTATTTACCAATCGACACAGCTTACAGCATTCAACATGGTGTCCATATCACAGATTCATTCAATACACAGTGTGATACATGCATACATGAGATTATCCATAAACAAAAGGGATGTGACACATTCAAATATAATTATTCACAATATGCATACATTTAACATAAACACACTCACCACCTACAAACAGAGACAACATTTAATGTGGAAACCCGTCTGGGAAAAACCACAAAGGTGCTCTTCATCTGGCATGAGAAATATGTAGCACCTTGTTAGAAAACAGGACTGGAGAGAAATAACAGTTATAGAGTTAAATCATTAAACAAGATGCAAAACACATTAAACACATTACGGAGAGACATAGATATAACGTGGTTCACCCAAAATATGGGCTACGTCCACACATAAATTGCCAGTCCTTTTATTTCTATCCAGAAAGATGAAGGGATACAACCTACAGCAACACCGCTGCACTTCCTCTTCACGATCTCACAGTCTCTCTCACACAATTACAGAGATTGTTTACAATGCTATGTTACAATACCATACACAGCCATATTACAATGTTTTTCTTTTATAGGGGGAATACCATGGGACAATACTATAGTTAACCCAATACCATGGGTCCGCAAAACTGTTGGCCAACAAACATCCCAAAAAAAATTATCGGGGGCTTCGCCCCCAAACCCCAAAGTTGGGGAACGACTGTACAGTAAACCTGGGGTACAAACACAGCTCCATTACCAACACACCTTTCATCTACACACTTAGCTTGCAAACTTAGTTTTATGTATTCTTTAAGAGTTATACAGAATTCTCTCCTCTCATGCTCTCTAGTCTTGGATCTCTCAATTTTTCCTCTCCTTCACTCTACCATTAATATACACACAGCCTGGATCAAGTCCCTTCTCTACAACTCTACAACTTTAAGAATAAACCACTCTACTTCTTCTGAAACTAGGGCAGGAGCCAAAGGGATATCAACCCTCACACAACTTAGGCTCTCCATTTTATAATCTCTTACATGTTGTAATCAACCGACTCTATTTTGTTATCCAACATGTTGTCATTCATATTCTCGTACTTTTAGTTACAACTGTCAGTAGCCACTATTGACCCGAAAATGCAAATATGCTTTATTACCAAAGCATGTGTTATTCTAACTGACTTCTTACCTACGATCACTCGGGTTGTCCTATTCAACCGTTGTACTCCTCTTTTGTCATAGTTCCTTCTGTCGCGGATACTCTCCTCATGGCTTATCTTCTATCATTGACTCTTCTCCCATGGCTACTTCTGTCACAACTCTTCCTCTGTCGTAGCTTGAGTCTGTTGTGCGACCAGAATATTCATATTCCTGAGCAAAAATATAGAAAAATTATGCCTATATTTTCCTAGGCCAACAGGCCCCCAACACTCACCTGTGGCTCGTCCCAAGCCACACTACTCTAAAACTTCCTTTAATGTGACCTTTCCTTAAAAATCCCAAAATATTTTCACTATCTGCGCAGTATGCTCCCATACTTATGCTTCCTTCTTCTTCAAATTTTCCACAAGGTCGGAACTGATGTGTTTCGACGTTGTAAGTCCTTCTGAATCTATTGCTTGTCACACTTTTTGGTGTACATATTGAATAATACTTATAATTCTTTCTTCCTCTGTCTTTAATTCTACGACCCTGTCAGTCCTCTTCTGCTTTTGTGTTCGCAGTGTTGCGACTTGTTGTTGTAGTGTCTTCATCTCAGCAGCCTTGACCATTTTCTCTACTAATGGTAGCTTCTTCATTTCATTCTTCATCTAGTTCACCTCTGTCTCCGCAGTGTGCAGCTTCTCTACGAATTTATCTAACTCCTCATCTTTAATCAAAGCTTCCCGTATCTGAGAAACTTGCTTGACCGCATTGGCACAAAGTGTCTCTTCCTCTTTTATTCTCTTCGTAGCCTCAGTTGTTGCTTGTCTTCTTCCTTCGAAGTACCTATAGAGGTGTACTGGTTGTCACTTGTACTTCCAAATCCGTGACCTTCTTGCATATATTCTCTGCAATCTCACCAAGTTGAAACACCTTGGATTCCGCAAACATCTCATGGGTAATGACTTCATGAGTAAATTGGTGCAAGCAAGTGTTACAGTTCTATCGAGACGGTGCATATCCTCCTCCCATGTTTTGGATTTCTTCTCATTTTCTCTTATTGTTTGCTTCATCTTATTAAAAGTATTTTTTTTTCTTTAACATGCTTAACCAATGCGCCCTCTCTAACCTTCATTTCAGCCACTACAACATTATGAATAGCATGCACTTCATACATCGGTAGTGTAGAGAAATCTATGGTAACATGAACCAAAGCTTTGACAACAGTAATCAGCTCTAGTGTCCCCAAGTCGGCTACTTCACCCAGCACTTGAGTATTTATTGGTGATGTCGATGTTGCCACGTCACTAGGGTGCTCCTTAGATGATCCCACTAAATCTTGTGTTACAGGCAATTGTGACATGTAGTCGACCGCGACTCTGATTTCTTTTACTATCGTACAGAGCATCTCTAGTAAATCTCTGATACTTCTTGTTAGCTCTGCTTGTCACTCATCCATATTCTTAAGGTTCTGATTGGATATTTCTCCATTATGTCCGTCAGAAGTGTATAATCATCATTGGTAAGGTTAGCAATTCCTGCTAACCTATTAGTCTTTCTTTTCTTATGTCTCATCTCAGACAACTCTGTCTGCTTCCTATTATCTCCCACTTTTTATTTTTTTGGAGTCGTGCTTGACTCATTTTGGGTATTTATTGGGTTTTCCTCTGATGGATTTTTTCCCTGTCCCCCATCCTTATATGTCTGTGGATCATCCTATTGCTCCTCTTCATCTGGAGATAACTGATTATCGGTGACGAGGAATATCCATTCCTCTGGCCAATCTTGGATAATTACTCAACTTCTTCAACCGATAGTTGATACTGTGTCGCTAACCATTGGCATTGTGGGTCTTGTCGAGGTTGCATCAGGATATGATGGGGATCGATCGAAAACTTGATAATGTTTCTAAACCACTTAATGGTTTCCTTGGTAATTCTAGCCTGCTTCCTCACTTGATATTGCAAGGCCTCTACATGCAAAAAGAAATATACATTGTTGTCTTTTTTCCTCTACTTTAAATTTTTCTTGAACCATATATTCTTCTATAGAGCTCCTTGACACGCAAAAAACACATCTACCCCATGGTAGTTTTTTGGTTATGATCATGCAACAAAAGAAGTCAAAATAAGTAACCATGAATAATGAAATGTATCACCTTTCTCCAGTTCCCCCTCCGCATTTGCTACCAGTTCCTTTAACAGATATTGCAACCAATTGAGTTGAACACCTACTACACCTACTACACATAACTCTGTCGCAGCAATCATCCCTATGGTGCACTAGTTCGGTCGCATATTTCACACAAAATTCCTAGATAGAAGCTTAGTTGTGAACCGAACAGTGTGGTCATTGATGGAGGCAATCAAAAAGCCTCTGGTGTTTATGGTCAAGTT
Organism: Pseudotsuga menziesii; assembly: GCA_001517045.1. Lineage (NCBI taxonomy): Eukaryota > Viridiplantae > Streptophyta > Pinopsida > Pinales > Pinaceae > Pseudotsuga > Pseudotsuga menziesii. Next base: position 523,877 of record LPNX011087317.1, on the reverse strand, counting down.
ATACTTGTCTTTTAATTTGTTCATCATGAGATTGTCCTTCTCTTTTCCAACGAAAAAAATGGTGTTGGGTCAACACTTGCAAGTGGGAGTCCCGTAATCAATGCTATAAGCTCGACATCAATAGAAACCTTCTGGTTGAGCCATAGAAATCCATCATGAAATGATACTAGCAATTGTTTAACACAAGCATTCACCTCGAAACTAGGACCAAAACATGGCATGTGCATGAGCGACAACAAACCACCTTTGTATAGTCCTCTTTCCCATTCCATTGGAACTAAGCACGTTGGGCCATTCTCTATATCTCTGACAGAAATCATGTATTTATACATTGCGAACTCTAGAAATGTATGTGGGTCGTGATCAACAAAGCTCATCTTCTTGAGATTTCAGAGTATGTTCTGTGTTATTTGAACTCCTTTAGGTACAGTCGATGCTACCAGTGGGTACCTTGCATTCTTTGAGATTCTAATTTTTGGGGCATCAGCTGGTTTGGGCAGAACATAATCTGGTAGCATGGTCGCAGACCCTACTTATTCATCTTTTGGTTGTGGTTTTGGTGCTACTTTATTCTCATGGGTACCATATTGTTTCCTCGTTGACAAACCTAGTGGATCTGGTCTCTGTTGGTTGTGGAGCCTAATCTTCCAGATCCAAAGATATTATTCAGTTGTGTTTGTACCCCGGGTGTACTGTACACTCATTCCCCCTGCCTTGGGTTAACCCTAGAATTTTCCCATTGTATTTCCCCTATAAAAGAAAGCATTGTAAAACGACTGAGCATGGTATTGTATCGTATTGGAAGAGAGACTATGAGAGCGTGAAGAGAAAGTGTAGTGGTTTTGCTGCAGGGTGTATCTCTTCATCTTTTGGACTGTAATAAAAGGACTGGAAATTTCTTTATGGATGTAGCCCATCGTTTGGGTGAACCATGTTATATATGTGTCTCTCTGTAATGTTTTAATGTGTTTTGCATCTTGTTTATTGATTTAACTGTATATATGTTATTGCTCTACGGTCCTGTTTTTCTAACAATTGGTATCATAGCCAAAAGCTCTATTTGGTTGGTAAACTCGTAGGAAAGAACAGTTCCTGGTTCAAGTGGGAGCAATGGCGGAAGAAGGAAAGTTTAGGGTCGAGAAATTTAACGGCCAAAACTATCAGTTATAGAAGATGCAAATGGAGGACTATCTTTACCAAAAGGATCTGTACCTATCGTTGGGCGAAAAAGCAAAACAACCAGCGGCTATGAAGGATGAAGAATGGGAGGTTCTTAACAGAAAGGCACTGGGAACAATACGGTTGTGCCTGGATTTGTCAATGGCCTTCAATATTTCAAAAGAAAAAACAATAGAGGGTATGATGAGCACATTGAGTAAGCTCTACGAAAAACCCTCGGCTTCTAACAAGGTATTTTTAATGAAGCCTTTATTTAATATGAAGATGTCGGAAGGTGGATCTGTTGCTAACCATAATACACTTACTAGTCAGTTAAGTTCTGTAAAAGTGAACTTTGATGATGAGGTTAGGGCTCTTCTAATCTTGTGCTCATTGCCAGAAAGCTAGAATAGCTTGGTCATGGCCGTAAGTAACTCTGTCCCTAGTTCAAATACTCTTAAGTTTGATGATGTTGTTGGTGTTATTCTTAGCGAGGAAATGTGAAGAAAAAGCACAGGTGAGACATCAGGTAATGCGTTAACCATGGAGAGCAGAGGGAGACAAAATGAGAGAGGAAGGAGCCCAGGAAATCGTAGCAAGTCTAAAAAGGGAAGATCCAAGTCCAGATTCAGAAAAATAGTGCTAGAACTATGGTAAGAAAGGACATCTGAAGAAAGACTGTCGAGCACCAAAGAAGAAAGGTGAGAGGCAGCAAGAGGCTACTCAGGAAGCGAATGTAGCAGGTGATGTGTTACAAGATGATTTGATTCTTGCATTAGATAATACTAGCGATTACTGGGTAGTAGATTCAGGGGCTTCATGTCATGCTACACCCCATAGGAAATTCTTTCATGATGATGTTCAAGGTGATTTTGGACATGTTTTATTGGGGGATGATGAACCATGTAAAATTGTTGTAAAGGGTAAGGTACAGATTAAGGTAAATAATGGAAGTGAATGGCTGCTAAAGGATGTAAGGAACATTCCTGCTATGAAAAGAAATCTGATCTCAATAGGGCAGTTGGGAGATAGCGGTTGTTTGTCTACGTTTGGAGAAACGTGGTGGAAGATCACTAAAGGATCACTAGTAATAGCAAAAGGAGATAGGGTAGGTACGTTATATTTATGTCCTCATAATACTAATTATTCTATCTCTGTATCTTCCACGGAAACAGGTGCGGCACTGTGGCATCATAGGCTTGGCCACATGAGTGAGAAGGGGATGCAGATTCTCCACTCAAGGAAATTGCTTCCAGATCTGAAGCAGGTAAGTTTGGAATTCTGTGAGAACTGTGTTTATGGAAAACAGAAGAGAGTTAGATTTCTCAGGGTTGGGAAACAAAAGAAGAGTGAAAAGTTAGAGCTTGTCCATACATATGTATAGGGACCAGCTTAGGTACAATCTCTTGGTGGCTCTCATTATTATGTTACTTTTATTGATGATGCAACTAGAAAAACTTGGGTTTATTGCATTAAATGGAAATCTAATGTGTTTGATACTTTTAAGAAGTGGAAAGCTTTGGCTAAGAATGAGACAGGAAAAAGGTTGAAATGTCTCAGATCTGATAATGGAGGCAAGTACTGCAGCAAGGAGTTTGACAGTTACTGTTCACACAATGGGATTCGCAGAGAGAAGACAGTCCCTGGAACACCATAAGAAAATGGTGTGTCAGAAAGGATGAACAGAATGATCATGGAGCGTGCAAGGTGTATGAGATTGCATGCATGGTTTCCCTTATAGTTTTGGGCTGATGCTGTAAACACTGTTGTTTATTTAATAAATAGAGGACCTTCAAGCGATTTGGATGGTGGCATTCCAGAGGAGGCATGGACAGGTAAACATGTAAAATACTCATTTCTGAGAACTTTTGGTTGTGAAGCATTTGTCCATATTGATAAATATGATAGAACAAAGCTTGAGGCTAAATCCAAGAAATGTACTTTTATTGGATACAGGGTTGATGATTTTGGTTATTGCTCATGGGATCTTAAAAATCACAAAATCATTAGGATTAGATATGTAGTATTCAATGAAAAGGTCATGTACAAAGATCAGTTGCAGGGAAAGAAAGAAGAAAAAGAAAACACAGAGTACACAGTGCTTGATGAAATCAAAGAAAATGAAGTTCCAAAGGCACCAAAAAATCAAAAGCAACAGCAGGTACCTAAAACTCCTGCAACTGTAAGAAATTCTACCAAGTTAAGTAGACCCCCTGAACGATTCTCTCCTTCACTGTATTATTTATTGATGACTGATTCTAGTGAACCATAATGTTATAAAGAAGTAATGCAGATAGAAGCTAGAAAGAAGTGGGAGCAAGGCATGAATGAGGAGATGGACTCATTGGTAAGAAACTAGACTTGGGATCTGGTTAAGTTGCCTACAGAAAAAAGGGTAGTGCAAAATAAATGGGTTTACAGGTTGAAGGAAGAAGATGGAGGCAAGAAGCGGTACAAGGCTAGACTTGTTGTAAAGGGGTTTGCACAAAAGAAAGGTATAGACTTCGATGAAATATTTTCTCCTGTTGTTAAAATGACTTCAATTAGAACTATTTTAAGTCTAGTGGCGGTAGAAGATTTGCATCTTGAACAGTTAGATGTAAAAACAGCCTTTCTCCATGGGGATTTGGAGGAAGAGATTTATATGCATCAGCCACAAGGGTATGAGGTCAAATGGAAGGAGAATTTGGTTTGCATGTTGAAGAAGAGCTTGTATGGCCTGAAGCAAGCTCCAAGGTAGAGTTATTTGAAATTTCATAAGTTTATGATAGAACAAGGTTATGATAGATGTCATTCTGACCACTATGTTTATTTCAAGAGGCTAGATAACGGAAGATATATTATCTTGCTATTGTATGTGGATGTCATGCTTGTTGCAGAGTCTAACATGCAGGATATAAATGTGCTCAAAAGAAAACTAGCTAAATCATTTGCGATAAAGGATTTGGGTGTTGCAAAGAAAATCCTTTGTATGAGAATAACAAGAGACAGGAAAAATCGCAAATTGACATTGTCTCAAGGTGAGTACATAGAAAAGGTGTTGCAAAGGTTTAGAATGCAGAATGCAAAACTAGTCAATACACTTTTGGCTATCCATTTCAAACTAAGCAAGGATATGTGTCCAGAGACATAGGAAGAGATAGATTACATGTCCAAGATTCCCTATTCATCGGCGGTTGGAAGCTTGATGTATGCCATGGTGTGCACAAGACCAGATATTGCACATGCAGTGGGAGTTGTGAGAAAGTATATGAATAATCTAGGTAAAGAGCATTGGAAAGCATTACAATGGATTCTCAGGTATTTGAGAGGCAACACTTCTCATGCATTATGTTTTGGAGGTTCAGACATTGTTCTACAGGGATATGTTGATGCAGATATGGCTAGTGATAAAGATAGCAGGAAGAGCACCACAGGGTATGTGTTTACTATGGGTGGAACAGCAGTAAGTTGGATTTCAAAACTGCAACAAGTTGTTGCACTTTCAACAATGGAAGCAGAGTATGTTGCTACTACAGAGGCTAGTAAGGAGATAATTTGGTTGCAGAGGTTCATGGAAGAATTAGGTAAGAATCAGGAGAATAGTAGGATGTACAGTGACAGTCAGAGTGCCATTCATCTTGCAAATAAATCAGCCTTTCATTCAAGGACTAAACCTATACAGCTCAAGTACCACTTCATAAGATCTGTTCTGGATGAAGAATTGTTAAAACTAGAAAAGATACATACTAGCCAGAATTTTGCAGACATGTTGACAAAGGGAGTAACCAGAGAGAAACTGAGTTCCTGGTCAGCTTTTGTTGGCCTTCAAGCATGAAGGTGAAAACAAGAAATTTTCCAAGTCCAAGGTCTAGAGCATAGTCCAACAAGTGCAGTAGCGGTGGAGTTGTTGTGATTAGTCTCCAAGTGGGAGATTGTTAGTTGTGGAGCCTAATCTTCCAGGTCCAGAGATATTATTTAGTTGTGTTTGTACCCCAGGTGTACTATACACTCATTCCCCCTGCCTTAGGTTTCAGGGGCGGAGCCCCCGAGAAAAAAATTTGGGATGTGTCTTGGCCAACAGTATTGCGGACCCATGGTATTGGGTTAACCCTAGAATTTTCCCATTGTATTTCCCCTATAAAAGAAAGCATTGTAAAACAACTGAGCATGGTATTGTATTGTATTGGAAGAGAGACTATGAGAGCGTGAAGAGGAAGTGCAGCGGTTTTGCTACAGGGTGTTAATGTAATTGTAACTTCGGAATGTATTCACTTGTATTTCTCATCTATTGTAACCCGATGTTTATTCCGGGATGTTCTTGTGTTATGTCATGCCCCTATGTTCTGATTGAGAGAATCAATAATGTAAACAAGTCATGTCAAGTCATTGTGGGTAACCCTCCTATTGTCTAAGGGTTAAAGTCCCCGCAGTTCCGAGGCACTAGGGTTATTAGACTCTCCTAGTGCAGTCAGCCCTAGCAGGGTTTTAGTCATGTCAGGATTAGTATAAATAGAGAGTTGGACTCTCTATTTAGCACACATATCATACACACTCAAGTGTAGTGCATACTTGAGGAAGAGAAAGACACTAGGGCAAGAGGAAAGAGCTTACTACTGTTGGGAGATTGTCTTACTATTTTTGGGTTTCACTTTGGTGCTGATTCTATCTCAGAGGAAGTTGCGGGGTTTTATCCATTTATGGTTTTCCCGAGGAAAAACATTATGTTCATTGTCTCTTGTGTTTGATTGTTGTGCTTGTTGTTCTCTCAGTTTAAAAGATCCTAATGATATGCTAGCTTAATGTTGAAAAACTAACATGGTATCAGAGCTAACCTGAGAAGAAGACACTGTGCAGCTATGGGAACTAGGGCTTCCTATTTTGTGGATCTCTCTCCACAGATTTTTAGCAAAAGTAGGGTGGAACAAATCTCCTCCCTAGGGCGCATCTTTCTGTCAAAGAAGAATCCAATTCTGAGGTTTTTCAGTTTTGTACCCGACACTGCTGCCATAAATTAGGGCTTTTCACAAAAGTGGAATTTTTCAGTGAGCCCAGGCCTGGATTGATCTCATCCCCAAAATCAAAGTTAGCGATCAATTTCAAAGCATTTGGTTGGACATAACTCCAAAAAAAGAAAAACCCTAATATGCTCATGATCTAGTACTGCAGGATTTCAGCTTCAAATCCAGATCTGACATCTTGACCTGGTAAGATCTAAATCTTTTGTATTTCCATTTGAGGTTCTCAGTTAAGATGTCTCATCATACCAAGCTTGATGAAAAGCTTGAGGGAGTTGATAACTTCCGAGCCTGGAAGTATAGGAACTCCCTGGTCCTGGAAGAAAATGAATTGGACTGCTATATCCAGAAGGAGGTTCCAGTTCTAGAGGTAGATGAGGCAAAGGCCTTACATAAGAAGAAGTTGGTTATGGAAAAGAGGATTATTTCAAATTCCATCAAGGATCACTTCATTCCATAGGTGTCCTCCCTTAAGACACCTAAATCCATGTTTGATGCCCTAACCAAACTATTTGAAGGGAAGAACATCGATCAGAAGATGACTCTAAGGAACCAGCTGAAGAATGTCAATATTCAAAATGAGGAGACTATCTAGTCATACTTCAGAAGGGTCTCCTAGATCAAAGAACAACTAGAAGTGGAGAATACAGAAGTTGTGATGACAACATTAAATGGCCTCCCTAGGTCATGGGATTCTTTCATACAAGGAATCTGTGCTAGGAAGAAGTTGGTCAAGTTCAGAAGACTGTGGGAAGAATGCTCTCAAGAAGAAGCTCGGATAGTAGCTCAAGAAGAAAAGATGGTAAATGTAGATCAAGCTCTCACAAATACACTCAAAGAAAGGAAGAAGGGAAAAGCATCATCACCAAGGTAAGCATTCTCATCAAAAAGGTTCATCTAAACTCAGATGTTATACATGTGATGAAATAGGACACTTTGCTAGACATTGTCCCATGACTAAGAATGGATCCAAGAAGAAGAAGAACTCCAAAAGAAAACATCATGCTTACACTGCTAAGGATGATGATCCTCCAAGGAAGAGAGTAAAGCAAGAAAGTGAAGACTCTTCAAGCGAGGATGAATATGTTCTGACTTCTACTCTCACGGGAACTATCACTCATGGAAGCAAAGATTGGCTTATTGATAGTGGGGCTTCCAAACACATGACAGGTTCCAAATAATCCTTTGAGAAACTATCCAAACATAATTCACCCCATAAGGTGAATCTAGGAGATGACTACCAATATCCAATAAAAGGTAGTGGTGAATCCTCCTACAAGCTAGACACTTGAAAGTCTATAAAATGAAGGATGTTCTATTTGTACTAGGACTTAAGAAGAACCTTCTCTCCATATCTGCACTGGATGCAAAAGGCATGAGGGTTGCATTTATAGATGGCCAAGTTATCATGTGGCCAAAAGGAAAGACTATTGACGATGAAATAGTGATTGGAGAACAAGAAGGAGGTTTATACAAGCTGAAGGGCCATTTAGAACAAGCTATGGTCCATGACACAGTAGAGCCAAATGAACTATGGCATAGAAGGCTTGCACATGTACATGCACTACCACTTGCAAGCAAAGTTGTTGAAGGTCTTCCAGAAATTCAAGCAAAACATGAAGGGGTCTGCAAAGGATGTGCGAAAGGGAAGAATACAAAGAAGACATTTCCAAGTAGTGAAAGCAAAGCAAAAGGAATCTTGGAAATCATCCACTCCGATGTATGTGGACCAATGTCATCAAGTTCACTAAGAGGGTATGTATACTAAGTTTCTTTAAATGATGAATTTTCTAGGAAGACATGGATTTACTTCATGAAGAACAAAGATGAAGTGTTCAGCAAGTTCAAGGAATTCAAATCCTTGATCGAGAACCACACAAAAAAGAAGATCAAGACCTTTCGATCAGATAATGGAGGAGAATTCACATCAAATGAATTCAAAGAGCTATGTAAAGAATCAGGGATTAAGAGGGAGTTGTCCACTCCTTACAATCCACAACAAAATGGGGTTGCAAAAAGGAAGAATATAACTATCATGGAAGTTGCAAGAGCAATGCTTCATGATCAGGATATTCCTATGCACCTATGGGCAGAAGCAGCCAGAACAACAGTGTATGTATAGAACCGTACTCCACACAGAGTACTCAAGAATAAGACTCCTGAAGAAGTCTTCTCCAGCAAGAAACCAGAAGTCAGCCATCTCAGAATATTCGGTTGTCCAGTGTACATACACATACCAAAAGAGAAGAGAACAAAACTAGATCCTTCAAGAAAGAAGGGTATATTTGTGGGATACTCTGAAAGCTCGAAGGCTTACAGAATATACTTCCCGGGATACAAGAAGATCGACATCAGCAGGGATGTAACATTTGATGAAGACACAGCTTACAACAAATCCAGAAAGAAACCTGCTAAAGAACCTGAAGAATCCGAAGCTCCCAGAATTCATGATACAACCATGAATGAAGAAATTCAAGAAGAAGATCGAGAATTTGAAGAACCACAAAGACCTGTAGATCCACCTTAGGAGAAGAATCCTCACAAGAGGAAACCTGCTTGGGTACGAGAAATTATCCAAGGTGTGGAAAGATATGGGGCTCCAAAAGAAAATCACAGAGATAGAAAGAGAACTAGATCTTGCTCTGGATATGTAGCCTTACTGTGTGACTTTATCAAAGAAGAACCTTCCAGTTATGAAGAAGCGGCAGAACGGAAAGAATGGAAGATGCGATGATCAAAGAATATCAATCAATCATGAAGAACGATGTTTGGGATGTTGTCCCAAGACCAAAAGGGAAGTCAGTTGTAACTTCCAAATGGATCTACAAGATCAAGCATGCTGCGGACAGTAGCATAGAGAAATATAAGGCAAGATTTGTGGCTCATGGCTTCTCTCAGAAGGGAGGAATAGATTATGAAGAAACCTTTGCTCCTATAGCCAGATACACTTCCATCAGATCAGTACTTGCTTTGGCTACAGTAATGAAATGGAAGATACACCAAATTGATGTCAAGACTGCCTTCTTGAATGGTTTAGTGGAAGAGGAAGTGTATGTAGAACAGCCACTCAGTTTTGAGACACATGACAGGGAGTCTCATGTGTGCAGACTGAAGAAAGCCCTGTACGGTTTGAAACAGGCACTCAGGACATGGTACGGCAGAATTGACAGCTTTCTATCCAGTTTGGGATTTACCAAGAGTAAAGCAAATTCCAACCTTTACTACAAGGTTGAAGATGGCAACCTATTGATGCTTCTATTGTATGTAGATGATCTATTTGTAACAGGTATGGATGGGTTGATTGATGATACGAAGAGAAAGCTTACTACTGAGTTCGAAATGAATGACTTGGGTATGATGCATTATTTTCTAGGAATGGAGGTGTGGCAAAATGCGGATGGAATCTCCCTCAAACAAGGGAAGTATGCAGTCGAGATCCTGAAGAGGTTTGGGATGATGGACTGCAAGGCTATGGCCACACCTATGGCATCAAACCTGAAGCTATTTAGTGATGCTTCATCAGAGACGGTTGATGCTACGATGTATCGTCAGATGATTGGGTCCTTGATGTATCTGATGAACACGAGACCAGATATTTGCTTTGCTGTGAACACATTGAGACATGTTCACTTGATGGTTGCAAAGGGTACAGTTGATTATGGGCCCAAGTATGAAGCAAATCAAAAGATTAACCTAGAGGTTTATGTTGATTCAGATTGGGCAGGCAGTGCTATCGATAGGAAGAGCACTTTAGGGTGTTGCTTCAATATGGGATCAGGTGTGATCTCTTGGTTTTGCAGGAAGCAATCCTGTGTGGCACTGAGTACAGCTGAAGCAGAGTATGTCACAGCTTGTTCAGCTAGTTGTGAGGTAGTATGGCAGCAGAAGCTACTGTCTGATTTATTTGATCTCTAGATGGATGCTACTTGTATACATTGTGACAACCAGAGTTGCGTGAATTTGTCAGAGAATCCGGTGTTCCATGACAAATCGAAGCATATCGAGATCAAGTATCACTATATCAGGGATATGGTGCAGAGAGGAGCAGTGAAGCTCCAGTATGTTGCGACGAAGGAATAGATAGCTGATGTATTGATGAAGCCATTGGCTAGGGTGAAGTTTGAGTACTTCAGGGAGAAGCTTGGTGTTCTCCAGATCAAGGTTTCCTCCAAGGGAAAGTGATGAGACCCATAGCCATTCTGACATGGTGAGAGGATTGGTTCCTTCCATGGTCATATGTAAGGGCTGATCCATTCTATCATGGTGAGAGGATTGGTTCCTTCCATGTCAGATATGAGTGCTAAATGCCATTCTGGGAATGGAGGTACCTAGTCAGTTACCAGGAACACTCAGTCCGAGACTGAGAGAGCCATTCTGACAAGTAGGTCAGATATAAGGGCTGAACCATTCTGTCATGGCTAAAGGATTAAGTTCCTCCCATGTCATATGTGAGTGTTGGCCATTCTGTTGAGTAGGACAGAAGTAAGGGAAACTACCATTTTGGGAATGGAGGCACCTGGTCAGTTACTAGGTAGCTCAGTCTGGGACTGGGGGCCATTCTGGAGAGGGTGTAGGATTTGGTTCCTACAAGGTCAGATGTGAGTGCATGCCCTTCTGAACATGCATGTTGGATTGGTTCCTCGCATGTGTCATATGTAAGTGCAGGGCCCTTCTGGAAATGCATGTTGGATTGGTTCCTCACATGTGCCAAATGTAAGTGCAGAGCCTTTCCGAACATGCATGTTGGATTGGTTCCTTACATGTGTTAGATGTAAGTGCAGATCCTTTTTGAATATGCATGTTGGATTGGTTCCTCGCATGTGTCAAATGTGAGTGCTGGGCCTTTCTGACAGGGTTGTGGGATTGGTTCCCACATGGTCAGATATGAGTGCTGGGTGTGCCTTTCTGATATGATTATAGGTTACTTCCTACATGATCAGATGTAAGTGTTGGGTGAAGACCTACATGATGGCTAGGCCTACATCCAGCGTGAAAAAGGGCTAGCTCTATAGACCTTCCTATGACAAGAAGAATCATGAGATAGCACCCGTGAAGATTCAGTATTGATGATCCAGCAGAGATGATCTAGATCAAGGGAAGATCCAGATCCAGAGATGATGCTCCAGAGATGATCCAAATTGAGGGATGATCTAGATCAAGGAATGATGCTACAGATTATCCAGATCGAGTGATGATCCAGATCCAGTGATGATGATCTAGATCAAGTGATGATCCAGATCCAGAGACGAAGATGACTTGAAGACAAAGAATACTTGAAGACGAAGATGACTTGAAGACAAAGAAGACTTGAAGAAGAAGATGACTTGAATCTGCAGATGACGAGAAGACCCAGAGAAGAAGACTAGTGATGAAAATTTTGTCAATAGAATACCTTCCTAGTTAAGAGGGAGTGTTAATGTAATTGTAACTTCAGAATGTATTCACTTGTATTTCTCATCTATTGTAACCCAATGTTTATTCCAGGATGTTCTTGTGTTATGTCATGCCCTGATGTTCCAATCGAGAGAATCAATAATGTAAACAAGTCATGTCAAGTCATTGTGGGTAATCCTCCTATTGTCTAAGGGTTAAAGTCCCTGCAGTTCCGGGGCACTAGGGTTATTAGACTCTCCTAGTGAAGTTGGCCCTAGTAGGGTTTTAGTCATGTCAGGATTAGTATAAATAGAGAGCTGGACTCTCTATTTAGCACACATCTCATACACACTCAAGTGTAGTGCATAGTTGAGGAAGAGAAAGACACTAGGGCAAGAGGAAAGAGCTTACTGATGTTGGGAGATTGTCTTACTATTTTTGGGTTTCACTTTGGTGTTGATTCTATCTCAAAGGAAGTTGCGGGGTTTTCTCCATTTATGGTTTCCCCGAGGAAAAAAACTATGTTCATTGTCTCTTGTGTTTGATTGTTGTGCATGTTGTTCTCTCAGTTTAAAATATCCTAATGATATGCTAGCTTAATGTTGAAAAACTAACACAGGGTGTATCCCTTCATCTTTCTGGACTGTAATAAAAAGACTGGAAATTTATTTGTGGATGTAGCCCATCGTTTGGGTGAACCATGTTATATCTGTGTCTCTCTGTAATGTTTTAATGTGTTTTGCATCTTGTTTATTGATTTAACTATATATATGTTATTGCTCTGCGGTCCTATTTTTCTAACAGTCTCAACCTCACTAGAGGAACTACTGGTGACTGTGGCACTTCCTCTGCAACCATGACCTCCAGCAGAACAAATCCTACATTGTCTTCCATAATGGTCATGGGAAACAGTGTCTCGAAAGAATATTATGCAACTGTGCTTATACTGGAAATAGAAATAACCATACTTTGTAGAAAAATCACCTCACCGCTTGCAGTTGTAGAGAAAAGTTGAACACTTTCACTCGGATGCAGCAGAATGAACTAAAACTTGGGTGCAAATATGATAATATCTACCTATTTAATCAGTCAGTCCTTCACATGAGCGGGTAATCAATGGAAAGGTGGTTTTAATTTCCATCACATGGGCCAATCGTTCGAATCATTACAAGGAAACAGCCACGTAAACCATCACTAGTATTTCACATCAGTGGTAGTTATTGTGCAATAATGATGGAAGTGACCAAAAAGCACATCGTCAAAATATCTCGTGTCTTTAAATTAATTACGGCTAGTTGTCCTTTCTGCGACTCAAATTCATCTTGCAAAAGCTCTTCCCTTCCTTTGACAACTCTTTATCCTTCGACATATTTATTTCATTGTGACAAACAGATTGCGTTTGCCACTATTTTTTATATGCAACAAACAGACAATCTGTGGCGTGTATTCTCTCCCTAGGACAGACTGGCAATCTTCGACCAAACATTACTAATAAATTACTCATAAGATTTTATTTTTATTTTTCTCATTCAACCAAGTTGTGCCTATCCTAGTAAGGCTTTAGTCGACTTCCATTAACCAATCCTCTAAAATATGTTCCATCAAACTTTTGTAATTGCACTGATACTTTGTCAGTGATATGAGTTACAATATATAGTCCTATCCAATGTGTTTAAGCTTTCCCATATGCTTTAAAAAATTTCTATCATATAGAAGGGCATGTCCTCCAACTTGAAAGTGCTTATTCTTCATGTGTCGACCATGCCATACTTTATGTCGTTCCTTCTCAACATTTTGATGATAACCTGCAACAAAATGTTCTTCCTCAACCTGCATAAGCTCCGACAATATTTCCTCGACAGAACCAACATCTATCATCTCTGTAATCGCAACAATCCTTAGGTTGGCTACAATATATTCCATTGGAATAATATCCTCTTGTCCATACACCAGTCAAAATGGGGTTCATCCTGTCAACTTCTTACAGGTCGTGTGATATACCCACAGTATCGCATAATTTTTTTGGTCCCAGTCATCTCTTTGAATATTGCAAATCTTTGTCAATGTGTTCTCTGTGATCTTGTTGAATTCTTTGATAGCACCATTCACTTGAGGGTGATATGGCATTGTCTTCCTATGCTGGATCTAGAATTCTTCAGTCAATTCTTTAATAAACCAATTGACAAAATGAGTACCTTGATCACTTATCAAAATATTTGGGCATCCAAATCTAGTCACGACATTATCTAATAAGAATTTTGCAGCAATCGCAAGAGTACAATCCTTCACTGGATATTATTCATCCCATTTGGTCAAGTAATCCATCACAGTAATAATGTATCTTGCACCTGTCCGCTTCCCTGTTCAACTAATAGGTCCACAAAATAAACAACCCATTTTTCAAATGCTTTCAAGGTTATATGAGGTACTAGTGGCATTTCATCTCATCGTGACAGGTTTCTTGTTCTCTAACAGACATCACAGCTATGATAGTATTCTCAGGCATCTACATGCATGATAGGCCACCACAATCCTAATTGCAATATCTTTCTCATTGTATATTTTCCAGCATAATGGCCTCTTGTGACATGAGCATGCGCTTCGTTTAGTATCATTGGTCGCTTGTGTTCCAAGGCACAAGGACGAAGAATCTCATTAGGGCCCATTTTATATCATTGTCCAATGATCAACTAGAAGTCTATAGCTCGCACAACTAACTATTTTTTTGGCGCATTAGTAAATTCTTCTAGCACATATCTCATACTTAATAATTGTATGATATCTCTATACTAGTCATCAAACATCATGATCGTAAATAGTTGCACATCATGAAGACTATCGTCGAGGTTCATGGGTTCTTCTCCACTTTTGATTCTCGACAAGTGGTATGGTCCTGAATTCAATCAACCTAATTTAACAATGACTTCAAAGTCAAATTCTTGAAAAAGGAGAAGCCACCGACAATATTTCCCTCCAGCACTGACTTATTGACCAGGTATTTAAACACAGAGTGATCTGTGTACATTTTGAAATGTCCACCTAACAAATAGTGTCAAAATTTATGTAACGCATACACCATAGCTAAGCCTTCTCTTTCAGTCATAGGGTAATTCTTCTCTATTATTGACAATTTCCTGGTAGTGAAGGCAATAGTATGATCAATGGATCCTTCTCCAGGATGTGCTAGTACCACATCGAGCGTGATAGACGATGCATCGACATGTACGTGAAATTTATTCTAATGGTATGGGAATTATAACCATTTTTTTCTTTAGGAGATCCAGATTTTCTTGGAAATTTTTTCCCCACTCAAACTTAATATCCTTTTTTAACAATTTTTCCATCGAAGTAGTTACCTCTGCATATCCTTTGATAAATTTTCTATAGTATCATATATGTCCCAATTTCATTCTCAATTGATTCACTATCGCAGGGGGTGGTAGGTCGACGATGATCGCAATCTTAGAAGGGTTTACCAAAATTCCATCACAATAAACTACATGGCCCAACATAATTCCAAACGGGGCACAAAAGATACATTTATTTAAGTTCAGCAAAATATGATATTGATGACACCATTCCAACATCATTCTCAGGCTCTCAATATGATCCTTAATAAGCCCAAATAGCATCCAATCATCAAAGTAGACTTCAATAAATTTATGAATAAAATCTTTGAAGGCGTCCACTACTATCCTAGAAAAGATAGCAAGAGCATTCTTGAGTCCAAAGGGAATTACCGTATATGGGAAACAACCCCACTCCGTTTCAAAGGTTGTCTTGTGTTGATCTTCCTTTGTGCTTCTAATCTGATGGTAGCCAGAGAACCCATTAGCGAATGATTAAACTTCTTTAACCCAAACACTCTCCAATACTTCATCTGTAAATGGACTCAGAAATGGATCATGTAAACAAGCATCATTCAATTTCTTTAGTTCGACGCAAATACACACTTCACAAGTAGTCTTCTTATCTTGCACTACAATCCTACTAATCCACTCATGTTCTTCAATCGGTCCTATGATTCTTACATCCAGCATTCGATCGAACTCTATCTTGAAATTTTCTTGATACCGCAAATTTAGTCGGTATGGTCGGTGCTTTACAGGTTTTGTGTCGGGATATAATGATATCTTCATTTATCCAAGGTCTTCGACAATGCTTTTCATCTCTGATAATTTTGTAGGGAACAGATATTGAAACTCATGCAATAGGTATGTGATCTTCCCGACAGTTTATTCATCCCAATAATCTCTAGTATTGGAAAACTTTGGATCCTCTGGAGATCCAATATTTACTTTCTTGGTTTCTAATGGATTTAGAAACTAGTTACTTCAAATACCCATTCCCTCCATCACGCGAGTACCTTCAGATTCTAGGATGTCCATGTCTCGCGGATCATCATCGTCAGGTCCTCTTGTTACATTATAGCACTCCATGCAATGTTGGAATGTCGTGTTGCTCTAATTGAAGTTTGTCATTTCCACGGGGATATCTTCAAATATCTTTGTCTTGATCACTTGCAATGCAACATCAATCGAATGATAAGCATCGAAAAATTCAAATGTATGTGTGAAATTAGAAGTTAGTTTATCCCATTCAAGAGACCCTCGTCTCAAATCTATCAACATATACCATTTCCTTTGTATCATATCCAATGTATGCACAAAATGATGAACCCATTCCTGTCGTGGGAATTCCTCCCATGTCACACGGAAGTATGTAATGTGCTAAGTGAGATTAGTCAATCTTGTGTACTTTGGACCAGTATAACTGATCTTCTCTCCAAATCATATGTCCATCAATTTATGGCATTTAGGCCAATCTATGATAGATTGTTTATGTGCAACCCACCATCTGGAAGCTGTATATTTCAGCACAAAGTTCAGAGCGGATAAGTGTTGATGTTCTATAACTTTGTCTTCAAAATATATTAAAAAATATGTCAGGTTATGCAAGCTTTCATAAGTGGGTAGCTCACATGCCTCACTAACTACCCGACCCACAAGCTATGTAATTCTTGCGCATTTTCTCATTGATACTTCATGCAATCGGTTCTGCCAGTTTTCCAAAGCTTCTCTAGAATCTGATATATAGGAACTAACACTGCACCAACTGAGCTTTATATCGATCGTTGGATTCACATAATCATATATTGTAGACACGATATTATAAATTTGGTACATGTAATCCCCTTTTTCTTCATTATTCACTTGATTGACATATCTCTGGCCTTCCAGCGGATCAATTGGTGCAACCACCCTTAACTCTGAATATTTAAATGTTAAAATTGTTTTCTTAAAATTTATAATGGTATGATTATCAATCGCCCAGACGATCCCCAAAAGTTCAGGATATGGGTTTGTGTCATCGACAATGTTGATCACTTCAAATTCAGCATACGTTCTCAGGATTTCTACCTCGACATGCACCTAAGTCAGTCGACCAATACATAGGACTTTCGACTGATTTTTTAATCTGAGCTAGATAGGAGACCATGCAATTCTTGGTTTCCCCAAGCTCTCCCATGTTTTTCTTGTTAGAATGTTGACATTAGAGACCAAGTCCAGAATAATATACTCCATAGCATAATCTCCTATCTGGGCAGTGGTTTTTAACTCGTGATCGGTCTTTGATCTTTTTCCCACATGGTTAACCCTTTTCAATGGTCTCACCTCTTCTTGAGGTTCTTCTATTGGAGTTTTCAATTCTACGACAACATATTTATCTTGTACTAGTGATAAGCAACTTCTAAAAATATATTTAAGCTTACTAACATTTCCCATTGGTTTCTTTTGCAGCAGCTGATCAAACCTCTCATGCATTCCCAATATTGTTCCTCCAGATAGTGTAGCAGTAGAATTTGACGCCTGATTCCTGCCAATGAATTTTGGTCATGCGTTCAAGAATATTTCCTTTTATTTTTGGACGTCAAATGGCACTTTATTTTGTGATGTCGATCATACCTACAGTTGTCCATAATGTGCTTCTTGGTATACTCCAGTTGCAGTACCATCTCTTGTTACAATGACTATATGCAATTACATCTGAACATCAAAGATCTTTTGGCTATTCTAATTGGAGTTCCAATTGGGATTTTGCATAGGGTTTGGATTTCCCACATTCTTAGCATGTCATTTGGTAATTTGTTAAGGACATTCCTCAATAATGTGGTCAACATCCTTACAATACGAACATCTCTTCGTAGGACTCGCACAGTCTCTAGAAAAATGGCCAGGATTCCCACAATTATAACATATAATTTGGCCTCTTCCGCAACCAAATCCTCCTCCTTGTCCTTGACCTCTAAAATTTCCACCCCCTGGGTTGAGGGTATTGTTGTTGTGGGTACAGATTATGTGGAGATTGGGGCTGAGGATACTAAGCTTGTGGATATTGAGCCTGAGCCTGCTCAACTTTCATCCACTCTTCATTATTCATTAAATAGGTATCCAATATTTTCTCTTGCAACAACTGATATGCTTTGCAATCCTTCTCATCATCGCCTACTAATTTGCAAAATTTATAGTATAAACTAGATGGCGTACTTACAATTTTCATGTAATTACAAACCCTCTTCCGATGGATGGCCTCTAGTTTGGAATATTCTACACCAATTCATCCCTTGTGTATTTATCGGGTTCGAAGCTCCCGATGCAACATAATTCATGAATGCTAGGAAATTATCATTATGGTGTCCCTCTGTTTTGCATCCGGTACACCACATTTCTTCTTCTATCTCTTTCCCTTTTTTACTATCCTGGAGTTGCAGCGTAAGGTTGGCTAGTTGTGACTGAATTTTCATCATCCCTGCTCCAGCTTCTTCGACCCATGAGGATTCCAAATTCATGGCCAACTCTAGAGCTTCAATTTGTGACACAATATATTGTTGCATTAAGGGGATTTGGATGTGCAGTAACAATGCTGCAATGAACCATTCTTTGTGTTGAACATCCGACATCTGGAAGATCACTTTATCCATCAACATCTTAAATCTATGGTTGAAATCCCAAACAGATTCCGTAGACAATTGATTAATCTCTTTTATCTTTGGTATACACTAGGATTTAGATTTGGGATTTTTGAATTCGTCTATTAATACCACTCAAATTTGGTCTAGTGTTTTCTGTGTGACTCCTATTGAAACCACAGAGAACATCATGTACTAATACATCACACGACCCCTAATGGTTGTGATCATTTGGGAATTCTTAATGGCCTCATCTCAGACCTGTTGCAAGGTCCACATGACTTCACATAGAAACCAATGTTGCTCGAGGTCTTCAAACCCATTTTTATTAAATATCAGCAACTTAATATCATTCCCAACCATTATATTTGTTATAGGCACTGCTTGACTAGTGGGAATCACTTGTCTGTTATTACCACCACTATTGTTACTTTGATTCACAAACCCACTAGCAGATGATTTTCTAGATATTACCTCAACAGATGTACGCAAGGTCATGGGTGTGTCGTACTCGTACTTTGGATCCGGGGATGATTCTTCTTCTTCTCTTTTAGATATAGGCTGGTATTCCTATTCCTCATCGCAAGAATCTGTGTCCAAGTGTAATGTCAACTCGTAGTGATCTCCTCTAGTTGTATTGTAACTTCCTCTTCTAGTCTCAGTCCTTCTTCTCTTTCCTGACCTAAATATTCTTCCACTTCTCAGACGTCCACCTTCTAGTTTAGTTCCGTTATCACCAGGGAACATCTGAGTTTAATCTGCTTTGTTTTTCTCACACTTCTTTTGTGACATATCCTAGGTATCTACGCACAGTTCTTTACTCGTCGAACTCCATTCTCACGATCACTTTCTCACATACAAGCATCTTTATCCAAATTCTTAAAGATGTCAAGTATATTCCTCTAGGTTCTTGGAAAAAAAAATCATTTTTCCTCACTATATGATGTTATGGTATTGACTGTGAGAATTGCTTCACAATGATAACTAGGATCTAATGCAATCTTCAAAATCTAATTTATTCACAAAATATGCAGGAAAACAGTAAAAGAGAACAAAAATAACACACATAGATAGTGCCAATAGCTGATGTTTCTATTACTCTAAAACTTGTAGATATGTATGGTACATACTTATAATACAATGGGGGGACTTTGTGATCCCTTGGAAGCCATCTGGATGCATACAAGTATCAAACTAGGATTTGACCCCAAAACCCCCCTAGGTATACCAATTAGCTTCCAAATCATTCCAAACAGTCATGAATTCTAGAGTGAACATGGATGAATCATGTTGGATCATAAATTTATGCATACTAGGCATGGGTGAGCACATGTGTGAGTGGGAGAGGCTCTAGGAGGCAATAAATGCCCAAGGAAGACCAAAAATCACCACATACATGCACTAGCGCCCTTAGTCAAACAAGATCCCTGACTTAACGGATGAGGAGTGGTCTGTCATTAATGAGAGTGCCTGGGTTTTCAGAATGATCAAACTAGAGCACCTCAACTATCAATAAATGAGCTAGAATGACCTAATAGACCAAGATTAATTAGTATAACCTAAGTTAGACCATATGACATAAGTACAAGACAAATGAAAATGTCACCTAGGTGTATGACCATGGTACTAAGGTGGATTATTTCTCTAACACCCCCCCTTAATCCTAACTTAGTACAACTTATACGAAATGATTATTGAGGCCTTGTCAATTAAGACTCAAGTCACCTCTTACAACAAAAAAATGTATTTGTCCATGTAAAACAAGGAAAGAGGAAAACCCTCATGGGGAAAATCCTCCCTCAAGAATGGACATGATGGATATGACCAAAAAGGTCTTCAATAGGTCCTCTTCTTCACTTGAATTGTCTGAAAGAACAACTTCTTGGTGATGGAATTGGTGAAGATGTTGTGGATGCCAAGATCATGCATCAATGCATCAATGTGTTGTAGACAAACAACAAGTGGAGAGGTCCCTTGATGTTAATCATTTTCTGATGGAGGAGCATAATAAGAATGTATTTTTTTGCAATAATAATTTGATCTAGAAGCATAATCAATCATGGAAAATATTTGTATGCAAACTCTTTTCCAAATAACATCAACAAATTCAACAAAATCTGCCTCATGTGTAGCTTTCATATCATGGATTAAACCATGAATCTTATTCCCAATTTGATGAAGCACCTTCATAACTCTATAAAAAACTAATAAGGCTCTAAAATATCAGAATATATATCATATACAGTAGAAAATATCATAGGTATGGTGTCTCCATGAGTTAATGGGTCCATAGTGGGAGAAGAGTGGGCAATTAGATCACATTGACAATTGAGCGAACCTGGATGGTCTGGAAATTTGAAACTTGAACCATAGGTGGTGAGATCAAGTCCAGACATATGGAACAGAAGTCCCATGAAGGCCAATCCCATGGATTTCAAACCAATGAATGACTTACAAGATGTAAAATCAACATACACAAGTGACATAGCATTGGAAACTAGGCAATTTTGAGATTTTCCAACTAGTGAACTTGAGGGTTGTCGGGTATTTTGGGCATAAAATGGTTGGGGAAATGAGTTTATGACTATCATAATCTCTATATCAGCCTGTATATCACCTTCAGAATTAGAATAGGAAGGATCTTAAAGGAGTGGGAAAGAGATTTCAGAAGACACATCGGAAACTAGTGAAAAATGACTAGTTTTTGGAGGAAACTTTGGTGAACTGTTTGGGGTTTATTCCAAGGAAGGGATGGAGGTTTTAGATTCTGATATATTAGACTATAAATCAGAAACAAAGATATCTGAAACATATATATAAGAAATGGGTTTCTCCCAAGCACACAAAGCATGCATGTACTTACCATTTTCATGCTCCAAAGAGAGCTTACGCTCCCCTCTTCTTGCAAAATATGGAAGATCAATATTGTTCTCCTCAAGGAGCTTGGTCATGATGTCCATATTATTTATGAGGCAATATATTTCATGATGTCAAACTCTACAATAACCACATGTGGGCTTCTCTCTCTTGCTCTTCATCCTCTTGGATTTCGAATCCTCAACAGTTGAACTAGAGCTTTCTGTATCTGAATGCTTCTTCTCCTTCACTCTTTGTTGCTTCAAATATTTGAATTTATTATTTCCTCTAGATAGATTTGGCACACCAATAGCAAGGGATTTATCCTTGGTGTATTTGATGGTACCCATTTGCACTAACGTGTCGTGTTCATGAGTTAATGACTCCATGAAGTCTATTGGTGCAAGCATCCTCCAATTATGAGCTTGCTTGAGTGGAATGTTGAAACAAACACACACTACTTAGGCCCTAGCTTAGAAATGATAGACAAGATCAATTGATCATATTTCTTCTCTATTCCACATTGTTTTAGCTGAAGCACCAAAGCTTTGAACTTGGTGAAGAAGTCTTGGATTGTCTCAAAGTGAGCTGGACTTAGTAGGATTAGCTCATTTCGAGATGATGATCTCTTATCTCATCATTCTTCCAAAATAGTGACTCAAAATTGAGACAAACACTTCATTGGATGTGCCAAGACTGTCTACATGGAAGAGAAGGTCTCTCAAAATGTTGATACAAAGCATACCAAATGCCTCATCAAGTCTGTTGAAGTACTTCGATTTCTCTACAATAGAGTTGGGCTCGGTCTCAGTCCCCATCATGACTCTGAATAGGCCTTTTGACCACAGTTGGATCACCATTTAGGCCTTCCATTCAAAATAATTGAATGGGGTCAGCAATACATGAGTCTTCTCCATTCTGCTTGCGTGCTGAGTGACAAAAACATTGTTGTACCTGTTAGGATATTTAGACACTTAGGAGTTAGTTAAGATCAACTTGTGCAATATATACGTTAGGTAAAAGTGTGTTTCTTTAGTATGCATTAGTATGCATTTGTAAATATTCTAATCCGACGGTCACGATATGTTCTAGACATAGAGTGATCCGATAGTTCAACTTCTCTTAAATCATACCTACCATTGATCCATGGCTTAACACCCGATTGGTCTATGATCTCTATTTAAAGAGCATAGAGGGTCCTTGGCTAGTTGATCGATTATGAGAAGCTCATGTAACTTTCTTTTTTTTGCATAATAAATTGCTCCAAGTAGCTATTTGACTCGGGCCGTGGACTGTTTCCCTCTCGAGGGTTTTAACCACATGAAAAACATTGGTGTATTGATCTGTGATCTGTTTGTGTGAAGCGGTTGTTCTTGGTGTTCGGTCCTTTGGGAGTACCCTGTGTACCCTAACATGGTATCAGAGCTTTTATGAAGAGCCGCTTTCGGTTTTGATCAAGATCTGGAACTGATGTTGCCGAAACTTTGAAAGGGTTTCTGGTTCTAGTTTTTCTGTACATTTGTGGCCTATGGGAGTTGTTCCATTGTGTTTGGAGCGTCGTTTCCATTTGGAAATAGTTTTCGTTTCACCGAAAACCGTTTCCGTTTGTTCCAGAAACACCTATTTCGGCAAATCTGAAGGTATAATGTTACAGTGATGGATTTGGTTTTTTTTTTTTTTAATTTCTTATATTTTATCAGTCTTGCTATTAGATCTTTTTGTTTTAGTCTCGGACTGTTTCCTTCCCTGGCTGCGTATGCTCTTTGCCATGCACCTTGCGCGATCCCAGTGAATCAGAAACAATGAGGGAAAGTTTTTTTTTTTTCTTGTCTTCTCGGCTACATATGATCTTTGTCGTGCACCTTGTGCGATCACGGCAAATCAGAAACAGCGAGAAAACTTGAAAACGTAGACTTTCCGGGTAAGCTAACCAAGATCTAACCCCATTGTGTGAAAAAAACTTTTTTTGTTTTTGTTTTTCGTTTTTTTTGTGATTTGCAAGAAAAGAAAGCAAGCACGGAAAACGAGAGAGAAGAGTAAAAAAAAAACCCTTCCTCTTTCCATACTTTTACGTACCTTTTAAACTTAGCTCACTTGGTCCAAAGTTGCTTTACACCTTGATAAGTCTTGAGTTCAAATCTTATCAAGCTACTTTTTAGTGCATGCAATTTCTATTTTCAAGTTACTTTATTATAAAAGTGCATCTCACATTAATAAAATAAATTCAAAGTGAGTCACTTAAGTCTTTTAATTTATTGCCGCACTATTTAAAAGTCACATTATTGTAAAAGTGAACATCACTTATTCTATAAAAGTGATTCACTTCAAAGCAACTTTATTGTAAAAGTGAACATCACTTATTCTATAAAAGTGATTCACTTCAAAGCAACTTTATTGTAAAAGTGATTGTCAAAGGTTGATTTTGGGAAGAGAGGGCTTCTTTTTTAGTTGGTCCAGTTAATATCTACCACGTCACTATTGGGGACATCTTCAACATTTCCTTTGATCAAGCATAACTTCATCATCCGGAATCAGTTTTAAGTGTCGTTTTTTTTTAAACCGCATATTTTTTCGAGCTCTTTGCATTCAGACAGTTAGTTTCTATTCTTTTAACAAGTATTTTACAGTATGGCCACCTCTTGTGATATTATACTTACAAGTTCTAACTATTTCTCATGGAAATCTCGTATGGAGGATGTTTTGCGAAGTAGGGGACTTTTCAGGATAACCTCAAGGAAAGAAACAGAACCCACTAATGATGATAAGAAAATTAAATGGAAAAATAGATGTGATGAAGCTCGTGGATTGATTGGGATGGCAATCTCTATTGATTTGCGATTCCACATATCTGACTTTGATTGACCTGATAAAGCTTGGGAAAAGTTGGAATCTGTGTTTGGTAAACACAATGAAATTCGGGGTCATCAACTTGAGAATGAGTTGATTTCCTTGAATCCCAATGATTTTTCATGCATTCAAGACTACTTATCTAAGTATAAAACTCTTAGACTATTATGTGCAAAATGCAAGATTAAGAAAGAAGACAAACAATGTATTTATCATATTCTTTCCAAACTTGGACCTGCATATTCTGTTTTTGTATCTACATTCTACTCCATGAAAGAATCCTTGCCAGCAGCTAGCTATCAAGAGCCTGGCCTTGAATCATTTTGTGATTCCTTAATTAGAGAGCAAGATAAGCTCATTCATCTTGGAATAATTAACAATGCAGATACATCTGGGAAAGCCTTATTGTCCCAACAGAAAGAAAAGTCCAAGCCTCCCAAGAAACAGAATTCTCGCAATAACAAGCCAAACAACAAGGGTCTCAAACCCTCTCAGTCAGCTCCTCCTTTAAAAAATGACAAAGGATTTGAGCAAGAAGGAAAGAATATTGAGCGTCATTACAATTTTTGTGGGAAAGATAATCATGATGAGTCTAAATGTTTTAAGAAGATGGCAGCCTTGGAAGCAGCAATGAAGAAGCACCACATTAGCCTAGATTCGTCTTCAGAATCTAACTCTCATGAACATGCACTTTGTGCTTCTGGTTACTCTTATACTGCATCTTCTTCTTCTACTTCAAATGAATGGCTCATTGATTCTGGAGCATCTTATCATATGGCTAAGGATAAAGCCATCTTTTCTACTATGCATGAATGTAACACCAAACAAATATTTATTGGTGATGATAGATCTCTAAGTGTTGTAGGATGTGGAACAGTTCCAGTAGAAAATGGTCATTTTAGTGATGTATTATGTGTTCCAAAAATTTCCTGCAATTTGTTATCAGTCTATCAAATTACTCATTCAGGTGAAGTTAAAACTATGACGTTTACACCTCACCAAGTTATAATCAAGGATTTTAAAAATCCTCAAAATATCCTTGCTACTGGAG
>LPNX011087317.1:337112-497386 GCA_001517045.1 Pseudotsuga menziesii | reverse complement strand
CCCGTTATATGCAAACTCCTCATGAAAGTCACTGGAAAGAAGCAAAAAGAATACTTCGATATATTCGAGGTACAATTCAGTTTGGGATTCATTACAGTATAGGGGGGAAACCTTTGTTGGTTGGTTTCATTGATTCAGATTGGGCCGGTGATCCTGATGATCGGAAGTCTACTGCAGGTTATGTTTTCAGTCTGGGATCTAGACCTGTCACTTGGGCTTGTAAAAAACAACAAGCTCTTGCTCTTTCTTCAGCAAAAGCAGAATATCGAGCCGCAGTTAATGCCAGTCAGGAAGCTTTATGGCTTTGACAGATCCTTTCAGAGTTTGGATTCGAGCAGCAGCAGCCTACTCCACTTTGGTGCGACAATCAAAGTGCCCTCAATCTTGCCAAAGATCCAGTTCTACATCAGCACAGCAAACACATTGAGCTACACATGCACTTCATCAGAAATCTTGTTCATGATCGTGTTATTGAAGTGCTTTATTGTCCTACAGATGATCAAGTTGCAAACATCTTCACCAAGTCTCTTACAGAAGCGAAGTTTTCTAAACTTCGGTCTATGTTAGGAGTTCAGGAATGTGTCCTTAAGGGGGGATAGGCTCTAATGCCTCCTTCCTTCTCCTAATAGTGTCACTTTTGTAAATCCTTCAATCCTATCCCAAGTTGTTCTTAAGGGGGGATGTTAGGATATTTAGACACTTAGGAGTTAGTTAAGATCAACGTGTGCAATATATCCGTTAGGTAAAAGTGTGTTTATTTAGTATGCATTATTATTGGTGTATTGATCTTTGATCTGTTTGTGTGAAGTGGTTGTTCTTGGTGTTCGGTCCTTTGGGAGTACCATGTGTACCCTAACTACAATGCAAACACAAAATTTCTGGAAAATGGCCTAAACAAAAACTCAAACACTCTGGTTTTGATTTGAAGCTCCACAAATATCTGATATCATGTGATAATTGCTTCACAGTGAGATCTATGAGATAATGAAATCTTCACAATCTAAGCTATTCAAAAAATATACAAGAAAACAGTAAAAGAGAACAAAATAATATACATAGATGGTCAATAGCTGATGTTTCTATTAGTGTACAAATTGTAGATATGTATGGTACATAATTATAATAAAATGGGGAATATTCATGATCCCTTGGAGTCCATCAGGATGAATACAAGTGTCAGGATAGGATTTGACCCCAAAACCCCCCTAGGTGGACCAATCAGCTTCCAAACCATTCCAAATAGCCACGAATGCTAGTGTGAACATGGATGAAGCATGTTGGATCATAAATGTAGGCATGTTAGGCATGGGTGAGCACATGTGTGAGTGGGTGAGGCTCTAGGAGGCAATAAATTCCCAAAGAATACCAAAAATCACCACATACATGCACTAGCGCCCCTAGTCAAACAATATCCCTGATTTAAGGGATGAGGAGTGTCTTGTCATTAATGAGAGCACCTAAATTGTCAGAATGATCAAAATAGAGCACCTCAACTATGAGTAAATGAGTCACAATCACCTAATAGACCAATATTTATCAATATAACCTAAGTTAGACCATATGACATAAGTACAAGACAAATGAAAATGTCACCTAGGTGTACGAACATGGTACTAAGGTGGATTATTGCTCTAATATTGACAACAAATTCAGTGATGTATCCTTCCAAAATACTATCTACCCAAAAATTGATAAACCTAGATATAGGGTTGTTAATACTTTTCAGTCACTAAATCAGTCGAGGGCTCCACTCTATTGGTTTTCTTTCTTGAAAAACTTTATGTTGGGTTGATAGCTTTAATAACCACTCATACAATAAAATAGGAAGCTCATATAAGAATATCTCATGAATATCGGTATAAATGTACCACTCCAACCACTCTTTTGGGTTCATCTAGGATCCTTCACTTCATTTTTGCTCAAAATCTAATGCTTTAAACTCTACCCAATCTTGAATTTATGGGTTCGTCGGGTGCCAAAACATATCCCTCACCAAAAATTTTCATGGTCCTGACAACAAAACCATTCATTGGAAATTCTCCCCATTGACCTAGGTTCATACCCCTATGTGTCCATTAACAAAGTCCAAGATATTGGCCCAACAAAGCAGGGCTCAGACGGTAGGACCTGCAACACATATGTAGTCTCACCCGAGATATATTTATGGGTAACTTCCAAAAATGGTTTTTTGTAGTTGGGTGGGGATTTCTACTCTTGCTGTATCTTATCACAATGCTCGACTAAATCCAAGGTTTATACTTCTTACTTTTTGTTTATTCATTCAAGTTAACAAGCTATTTATGAGTCGACACATCTTGTAGCATTCAACAATGATGGCCATATCATAAATTCATTCAATACACAGTGTGATACATACATAGATGAGATTATCCATAAACAAAAGGGATGTTACACATTCAAATATACTTATTCACAATATGCATACATTAAAAATAAACACACTCATCACATACACATAGAGACAACATTTAATGTGGAAACCCATATGGGATAAAACACAAAGGTGGTCTTCATCTGGCATGAGAAATATGTAGCACCTTTTGTCTACGCACTCAGCTTGCAGACTCTGTTTTAGGTATTCTTTCCAACTTATACATACTTCTCTCCTCTCATTCTCTCTAGTTTTGTATATCTCAAGTTTTCCTCTCCTTCACTCTATCGTCAATCTTCACACAACCTGAATCGACTCCATTCTCTACAACTCTACAACTCTAAGAATAAAGTACTCTACTTCTTCAACACTGTAGGATGGAAGCCAGAGGGAGATCAACCCGCACACAGCCTAAGATATCCCTTTTATAATATCTTACATGTCGTAATCATCCAACTCTATTATGTTATCCAACGATTTGTCATTCATATTCTCGTACATTCAGCTACAACTGTTAGTAGGCACTATCAACCCGAAAATGCAAATATGCTTTATTACTAACACATGTGTTATTCTAATTGACTTCTTACCCACGATCAATCAGGTTTTCCTTTTCAACCGATGTACTCTTATTTTCTAGTGTTTCCTTATGTCGCGGTCGATCTCGACGCAACTTATCTTCCCTTGTGGACTCTTCTCCCACGGCTGCTTCCGTCGCAACTCTTCCTCCATCGCAGCTTCCTCTGGCATGTGACTAGAATCTTCATATTCCTTACCAAAATTCTTGCAGAATTCTGCCTATATTTCCGAGGCCAACAAAAACCCTTTAAAATTCCTTACTAGAGACTCAAAATTCATAGAGGTAAAGCATTTTTACAATTTATATTGATTCAACAACAATTTGTAACTTGCAAATAGTGTTTTTGTAAGTTTACTTATTTCTTGGTATTTGCAATAGTACATTTTTTGTGAGTGTCAAATAAAATAAAATAAAATTTTATGGGGTGCATCCTCTCTAGAAACCAATACCCCATTTTCTTAGATTGATGTCATGTCCCCAATTAAATAATTTCCAAATAAAACTATTTGCAAATAATGTTTCACCAACCTAATAGTTCCCTAGGTTGAGATGGAGACATAAATTTTGTAATAAGGGGCTATGGGACCCAAAAAGACTTTATTTTACCATATTCACATTTAAATGGGTCACATAAATGATAAATGCTAATAAAATAATGTGGCATGGGTTCATGAAAACACTTGGAAGCTTGTGGAGCCTTTGGGTGACTAGATTCCCCGCACACTTGGCATGATATTCATCCAAATTCGAACACATGGGTAATGTAACATTATTGGATGGTGATGTTGGTGTCAAATATCATATAATGATTCAAGTAATTCTAATAGCTAAAGGAGGGTAACTCCCATGGAAGAGGAAGAGACTAGAAAACAATGTGTGCCACTTGGAAGGAGATTATATGCACTCTATGACAACAAATGATGGAAAATTCTATGAAAAGTACGACAATTCATACCTGATTGATTACATATGACAAATCTGACTTAACAAGGCTAAAAATAGCCACCAATAGGTCTAATTTGGGATTTAGAGGCAACCATTCAAATTGGGGAAAGAATTGGAGCATGAAGAGGAAGACAAGTGTCATGAGAGTTACTAAACCAGTAAGATGAGTTGAAGGAATCTCATGGAGGGAAATTCAACCATAGTAGGCCTCATGAATTTAATAAAAGGATTTCATGAGGAATTATAATGGATTTTTATTATTTTTTAATTTTCCTTTTCAATTTTGGAGAGCTTTTGCTTGTCCATTGCACAGTGAGTGTTCACTCTCCCTACTTGTGAACCAATTTCGAGGGAGTTGGATTCCTTTACAAGTTGGTTGATGGAGAGTCCATTCAGACCTATAATGGTATACTAATTAAGGGTTTGTATTTTTATTTTTAAGTTTCATATATTCAAATTCTCATCTATCTCCCCATTCTATCATTCCTTCTTCTACATTCCCCCACACTCTCATTTTGATGGCACACTTGTTGTAGAGGTGCTTGCACTTTGCTGAGGATATTTGATGCCCAAGCTTGGTTATATTATGTGTGTCTCTATGATATCATCTACTTATGATCCGTAAGTCAAAATATCAGAAATACATGTATGAAAGGCTTGCATTCCCATGCTCTTGAATAACTAGTTTTCATGGATTTGGATTCAATCTTGAAGTAGTTTTATATCATATTTGTATGAGGAATTTTATATGAGTTTTATGATTTTGAGGAAGCAATATATTATTTAAAACTATGTGCTTTCATTCCAATATTCTATTCATCTTGAAATCCAAGAAACTTCTTGTGAAAAGCTTGCATTCTCGTGCCATTGTATCAGTGGTTTTCATGGATTTTGGCTTCGATGTTGAAGTAGTTTTATACCATATTTGTATGAGGGATATTCTATGAGTTGGATGATGTTTGGAAATCCATATATCATTTATTACTCTGTAATTTCATGTCCTTATGCTCTATGTCTTGAAATCCAATAAACTCATGTTTGAAAAGCTTGCATCCCCATGCCATTGAGTCACTAGTTTCCATGACTTTGGCTTCAATCTTGAAGGATTCTTGTGTCAGATTTGTATGAGGGATGTTCTCTGAGTTTTATGATGTTATGAAAGCCATATATTATGTGTTACTCTGTAATTTAATGTCCCTATTCTCTGTGGGTTGAAATCCAAGAAATCCATATGTGAAACTCTTGCAATTACATGCTACTAATTCACTAGTTTTCATGTATTTGACTCCCATACTAAATGAATTGTATACCAGACTTGTATGAAGGTATTTCTATGGTGTTTAATACTGTTTTGGAATCAATTTTTATTATGTATATGGTCCCTATATGTCACATCCTGATCTGAACCTTTAACTCTATCTTTCATATGTCAATATCAAGCTAGTTATGCAATTTCCCCATAAGCAATTTCATTGAAAGTTATCAAAAAAATGTGGAACTCTATAACTAGTTTGAAGAAATAATAAAAATGTGTAATTACATTCCTTGAGTTACTCTGCTTACAAATTTGGGAGGTTCATACATGAGTTGGGAAGCCCAGTTGGCCTACTACTTAGAAAGGATTTCATCACAATTTCTTAGTAATTTTTGGCCTTTTTTTCATTAGCCTCAAAGAAGGTTTCAAAGGTATAAATTCTGATACAAAGTATCCATAAAACACCTGGGATTTTTTAATACTCACCATACCATCACCTTTCAAATTCGGGACCATTTGGTGAAAGTTGGAACCCTCTAGAGTCATGACTAGTTAAGCTCGAATTTTGCCCAAATTGCACTTTTCTCCAAAATTTTGAAAAAGGGACATTGCAGTGGTATCATAGCATGGTATTGGCACCTATTGAAGTTATGGATGATATACATGAATTTAATAAATTCCTGAATTCATATTTTGATGATATGACCAAACAACTTATGCAAGAGTTCGAATTGGTGGCTAGCCAACTTAGGGGTAAGATGGAAGCAATGCGTAATAGAAGTTTCCGTCATGGAGAGACACATAAAACCATTCATTTTAAATAATTTTATGGTTGTTTGGATGAATTTAGGAACAATAATTCAAATGTAAATTCATTAAGGGACAATCAACAATCCATAAGTTTGGAGAAGCATGAAATGAGAAAAAATAAGCCTACTTGTGAAAAGAGCCTTGATACACCATTATAGAAATAAATTGAGAATCATGAATGGAGTATCAAGCACCTCAAGGTGATTGCATAGAATAACATAAAGAGGAAAGTGAATACAAGCACACAATCCTTACTGATGGCGGTTGTGCAAATAAAAAAGAATATATTGATGGATCATTGAACTATGAAAGGGTACCTACTGATGGGTGCTCACAACTCTATGCTGGTGACATAGAGATAAGATTTGATAATTTTTCTACAATAAAAATTTCTCATAAGCATGAAGATGAATATTCAAGATCAACTTCCCCATCACCACTTGATCTTCAAGAAGTTGGTCAAATTAAGAAGCAAGAAGAAGAGGAGGTTCGCTCCAATGAACCATCCTTCGTTGAAGGGTATTTGAATATGAGTGAAAGGAATATTCATGAGTCCCTTAGCATACTCAATTACACTAAATCATTGGTGTCAAATTTCTGTTGGAAATTTTCTTCATTGGAGGAGCCATCCTTCCTTGAAGACGTGGAGAATATTCAAAGAGCAATTTGCAACATAGAAGGTAATTTCATGTCTTTTATTTTTGATAGAAACAATTTGGTTGAGCTTAATGAATGATTACATGAAGAATACTCGAATAATAATGAGTATATTCATAAGCTCAAAATTAAAAAAGAGCAACTTTTTGAGAGGTTGTAAGATACTTGTTCTTCCTCCTATATTTCAGATTGTCATATGGTAGATTGCTTGGAGGATTCTCATGACATGAGGGATCAAGAGAGACATGGAAAATTTCAGGTTTTTAATGTGTTTGAATATGAGCTTGATGAGATCCAATCACTTATTGTGGTGGAATAGGAGCTTGAGTTGCCTCATGAAAATGCTTACACACTTTTTGAACAAGTGCATGATTCCACTACCTTGGAACCAACATATGAGGAAACTGTCACACTTTTGAGTGAGATGCATAATCCTACCCCTATGGACCCTTCACATAATGAAAATTTTGCACTTTCTAATCCTTTGAGTGATTTGATTCTTTCTCTTACATCCTACACTTCCATATTTTTCAGCATTCATCCTATTGAAGTATGGGTGGAAGGTTTCTTTTTAATGGTGCCACATGAGAAGTATGAAACTTCTATCTCTCCTTTTGATTATGACATTATTCGAGCACCATATTATTTACATTTTCAGAAGTATCCTTTGTTAAATTATGATGATACACATCTACACGGGTGCACCTATGATGTTCACTTATGTCACTTGGAGACTCGTGATTTTACTTGCTCCTTTCCTAGTCCATTTGATATTGAAGGAACTGCATCCCACACTTGGGTGAAGAGATATATGATTGAAGAAAATTATTATTGGAAGAAACATCCTCTATTATTTCATGATGATATATATTCATGGGTGTATTTATGAGACTTCTTTGAGCCACTTGAAGTCTTCATGTTTTATTTGTTCCTTATTGGGTTCATATTTTGGTGGAGGTTCTTCATTCGCTTCTTGGATGAAAGAACACATGGCTGATTATTATTTTGATGCATATTACATTTTTTGGAGTGGAATTATAGGACATGGGATCCTCACCTATTTCATTGGAGCATATCTGATATAATACTTGATGCTTGTGTGTATGGGCCACATGATGATCTACTTACTTGGATGTACAAGCACTATCATGATGCTTTGATAAGGTACCTTCTTGATGTACATTTGTATGATGTTGTTATGTACTTTCATGATCTATATTTTGTACTCATGATGTTTTGAAGGGTGCAATACAAGAAATGGGATCCTAGCATTTCTTGGTTTCATCTCACTTGGAGTAGAAGTTCGATTGTTGGTTTGAGAAAGGAAACCAACCTTCAGTTGTTTGAGTTCATCTTTGTAGAGCAGTGTTCTAGTTTCGTATGTGGGAGACCTTTTGAGAGATGGATTAAATTTTCACATTCTTGGTTTTCATGGCATTTCATCATATACATTTCACACCATGCATGTATCAGGATCATATGGGGCCCTGGGATCACTTTCGGTCTCATTGGTTTCAATTTTGGGGGCAACAAGAAGCATTGGAGATTTAGTCACCAATTGAGAAAATGATTGTAATCAGAGGAGTGCAGAAGCAAGCATGGTGTTTTATCTCTGAAATTTTCTTGGAATCCTAAGAAACTCAAAGTTTTGTAACTCAGTACCAACTTCAAAGAAATATACAAAAGCAAAAATGGGTGAAAGTTCATAAAAGGTTTCCAAAATATGGAGGTAAAGATTATTTGTGCAAATTTGGTTTTTATGGATTTGATTAATCCATTTGGTGTTATTGGTGATGTTATAGGATATATAAATATGAAAAATCCACATATATTTACTTTTAGGAACACAAAATTGCAGTACATGAGTGCCACTACTCAAATTGCGGCTAAAACAAATTAGTGAGCAAAACCATAAGAGAGCACTTGGTGCCAAGGAAGGAGTACCAAATGAGGATGCCACTTGGGAATATGAACAAATTTTGCAATATAAAAACTTGTAATTGCTCAAGGAAAAGAAATATTGAGTGGGGAGGACTTTCATGTCCCCAATTAAATAATTTCCAAATAAGACTATTTGCAAATAATGTTTCACCAACCTCCTAGTTCCCTAGGTTGAGATGGAGACATGAATTTTGTAATAAGAGGATATGGGACCCAAAAGGAATTTATTTTACCATATTCACATTTAAATGGATCACATAAATGATAAATTCTAAGAAAATAAGGTGGCATTGGTTCATGAACACACTTGGAAGCTTGTGGAGCCTTTGGGTGACTAGATTCCCCACACACTTGGCATGATATTCATCCAAATTCGAACACATGGGTAATGTAACATTATTGGATGGTGATTTTGTGTGAAATATAATATAATTAGCCAAGGAAATAGAATTGGTAAAGTATGGTAACTCCCATGGAAGAGGAAGAGACTAGAAGACAAGGTGTGCCACTTGGAAGGAGATTCTATGCACTCTATGACAACAAATGATGGAATATTCTATGACAAGTAGTATGACAAATTAAGACCTTATTGCTGACATATGACAAATATGACATGACAGGGCTAAAAATAGCCACCAAGAGGTCAAATTTTGGAGTTAGAGGCAACCATTCAAATTGGGGAAAGAATTGGAGCATGAAGAGGAAGACAAGTGTCTTGAGAGTTGTTAAACCACTAAGATGAGTTGGAGGAATATCATGGATGGAAATTAGACCTTAGGAGGCCTAATGAAGTTAATAAAAGGATTTCATGAGGAATTAGAATGGATTTTTATCATTTTTTAATTGGACTTTGGAATTTTTGAGAGATTTTGCTTGTCCATTGCACAGTGAGTGTTCACTCTCCCTGCTTGTGAACCAATTTCAAGGGAGTTGGATTCCTTTCCAAGTTGGTTGATGGAGAGGCCATTTAGAACTCTCATGGGATATTACTGAAGTATTTTTATATTTAGTTTGAAGTTCCATACATTCTAATTCTCATCTATCTCCCCATTCTCTCATTCCTTCTTCTCCATTCCCCCACACTCTCATGTTGATGGCGCACTTGTTGGAGTGGTGCTTGCACTTTTCTGAGGATATTTGATGCCCAATAATGGGTATATTATTTATGGATATTTAATATCATATAATTATTATATATAAGTCTAAATATCAGAAATACATGTATGAAATGCTTGCATTCCCCATGTTTTTGAATAACTAGTTTTCATGGATTTGGGTTCAATCTTGAAGTGGTTTTATATCATATTTGTATGAGGACTTTTGTATGAGTTTTATTTTGGAAGCCATATATTATTTAATAATTTTTAATTTAATTCCTATATGCTATTCATATCTAAATCCAAGAAAATTTTGTGTGACAAGCTTGCATTCTCATGCCATTGTATCACTAGTTTTCATGGATTTTGTCTTCAATCTTGAAGGAGTTTTATACCAGATTGGTATGAGAGCTCTTCTATGAGTTGGATGATGTTGGGAAAGACATATATGATGTATTATTCTGTAATTTAATTCCCATATTCTCTGTGGCTCTAAATCCAATAAACTCATGTGTGAAAAGCTTGCATCCCCATGCCATTGAGTCATCAATTTCCATGACTTTTGCTTCAACCTTGAAGGAGTCTTGTATCAAATTTGTATGAGATATATTCTCTAAGTTTGATGATGTTGTGACAGAAATATATGATGTGTTACTCTATAATTTAATTTCCCTATTATATGTGGTTCTAAATCCAAGAAATCCATATGTGAAACTCTTGCAATTACATGCTACTAATTCCCTAGTTTTCATGTATTTGACTCCCATACTGAATGAGTTGTATACCAGAATTTTATGAAGGGATTTATATGGTGTTTAATACAGTTGGAGAATCAATTTTTATTCTGTATATGGTCCCCATATGTCACATCCTGATCTAAACCTTTAAATCTACCTTTCATATGTCAAAATTGAGTTAGTTATGCAATTTCCCCATAAGCAATTTCAGTGAAAGTTATCAAACAAATGTGGAACTCTATAACTAGTTTGAAGAAATAATAACCATGTGTAATGAAATTCAATTATTTCTTATATCATTCCCCATACTCCACTTACAAATTTTGGAGGTTTGTACATGATTTGGGAATCCCAGTTGGCCTACACCCTAGGGGGGATTTCATCACAATTTCCTAGTAATTTTTGGCATTTTTGTCATCAGCCCCAAAAAAGGTTGTAGATTTATAAATTAGGATACAAAGTATACATAAAACACCTTGGGATTTTTTAATACTCACCATACCATCACCTTTCAAATTTGGTACCATTTGGTGAAAGTTGGAACCCTCTAGAGTCATGACTAGTTAAGCTCAAATTTTGCCTGCATTGCAGTTTTCTCCAAAATTTTGAAAAAGGGACATTACAATAGAGTCTTAATATTAAAGGGTGGATTTTTAATAATACCTCATAGTTCTCAACGCTAAAATTCTTTATGTCTTTCCAATCATCCATAGTTGAGATCGTGATATTATGTGTATGGATTTGACACTCAAAACCACTATAAGTTGTTTGGATAGGGATCATATCTAGTTCTAACACTCAAACCTACCTCTTTCATATACCTTACCATTTGATACACCACCATGCACTTTTTCCATCACACCAAAGAAATTTTTCTTGCTTCTCATGTTCTCTCTGATAGGGGGCGACATCATGGACTAATATTCAAGATTCAAGTTTCGAATCCCTATCATATGCTGGAACAAGCAACCCTAAGCCACAATTAGAACTAAATACTAGATCCAAAGTGAGATTCAAAGTTGTAGCCATAAGATATAGCTAGAGCCATGTTCTAGAGCACCCATTGGTTTGTGTTCATCGTAAAACCATCTTTTGGTTTGTGGTCAATCTAAAACTGCCACTTACTAGAAGACACTAGCTTTGGTCGCTTCTACTAACTTTTTTGGTTTGTGTCCAGCCAAAATAACCAATTTTATGGTCATCATAAAACCATCCATTTAGTAGATGACATATGCTTTTTCAAACTATTTTGGTTTGTGGTTACTCAAAACCACCAAGTTTGTGGTCATCCTAAAACCATTGATTTAAAGAGCACTTTATTTTTACCACTTAGTGGAAGAATTCAGATACTACTATCTTACTTGAAACATGGTCACAATGTCAAGTAGGAGATGTCCATCCTTTGGTATTTGTTCACATCCAAATTTCAGCTCTCTTTCAAAATATCCTTGGATTCACAAACACCCCTTTATATTAAGGGGGGGAATGTTGAAAATATAATCCATCGGGGTTATGGTAAATTGTATTTACTATTCATACTTGTCATTAGCGAATAGGAAAATTCATCTTGGAGTCCAAGAGATGCTTGGAAGATGAAACCAGACATCATATTTGATGTCTTAATATTCTATCATCTTAATAGAAAATGTGGGCATTCATGCTTATCATTTTTTGGGGTATTCCAACACTTTGCACTAATAAATGATACATAGGTTGGTGGTATTGGTTGTGACGCATAGAAGTTATTGTGCAAATGTAGATGGTAATCTAACAATTTGTGAATTGTTCTCAAGTCCATGTAACTGATACTTGATTTCAAAATAAAATCCAGGTTTGCTTTAATTTTGACATCTTTAGCAACTAGTTATCTTCCCTTTAATTGGCATTTTGTTATTTTGGTCCAAAAACATCCAAGCACTTTGTTAAGAATAATTGGCACTACTTTGTAGAAAAATATTTGTTATGTGGTAGCCAAAGTCATGGCCTTTATGCGCAAAATCTCTACTGAACAATTTTTTGATAAGTAAAGTTTAGTGTGATGTCATCCACTCACTTATCTCCATATAAGAGCATAGGGAAACTTATTTCCATAGGGGAAAAAAATGCCCAACAACAAAT
Source organism: Pseudotsuga menziesii (assembly GCA_001517045.1). NCBI lineage: Eukaryota > Viridiplantae > Streptophyta > Pinopsida > Pinales > Pinaceae > Pseudotsuga > Pseudotsuga menziesii. The sequence goes on along the minus strand of LPNX011087317.1, from coordinate 484,854 downwards.
CAACCTTCATTAGATGTTTTTTTGGTTTTTTCCATGGTCGTAAATGAAATAAAAATCAATGACACCATATAATGGTGTTTTTTTTATTGGCTCTTCATCAATATAAACACCACCTTCAACAATGTCAATATTAGTATCAAATGTAGCTAAACATGTGGTCTCCTGAAACATTTGGTTCCATGAATCATTTATTACAACTATCTCCATTTTAAAAAAAACATTGTTTTGCATAATAGCTTCAAAGCCTTCATGATTATGTGCACTCGAACACAAACAATGGCATATGAACTTTTGTATTGAATTTTTTTCTTAATTACAACTGCAACTATGTCAAAATATATGTTGCTACAAGCCAAGGAAGTTATACACAAGATGTACCGACAGGCACATTTATAACTCCCAGTTAAAAGAAGTTGCGGTTTCTTGTACTTTTGGTCTAATTCCCTTATTTGTAGGAATTATATTCTTAATACAAAAAACATCTCATCTTGTTCTTGTATTCACTTCACCATGTGTATATTGCATATACTTTGTCTAATGCAATATAGGACAATGAATTTTGAAATCTATTCAAGTTGTCACACTTTTCGACAAACATTGCAAATACAACTACTTTAGACAACTACATCTTTGCATCTATTCACATCCTTATGTCTTGACTCAACTCCCTATGTATACAAAGGAAACTATCAAGTCTAAACTAGACATCTTTTCTAAACCATAAACACAAACATGTATATATGCACTTTGTGTATGGTATTCCACCTCAACAAGAAAAAGGAATGTTTGTTTGTTTTCCCCTTCTTTTATTGTAAGGAATTTTTTTCTTTTTCTTTTACTCCCTCTATTGCCTTGGAATATTTCATAATCCTAAACAAAGACATTTGGATGTTTATTGTTTTTCCTCCCCTTGGATTGTTTGCAAGCCTCATTGTCTTTGGATTTTTTTTTCACATTCTCTAATTAGGCTCCTTTTTACTTCAACCTCTTCTTGTGCACATGAAAATCAACTATATATGTATCTTCAAGATGTAACATGGGATTATTTCTCATCATTTCTTTGATTCATTGCACATACAATTTTTTGTTGTTCTATATTCTTGGTGTTTGAAGAAATGGTACCTATTGTGCTAATGTAATCTCATATTCGTTCTAATGGCTCATAGTGTAAATGTGGCACATCAGGCTGATGTTGGATAACATTTTTCCACTTCCTTCACTAGGAAGAAATTTGTTTTCCTTAGTTTTTTTCTTTCAATCTCTCCTTCCAATATTTGGAAATCGTTAACAACGACATTTGAAGGCTAATGTTTTCTTTCCTTTTAGACTGTTTGCAATGACTATTGTCCCTAAAAAGGAAATTAATTTTTTATCCTTTTCTGATGTTAGTGTATGCTCCTTTCAACCTCTTTTTCACCACTTTTGTATCAAGTGTGCATGTGTTCACATGTCTCACAACCTTATTTCTAATCATTCATTTCATTTGATGTGTAGATAATCTTTTCTTCACTATATTACTAATGTTCATATTTTGGTGAATGAGGAAACCGGTATTGTGCTTAGATTATTGCATTTATTTTGGTAGAATTGTGGCCTTACAAGGAGATTTATTTCTCAGTAGGATGGGAGTTTTATCTAGTATTGATTGATTATCCTATTTCTGTATATTTGTAGATAGCTTAGTTTACATATACTTTTGGTATAAAACTGCATGTTTTCCAAGTTTTTGCTTTTGGACTACACTCTTGTTTAACCATATTGTTTTGCAAAGATTCTTAAGTAGTTGCAGGTTCCTAATCTTGGAGAGGTGGTTGAGCAAGTAAGCTTCTTCTTCATCTCCAAGTCTTTTCATAAGCGTAGTCTCTCTTGGTTCCACCTAGAAGATTCTTCTTTTTCCCAAGATTCGTCATAGAGTTGGCCCTCCTCCTTCTTTCCTTCAAAAAACTTAATACTCTTTGGCTGTTGGTTCTCTTACTTTTCAGATCTAGTTCTTTCCAAAGTAAAATTTATCAACTAGACTTGATTTTATTCTAATATCGAACTTGATAAAAGTTGCATTTATTTCATACAAGATCTAGCATATAGAAAGTTTCCTTTTGCAAAGTTAGATCTAAAGGCTTGATTAAAGGATTTATTTCAACATCTTTAAGTTTAATTTGGCAAATCTAGTGCTTCATGTTGCCTCAAAAGGTCCACAAATATCCTAAAGGAAGAAATCTCTTGTTGAAAATAGTTGTCAATGATGTCAAAAGAGTTCAACAATGACAAAAGAATAACCAGTAAACATGATGACAAGGAAAACTTAGTGAAAGACAAAGGAATTCCAAAATCATATTGTAGATCGATGTTATACCCAAATCCTGTCATCACCATGTTATAAGACCTTTGACTTACATGTTTGCCCTTAATCCCAGCACTTAGAGTGGAAACCTACTATGTTTGTCAATTCTACATGAAAAAACTCAGCACCACACTTTCCCTATGAACCATGAGTGGTACCTTGCTCGCACCGCCTGCATCTTGTTTTCCATAAGCAATGCCACCACCTGTGGCCTTTAGTCCATAAGTGTTTCTCATCTAAACCGCTCTGTCATAAGAGAAGAAAAGTGGTACCCTAGCTAAAATGGGAAAAAAAGAAGTTTCTCAAGGCTTCTAGATCATGAGCCTCGTGTCCTCCCTTATCCATATCATTGTGGGTCACTTGATCTCAAGATCCCCCATCATAGGATCTTAGAGGCCACCTCATCCACAAATCTCTCAACTATTCCTATCCATTGAGCCTTATAAATACAATCTCATGTCCATGGCTGAGGGGGAGAACTATAGAGGTATTGTTATGCTGTTGGATTGACCGCTTGGCCCAAGACATTGGAGATCATAGAGAGAAAAGTTGGAGGTTATGGGGATGAAGTGTTTACCTCGTGGAGATGCTTGTCAACACTAATGCTTGATTGGTTGTAAACTTCTCCATACATCTTTAATGCAAAGCTGATTTTCGTCCCACATTACTGTTGTTTTGATTTCGCATGTACATGTTGTTAGATTCCTTAGTCACTAACATGGATAAGTAGATGATTTTCTGGTAGCTTTGATGTGTTTGCATGTTTGATCTGTTTGCAGGTACACATGTTCACTATCGAAGCAGCATTCTAGGTGTTTATGACATTCGAGGAAGGTCTTCATCCTTTGTAGTTCACTCATTTGTTCTGGATCTGAACCATTCAGACCAATGGAACAGCTTCTATCCGTAGAAAGTGAAATATTCCTGGTTACAAATCTGGAAACCATACTGGGGATTGATACATATATCAGTTGATCTTATCTTCCTCAGTTCTTGAACTCTTGTTTGAATCCAGGCTCCATCTCCAACTCTCTTCAGTCATATTTGTTATCTGACTCAGTGAATTTTGGTTTGAAACTTTCAGATCTAAAGTATTTCAACTTTGTATGCTCTTTTTTACTCTCAATCGATCAATTTTTACCTTCATTTGATCTTTTTCTAACTGGATCTGTCGTTCTCCTTTGTGTTTTAGATCTATACAGGGAACCGCTCTTATGCTATTGGCGAGAAGTGGTGCCACCGCCAAAAACCTATTAGCAGCACGCGGTGCCACCACTTGAGTCCTGTTATCCAAAAGGGGTGCTCGTCCAGAACCACTATGTCAAGACCCCTCCAGCGCGGTGCCAGGTAGGCCTTATTCCAAGACTACTTTTTTCTCATTTTTTGCAAAAAATTTGAGTTGATTTTCTTTCAGCCCTGCACTGTCAGGCTTGTGTGTTAGAATCTGATGCCATTGGTTTGAAATTTTGTGGTAAAAGATTGGTTTGATTGAAGAATTCAAAAGCTAGATTAGGCTTGTTGATTGTCCATTTTCTTCCGTGCTTGTTGGTTGTCTTTGTGAAAGGATTTCTTTTTTGAAAGCTTAGGTGTTAGAGAGCTCTCTTTTTATTTCTGTTATATAGACTGAAAGAAAAACGTTTAATTAGCATCTTGATTTCATTTTTTTTTCCCATAGAAGACTTCTTTTTGCTTGTTTAAAAAGAAATTTTTTTACTGAGATTAGATCATTATCATTAGTGAGCATAAGACATTGGATCTCTGATTGGCCTTACAAGCTTTTAGGTTCCCTATGTTCTTTTGTCTCTTTTGCATTTATACTATCTCATCAAAATTAAAAAATATTATAGTTTTAAGTTAAATCTATCTATGCTTTAAGAAAAATCGAAAAATAGAGTGCATATGCATATAGTGTGCTTCTTGTTTTTCTTTTAAGAAAATAGGATTCTCCCCTTTTGATTGCTTTCAGAAAAGAGAAATGAGTTTGGAAAGTGTTGCTTGTCTTTGATTTTGTGTTCCAGATTGTTGTTTGGAAATTTTTGGTTTTGAAGCAAAAGAAAAAACTCTCTTTCCCTCCCATAGGTAGGCAAACCACGAACGGTAAAGTGAAATATTTGCATATGCATATTGCATGGTTTTACTTATTCTGTCAAAAATCCATGCATTCACATAACCATCCACTTTAAAATTAACATTAGTTATAGGTTAAAATTTATATAGCAATTTGAGTGATAGGTTAGAGACGTGTTTGGGCGTCGTTAAGCGTAGGAGCTGTTGTTACTCGTCCACATTACATCCCGGGACTCGCACGGTTCTTCCACGTACCGTCGATATATTGAATGGTATTTCAGGTGCCCTTGAGGTATATAGAAAGGTACTTCACGTACTTGATTGTATATCGGAAGAACCCTTGTGTACGGTTATGCATTAGACAGCACTACTACCGATTTGAGCTCCCACATACCTTGCATATATCGGGAGACCCCGCTAGGATACCTTATCCATCTGAGAAAAGCCCTTTGGCCATCTTTCTTGGAGCCATACACCAAAAACAACATTCAGGGAGATTAATACGCACGTACCCTTGAGTTATATAGCGAGTGGCACCTTCTTGACAATCCTAGTGAGAGACCTGACTATCTGAACCCCTCCTGTCATTTTAAGTTTGCTTGTCTGACCTATAGCTTGAGTAGGGAAATTTTTGGTTTGTTTTCTAGTTTTTGAGACCCTAGGTTAGATAGGAGCTGTACAAACTGGCTGAGCTAAGACAGTCCAGAAGAGTACGGGGCTTGCCACCCGATTTTATTCCTGTTTCAAGAGAAAATCCAATGGAAGCTATCGACCAAGGAGCTGTTACCACCTCCCAAGTGGGAGATAATGTGGTTGCAAAAAGTGGAGGACCATATCCTTCACACTCACCTCCCTTGGTCCAACAACCTTCTTGGGGTAATACTTCATTCCATTCTCCCATAGAAGGTCATGTTGATGATACTACCCGCCTGGAGTATGGTCCCAATGCTCCATTTTGGGATACCTCTATAGGACAGTCCATTGCCTCATTTGGCACCCGTTTAAACTTTTTTGAAGAAGTCTCTCCATATGAATAAGAACGTAGAAAATACCGCGCAGCCATTCTCCGTGCACAAGAGATTGAAAAGAAAATAGATGACATATTGGGCACACCACCATCACGTTCCACAGCTATTCCTGTGGGATATCGTTCACTTGTCGATTCTATCAGACCCATTGAACTGATTATAGATTGCACAGTAACTCCACACAACTCAGGTCAAACTACCAACCCCACCACTTCCCATATTATGTATGTTCCCAATCTTCCTAGGTCTTCCACACCTAGGGCTCAACCTTCAATTCCTATTTCCTCATTACCTTCTAGTGTCGAGGGGCTACCCCCAGCACGACCTACGTTATCTGGGACCGGAATTGTATCTAGTCAAGGATAGACCTCTGGTATAGAAAAATCTATAGTTTATGTCCCTCCCACCCAAACTAATGTGGTTAATCCCCCATCTAGTTCAGGTCAGCCCTTGGGGGCACAACCTGTAACTAATCAAACCTCTTGGGGTTATGGTTATACAACAAATCAAATACCTGTAGGAAACATTAATTATCCACCTAATCCTACAGGAATGCCTTATGCTAGAATTCCATATCCTAGTAATACTTTCACGCCATGGGGGAAACCTAACAAGTCCTACATGCCAGCTATGGGGAGGTTACCTATACATACTGCGGGAGGTGTCGGAGGACCTCCTTATGGAGGTCCTCCCCCTGGGGGGCCTAATGGTCCTGAAGGGCCTGGTGGATTTCCTCCTTATGGTCCTAATGGTCCCAATGGTTCTAGGGGGGCTGGTGGCTTTCCTCCTAATGGCCCTGGAGGGTCTGGTAGCCCTCCTCCTAGTGGTTCCAGAGGATCTGTAGGTTTACCTCCTAGAGGACCTGGAGGGTCTGGTGGTCCACCTCCTAGTGGTCTCGGTGGTCCTGGTGGTCCCAATGGTCCTGGTGGTCCTAACGGTCCTGATCCCGGAAATCAACCCCTTGCGGGCGAATTTTTCGATAGTTCTTCCTCACAACAACCTGTCTATCAGTCTACTTACGGTCCTACTCGTAACTATATGCCATATCAATATTACCAGTATGTGCAACCTATCCGTTAGTTACCTTTCCTAGCAACTTTGGACTTGCCCGATTTGTCCAAGTTGATTAATGACCCCATTCAACATAACCCCTCGTGGCCTCCCATTCCGGTAAAGTTACCATCGAAAATTCCAAAGTTCAATGGGAAGCAGGGAGACGATCCGAAAAACCATGTCATGACATTCCATCTGTGGTGTTCTTCAAACTCCCTTATGGATGATTTAGTTCGTTTAAGACTCTTTCAATGAACTTTGACCGGTACAGCCGTGAAATGGTATATTGAACTTCTGCAACACTCGTTTGTGGATTTTGGCTCGTTGGCAACTATATTTCTTACACACTTTCAGCTTCCTATTCATTATGAAATGGATACTGATCTATTAACTTATCTATGATAGAACACATCCACCCACATATCCAATCATATCCATGAGTGGAGAAGGTAGAGAAGACTTATTAAGGCTCCTATTCTGGATCAGTTATTAGCTGATTGGTTTACCAAATATTTGTTTCCTCTGATTTCCTGAGATGTGGCTATGGGCGGTGTCGTTACTAAAGAGAAAGCCATTAGTCAAGCCCATTATCTGGACTTGGTCTATTCCCAGTCTGAAAATTTGTATGACATGATTCCTCAAGCTCCTCGCCCAAGCACCGACCCTGCAAAGCCACCCGCAGAAGTCCCTGGTGATGGGATTGTTGGTTCAATCTAGTCCCTGTTAGCAGCAAAACCTACAAAGCAACCCTAGACTGCCACTCCTACTCCTTCGACTCCCAAGGTTTCCACAAAGGCTAATTCTATTTAGAGTATTCAAACCTCTAGCAATAATAAAAAGAAAGGTAAAAGTAAAAATAAAAAACCTGGAAACCAACAGGAGAACCCAAAACCAACCAACAAAGATAACGATAAAGGGAAAAGAAAAGAAAAATATCCATGTTTGCTATGCGGAGGTGACCATTTCACAAAAGAGTGTCCTCGCCAGGACGAAATCACCCAATTTTTTAAAACAAATCCCGCACCCACAATTCTCACAGATCCTTTTCCCTCTCAACAACAACTGATAGACCACATGTCTAATCAGGGAAACTCTAGTTCGTCAGAGGAAATTCGTATGATGTCCTTCGACTCCATTAGTCTGCAAACTAGAAGTCATAATTATGACAAACCCACAAACAAGAAAGAATACCATTCTTCTTCAGGGAAAGCTCCCTCTACTGGTTCGACCGAATCCTCGTCTACTGTCCCCCTAATCATCGAGAATCCTACTCTCAATATGATTTTGCGTCCACCCAAGAGTACTCTTAGGAAGGTTGTTTTTAATGCTAATGCCCGAGCAGCTCAATTTTATAATGTAGTTGAAGATCTCCCTCAGGCACCATGTGCAATGTCTACCTTGGAAGTGCTCCAAAGTTGTCCTACACAACGCAAAAACATGTTAACTGCGTTAGGAGCTTTAGACCCGGACAATTCTAATTTGATTCATTTCAATGTCGAGAAATATAAGTCTAGACTACCTCACAAACATGCTTTCCAAATCATCATGAAAGTAGTCATAAATAAAGTCTTTAGGACTGTCTTAGACGAAGGAGCTTCAACTTCGGTTTTGTCCCTATCCTGTTAGAAAGCTATCGCCTCTCCCGATCTTCTAACATCACCTATGACTCTAAAGGCCTTTGATGGACGAGGTTTCCATCCCCACAGTCTCATATCAGCCCTTACAGTCGAGCTTGGGTGAAAAAAAAATTCTATTCAAGTAGAAGTAGTGGACGCCCGATTAGATTACAAGCTCCTTCTAGGAAGAAATTGGTTTTACGCCATCACTGTTGTCGCTTCGACAGTATTCCGAACAGTCCAATTTCCGCATCTAGGGAGAATTGTTACCATTGATCAGCTTGATTTCTGTACGTCGGATGTTACGACCTCTACAGCTAATAACATCCCTATGTTAGGCCAGTCCCCTCCTCCTTACCAATTGATTGGGGTAGGCATGTTGAAGGATTCATCCCTTATGGGGATTTTCCCGTCCACTCCTCCTAACATAGATATAGTGACAGTAAATATGATTGCATCATTTGATTGTGAGCCCAAGGGAAAACAAATTGCTGAGTCCACCTCGTTAAGTTCACATGAAGAAATGTACAACACCATTCAAACCCTTTCCGATGATCACACCGATGACCTTCATCTGGTGGCTTCGGATCCTTACCACCTGCCTTACTGGTTAGAACCATCTCTTCCTATTATGGATTATCTCTCTGATACTTTTCCTTCCGACGAGTCCATTATGGAGATTATGAATACAAATGAGTCCATTTGGGAGGATCGCCATCATCATAGATCCATGTTCCTCCCCAACACTAGTTCGGTTAACCATGACTTTGCACCCTTGTTTTCCACTGATATTGTCAAAGCACCTCAAATTCCTATATTGTTGCAAGACATAGATTCTGAAGGAAACCTTTGCAACATTACTCATACAAATCCGATTGACATATCAGCCAAGCCTGGTACCATCAAGCATGTTCACTTTGGGCAGAACTGCTCAACAGATGAATCTGAAGCATACAAGGCACTTTTCAAAGAATTCCGCGATATTTTTTCCTAGTATTATGAAGAAATGATGGGGATAGACCCATCCATTGTGGTCCATGAAATCAAAACCTATCCCAAGGCTAAACCTATCAGGAAAAAACTAAGGCAAGTCCATCCACGAAAGGCCACAGCTGTTAAAGCTAAGATAGAGAAACTTCTCAAAGTTGGGTTTATTTATTCCATACCCCTGACGGAATGGGTATCGAACATTGTCCCTATAAATAAAAAGCAGGGCACCATTAGAGTCTATATCGATTTTAGAGACTTGAATAAAGCTTGTCCCAAGGACAAATTTCCTACTCCACATATCGATCAGATTATCGACAACTGTGTTGGAAGTGTCATCTTCTCATTTATGTATGAATTTTCTGGCTATAATCATATTGAGATATTACCCACCGATCAGCACAAGATGGCATTCATTTGCCCATGGGGAACCTTTGTGTATAGGAAGTTACCTTTTGGCTTGGAAAAATGCTGGAGCCACTTTCCAGCATGCGATGTCCTATGCGTTTCATGATATTAAACATATTGTTGAACTGTACCTTGACAACCTCCCTGCTCATTCACAGTGACGGGAGGACCACCCTGGTCATCTTAGAGATATTTTCCTGAGATGGCGTCATTATAATATACGTCTCAACCCGCATAAATGTGTTTTTTGCGTTCAGACGGGACGTCTGTTAGGTTTTGTGGTCTCTAAGGATGGCATCCGGATAGACCGTTTGAAAATTACCTCCATTTTATCTCTACCAACCCCAACCAATCTTCTCTAACTCCAAAGTTTGCAAGGGAAGGTAAACTTTCTCCATCGTTTCGTGTGTAATTTTGCAGAGAAAACGCATGGTTATATGCATCTCCTTAAGAAGGACACTCCATTCTTCTGGGATGACCAAGCCCAATGCGCCTTTGATAATCTCAAACATGCTCTGACTCATTCACCCATGATACACCCCCTGGATTATTCAAATGACTTTCTCTTGTATATTGCTACCTCTGCTACTACCATCGCTATGGTTTTGGTGCAGAAAAATTCGAATGGTTAGGAGCACATGATTTACTATGCTAGTAAGAATCTTATGGATTCTGAAACTCAATATTCACACGTGGAGAAGTTAGCATTGGCCACGGTCATTGCTGTACAAAAATTTTGTCACTACATTTTGCTCCGCACAACCACTGTATTGGAAGACCATAACCCTATGTATTACATCCTGACTCGTCAGGTGCTCGGGGGCAAGTACTCCTGATGGATATTCATACTACAGGAGTTTGATCTAGAATTTGCCAAGCCACATCAAAGAAATCCTTGGTCATTGCTGAGCTCATGTGTGATCTTCCCTGTGCTTCGATGGAATCTGAGCCCAGTGATTCATTTCTCGATGAATTCTTGTTCTTGATAAGCACTACTGATCCATGGTATGGAGATATACGTATTTATCTAAAAACACAAAGATTTCAGCCAAATCTATCCCATGATGATCACCGTCGTATCCGTCACCACGCAAAATACTACTTCATCCTGAATGATACCTTGTATAGACATGGGATTGATTCTATTCTTCGGAGATGCCTCACCCATGAGGAAGTCGAACATGTGTTGAATGATTTCCACTCTGGAGCATGTGGTGGTCATTTATCTGGGATGGCTACAGCCCAAAAAATCCTTCGCTCTGGACAATTCTGGCCTTCGGTCTTTAAAGACTGTCATGAGGCTGTTAATAAATTCCCACCTTGTCAACATTTTTATCCCAAAAAGCGCTCACATCCCACTCCGCTACACCCCGTCATTGTTTTTGTCCCATTTTCCAAATGGGGGATTGATTATATGCATTGTAAGCCTACCTCAGTCAAGGGGCATGGTTACATCATCGTAGTTGTTGATTATTTTACAAAATGGGCTAAGGCCATGCCTACATATGCGGAATATGGTAAGACTACCGCTCTCTTCCTGTTCAATCATATCATCGCTAGATTTGGAGTCCCGCAGTCCATTGTTACTGATCACGGATCACATTTCCATAATCAAATGATGGAGGAACTAAGTGCCAAGCTAGGTTTTCACCATGAAAACTATACGCCATATTATCCACAAGATAATGGTTAGGTAGAGGCCATTAACAAAGTTTTGAAAACTAAGCTTCGTTGGATGGTTGGAGATCATAAATCCAACTAGCACCACATCCTTTTCTCCGCTCTTTGGGCTTATAGGACTTCGGTGAAAACAGCTACTGGTTTCACACCTTTCCAGCTTGTCTATGGACTCGAAGTTATCTTACTGATTCAATGTTAGATTAGATCCTTAAAACTTGCCGTCGAATTTTTCCCAGACAATTCCGCAGAGGAAGAGAAATTTTTGTACTTAAACAACCTTGACAAAACTCGGAGAGATGCTGCCTTAGCTAATGAGGCACATAAGAAATGCGTCAAGGCGCAGTATGATAAATCCATCCAACCTCATTCCTTTAACGAGGGTGACCTATTTGTGACTTACAACTAGAGATATGACAAACTAGGGAAAGGAAAGTTCGAGTCCATGTGGTATGGTCCTTTCGTCATTTCTAAAATTTTAGAGAAAGGGGCCTACGAGCTCATTGAATACGATGGAATCCCTTTAGGGAAACCTCGCAATGGGTTGTACCTAAAGAGGTACTATGCCTAGGTCTTTCTTGGATAGTATCTTGTATATATATATATTGCTTGACTTTCAGTGTGCTTTTAGTATTTTCAATATGGTTTTGAGTTTAGTGTCCGCATCTGTTTATACCATGTTTTGGTCATGCAAAGCAGATGAATTTCTACGGCTTCATTGATGGTTCTTGCTGCCACACATTGAATCTTGCCTTAGTTGCTTGGGTCCTCTATTCCCCAGCTGAAGATTTGGTCAGTTCAGGAGCGGTTTGTATTGGTCCCGCTACCAACAACATCGTTGAGTATCGAGCAGGCATAGGTCTTCTAACAGAAGCTGCCTCCCAATATGTTCGCAATCTGGTAGTCTTGATGGGCTCACAACTCGTGGTTTGTCATCTAAACCATGTTTATACCATTAGAAATCATGTGCTTCTCTGCCTCTTCCGGAGGGTACACTTGTTAGAAAGGTCATTCAAAACCATCACCTATAGGCATATCCCTAGGGAACATAATGTAGTTGCTGACTCATTAGCTAATTACATCCTAGATTGGCATATTGCCCATTCATGACATTAAAATCAAACATGGTTCATTGTAAATAAATAATTAAAGACACATAAAACTCATGTAAAATGCATCCACCATTTGAGACATATAAACACCAGGTAAAAGTATGTATGTATATATATATATATGTATATATATATATATATATATATATGAACATGTTTACAAAAAATAGGTCACGAGACCTCATCTAAAGCACGTAGGCTTTTAGGCAAAAATCACCATACAAAATCCCGAAGTTACCAACTTTTAGTAGATACATCATGCATACATCGTCTAGTGATGCTCATGGTGGCACATCACTGCCCGGGCTACTCTACGTAGCAGTCTACTAAACCGACCCGGTACTCCTACTGTAGGTCTCTGATACCTCAGAGGGAGGTCATCAATGGAAGCGTTAGGGATGTCTAGGGTCAACATCTCCAGGTTTTCCTCTAACTCCCCGGTCACATCATCACCCTGTGGTACGAATCGGGCTCCAGCCCATCTATCCAATGGGGAAGCTCCCCCAAGTCGTGCTGCTCCAACGTCTGCATGAAAATTTTCAGGTCTCGTTACTTAACATAAAAAATATAAAACATTAAAAAATATAAAAACACTATTTCCATTTAGGATTTCTTACTTCTTACCGATGTCACCCCACTATCCACCAGGTGGGAGCAGTAGGTCATGTTCTCCGCTGAAATTTCGTATCAGCATAAGCATAATCCTCCACCATGAGGATCTAATCTCTCAGCCATCTGAAGAACGGGTCACTGAACTTCACCTTCCCCCTGCCCGCTCCAATACGAGCCATAATCCGGACCCACCTCTGCATGTGAGGGTCCCGCACTATCAGCTCTGTAAAGACCACCTGGGGTCTCATATGTGGTACCCACTCGAAGAAAAAGCAAACCAGAATGGAACCAAAACCGAACTGCTTCAGTTCCCCCTACTATACTTGGTTAGTTGATCCTTGAATATCGGAAGCAGGGCTTCCGCCTAGTTGAATATTGTAGGCGCCATGGCCTCTATGGCATATAACATATGTACCCTATAATCCCGGTGCACTCCCTGGCTTCCTGCCACTCTCTGCATCGTAAACAATACAGTTTGTAGAGGTCCGTCCATCACTTCCTTTATGTGGATTTTCTTCCCCGATGTCCTTGTCCTTGGAATACAGTGATGGTCTATCAACTCTTGTGTGGTAATATCCCCTCCTTGGGAACCTGTCAGCGAGATGGGGGCACCCCGCCTCAAAAGTCCAGTCAAGAAGTAGATATCCTCTACCTCAACTGTGAGAATATGAACCCCAACCTCAAAGTGTTGTTGCTCCGGATTCCACATCCGAAGTATATGCTCAAGAAATCGCTCATGTGATACCATACTGGGAGTCTGAAATAATTTTAGGAGTCCACAGTCTCATAATGCAGCTATCCAACCCACATTCCTTTCGACAAAATCGTCATCGTTATCATGCTATCTTTCCTTCCATATAACCATTTTTTTATCGACAAGAGCCTGCCAAAAACAATCATCAGACCCATTAGAATCATTCTTAATGATTCAAATCAAAAGAAATGATCTACTTTTGCTTGTGTCAATAGTTTTACATCTTCACAGCCGGCACCGCCTGTGCGCCGTTGAAGATAGGTAGTGGCACCGCTTGTGTGCTTTGTTTTCGGTGCGGTTCTAGCGAGGTACCGCGTATCCCGCAAGGGATAAGCACAGTGCACGCTCCCATGATTTTAGGGCTTGCCATACAAGCCCAAAACACCATTCAAAATCAAAATTCAGACTATGAAAAGGAAGAGTAGGGTTTCAACTATTACCTGGAACTGACGGCGCTCGAATCCGACAGTGGAAACTCCTGATATCAGCAACTGAAGATCTGACTAGGAAAGTGCTCCAAATGCTCTCCACTATGGGTAAATAGTAAAATGATTTGATTTTTCACTATTTACATGACTTTTATATACATTTTTGGGTTTGACATGCTGTATTTTTTATTTAAAATCGCTTATTACTCAAAATTTATCAGTTGTAATCCCTTAATGTTAGTTATTGGTGCATTTAACACTTGTTTTGAGTCATTACAGGATAGAAGAACAGTAGTAGTAAAGTCTTGGGAGTTCGTTTTTTACTTTTTCGTACTACCATAAGACGAAAAAAGTCGTTGAGCGTTTATTATGACACTTTGGTCATGCTCTCGAAACCTAGTATCAAAGGTCCGAGTCCGTTTCCGATTCTTTTCAGGCTCGTAAAATCTCTCATAGTGAAAAGAGACCTGATGGAGTCTTCTTTAAACTCTTTTCAAGCTCCTTAAATATGAAAATATTGTCGAGCGATCTTGTCTTCTTCACGCTCGTTAAAGCATTTGCAGAGTCATCTCTCTGATGGTAGGTTATCTCTTTTTGAGTTCGAATAGACTATTTATGAAAGAGGAACACTCCAGCCAACCATGACTGGAATAGTTCTCTAAGGTATGATTTTATACGTTTTCGGGCCTTATGGACTAAATCATACGAAAAAGGACCTTTTGGAGTCTTTTTCCGTGGTCGTTCAGACTCTCTAAACATGAATGATACCGAGTTTTCTTTCATTGGACTCGTTAAATTAAACATTGAGAGACCCATTTTTGGGAACGAACCCCTCCTGTCTTAGGTTCGTAAAACATATGAGTTTGGACTTGTCTTCGGACGAGCTATACTGAGTGTTTGTTACTCTCTTTGAACTCATAAAACCAAAAAGAGGCACTCATCGATCATGATGGGGAAAATGGGAAGGGAATCATTTTGCAAATAAATGGTAGTATTTTGTCGTTACCTTTGAACATGGCACTTGTCTACATATCATTTTAGTTAATTGGGTATTCAGCTGATCTATGTGATGATCCACTCTCATGAGTCATGCCACTCCTTTGAGTCTTTAAAAAGAATGCATTATCCATTGTCGCACTATGTGTTTGTCCCATTTAGTCATGCTGCCAATTCTTTTGTCGTGTCGCCCAATGTTCAAAGGGAAGTTGAAGAAGTTTTTCCTCTGCAGTCAAAACGGTCTCTGTATCAGTACTTTTGAGTCAGTCCTATGGTTACTTCATTCACATCATTCCATAACTATGTTTCGAGTTTCGTGTCGTCGATGTGGGACTCATCATGCCCTCCTTCGACGCGACTATCCCCATCAACATCAGCTCATCATCCGGGAAAAATAGTCTTAGAAACTAAAACTTAGTGCCTTGAGATCTATATGCCTTAATGACAGATTCTCTCACTCTCGACATAGGTTCACATCATTGACCTTTGATCGATAGAATCGACTAGGTGTTCGACATCAGGACATCTATTCACAATCAGTAGATTGTACTAGGGTACCTTGGGAATCATTGACATCAATGGTGATCTCCCTCGCACTTATTAACGGTTCACATCATTAGCAGTAATCAAGTGGTTTCTACCATGTTCGATGACAAATCATTGTAATCACATGGATAGAATCGTACTTTACGAAAAATGAGATGAATACCTTGGGTATTTGTTTAAAGCGCTCATTGCTTTTCCCCAAGTTGCGATGGAGTTTTGTATATCTAGCATGGATCCACATTTGTATGGTCGTGGCTATGCTCAAATTTGCGTCTGTATGACATAGATCTACGTTGTATGTCTGGTAGCTATGTCCAAGTTTGATTCCTATATCACATGGATCTACATTGTATTCTAGTAGCCATGCTTGTTTATTCCTCCCATGGATCTGCCTTGTATTGGTTTGCAGCAATGAGTTGGTTACTTGTGTCTATGAGTCAAAAATATTGATGTACTACAAACGCCTACTTGATGACATGCTCCGATAGAGCTGACATTTTCACCTTGAAGTGACAACTTGTTCTCTCAAACCTCTCATTTATCGTATCCCTCTAAGACTCATGCTTTGGGAGGCATTCTTTTATACGCAAATCCTGTCATCACCATATGATAAGACCTTTGACTTACATGTTTTCCCTTAATCCCAACACTTAGAGTGGAAACCTACTTTGTTTTTCAAATCTACATGAAAAAACTCAGCACCGCGCTTTCCCTATAAACCATGAGTGGTACCTTGCTCGCATCGCCTGCATCATGTTTTCCATAAGTGGTGCCACTGCCTGTAGCCTTTGGTCCATAAGCATTTCTCATCTAAACCGCTCTGTCATAAGAGAAGAAAAGCGATACCCTGGATAAAATGGGAAAAAGAGAAGTTTCTCGAGGCTTCTAGATCATAATCCTCGTGTCCTACCTTATCCCTATCATTGTGGGTTAGTTGAGCTCGAGATCCCTCATCATAGGATCTTAGAGGCCACCTCATCCACAAATCTCTCAACTATTCCTATCCATTGAGCCTTATAAATACAAGCTCATGTCCATGGTTGAGGGGGAGAACTATAGAGGTATTGTTATGTTGTTGGATTGACCACTTGGCCCAAGCCATTGGAGAGCATAGAGAGCAAAGTTGGAGCTTATGGAGATGAAGTGTTTTCCTCGTGGAGATGCTTGTTGACACTAAGGCTTGATTGGTTGTAAATTTCTCCATACATCTTTAATGCAAAGCAAATTTTCGTAACACATTACTGTTGTTTTGATTTCACATGTACATGTTGTTAGATTCCTTAGTCACTAACATGGATAAGTAGATGATTTTCTGGTAGCTTTGATGTGTTTGCATGTTTGATCTGTTTGCAAGTACATAGGTTCACTACGAAGTAGCATTCCAGGTGTCTACAACATCCAAGGAAGGTCTTCATCCTTTGTAGTTCACTCATTTGTTATGGATCTGAACCATTCAAACCAAAGGAACAGTTTATGTCCGCAAAAGGTGTAATATTCCTAGTTACAATAGATGGCAGGGTCGACGACAAGGGGAAGATACGCAAAGTAAGCAATGTTATATAACATTCCAACATGTGGATGTTATTTGGACGACCCAGATCATTAGAGAGATAGAGATCAATGGTCTATAATAAGACATACAAAATATATATGCGTGGAAAATAAAATCTCCGAACACTAGAATGAAGTGAAGAATTGGATGGCCCAGATCATTTGAGAGAAATTGCGGAAGCCGTTTTTGACAAGATCTATGATGGTGAATGATTTATACACAAGAAAACTCAAGATCCACATTTGATCGTATATCAATGGTTAGGAGTGAACCCGCAAGGAAATCAACGGTCCACGAAAATCCGGAAACAAAGTTGTGGAAGTCCAAATGGGAAAGTGTGGTTCTGGAATTTGCAATCCACAACCTGAAGATCGACGATAAGAAAATACTCTGCAAGAAGAAAGATTGCGGAAAGGAAATTGTGGAATCATTTTCATAAAAATTTGGAAAACCCGTAATCTGTAATCTGCATCCGATCTAAGATCAACGATCATGAAAGAGTCTGCATGAGATCGATGATGCGAAAGAAATATTGCGGAAGTACTTTTAAGGAATTTGGAAAACCTACAATCCACAATTCACATCTGATCTAAGATCAAAAATCAGGAGAGAGTCTGCATGAGATCGACAGAGTGGAAGAAAACTTACAGAAATCAAATTGTGGAAGCACTTGCAAGAAATTTGGAAAACTCGCAATCCGCAATTCGCGTCTAATCTAAAGATCAATGGCTAGGAAGAGTCCACAAGAAATCAACGGTGTGAAACGTATCTTGCGGAAAGGTAGTTGCGGAAAGGAAATTGCAGAAGGAATTTTTGAGAAAAGTCAAAACACGTGCCCGCAATCTACAACCTGCAATTGTGGAAAGGTTGTTGTGGAAGGATTTTTGTTGCGGAAATATAGTTGCGGAAAAACGAGTGCGGAAAGGTAAATGTGGAATATATTTGTTGTGAAGAGGACATTGCAAAAAGGAAATTGTGGAAGGTCGCAACTGATAATTTAAACAGAGTTAAAAATGATGAACAGGGAAGTAATTCAGAATTAGTTTATTTGTCTGCGAAGAGTGACGATGAAGATAGGTGACTGCTGAATGAAGACATATGTTTGAGGGTATATAAACAAAGCTTTAAACCTTCAAATAAGTGTCTCTGGACATTCAATTGAAAGATCGATTGAAGAACAGTCAGAGATCAAATTATCATATGATGGATGTTTTGAGGCGCTAGGGCAAGCAAAAGGTTTTCTAGGGGTCGTAGCCTCCTTCCAGTCATAGCTGGTAAATAGGGTGTCATAGCATCCTTTCAGTAGCAGCAGATAAAACTAGGGGATCGTATCCTCCTTCCAGTAGTTGATGGTAAATAGGGTGTAGAACCATCCTTGTTTGTAGTAGCAAGCAAAAACTATTTGTAAAATATAACTTTGCAGTAATAGGAAGTATTAGTGGTTTACCCAATTGGGCTTCCACGATAAATTTGGGTTCTATGTGATTTTGTTGATCATGTGTGTTAATGAATAAATTAAAAGTGGTTTAGATTGTTAAAAGTTATAAATATTGATTCACCCCCCCCCTACCCTCTCAGTATTGTCCAATATTCCAACAATTGGTATTAGAGCAAGATCCTCCACTACAGCTTAATCACTGGAAGGAAGATCCTATTGAAAATCACTATGGATCAACAAGGATTAGCCACCAACACACCTCCTTTATTTACTAGAGATAATTATGCATACTGGAGCATAAGAATGAAGTTCCATCTGATGGATCTTGGATACAAAGTTTGGAGGACTGTTGAAATAGAATATAAAGTACCAGATGACGTACCTGTTACAACTGATTTTACCACACATGGTAGATCACACATTTATGGCCTTCCATGTCCCTCTGCAGGCTCTTTAGACCCCATGGACCATTTTTGTACCTTTGATGTTTCCAAGATCATCCCTAAAAACACTCATTATTTGTTGTACACGACTTTTAGACCCTTTCTCGCGTATACACGCAGATATAACCCTTAAACCTGCATACATCAGGATGTGTGCAAAAGGCCAAGTATTTTTGGAGTTTTCCTTGATGTGGATCCGAGTCACTTGTATCCTGGCATTACATATGCCTCGAGATCGCTCGAATTTGAACTTCCATTACCCCATTGAAGCACTATATAAGGAACCCTTTGGATACATTTAAGGGAGAGAATTGAAGAGCAAGACAACTATAGTCCATAGTTGTTGTAGCTTGCTTATACTTGAGTCTGCATCCCTTTGTCCCTTGGAGCACTTAGTGTTCTTACCAAGTTTTCCCTTGCTTGTAAGATTTCTATCGAGAGATGGAGGATTGAGGTGGTGGAGGCCCAGGTGGAGGACTCAGTTTCTCCAGTTCGCAGACATGCCAACAGAAGTTGTCATTCATGTAATCTCTAATTTATATTAATAGAAATATCTTTTCTTGTCCAATGATGTGCACTTAAATGAATATTGAATCCATGGATACTTTTAATTGCTTATACATTATCGATTATATATGCTAGAGTAGGTCTAACACCATTATATAGCATGCTTGTCTTGTTTGTTGTTGTTGAGAGGGAAATTGTTAACACAAGCGGGATTGGAAAAAGCTCAACACGGATCTACATCAACCATCTGGAATAAGGTATATTTCGAGATCCTTTAGTGTTAGATGTTTTATTTCTCTTGTATATTGGGAAGGGATTGATTTCTACGGTTTATCTGTCTGTTGTGGTACACCCCAAGCCATAGGAAGTTTTCTCCGTAACAGAATTGGCGACCATACTGGGGAGTTCCTAGTCATTTCCTTTGAGGGTTTTGTCGGCATTCAATGTTCTTGAATTGCTCTGATTTCTCTGTTTCTGAGTCGGTTCTAGGGGCATGGTTTCCCAGTAGTGTCTTACAAGAGTAAAGTATGTCTCAGCTTGTCTGTTTGCCTTTTTTTAATCTCTTTTTCTTCTTGTACGCGGGTTTTTCTTTCACGGTCGTGTGTACAAGCAGGTTTTCCTAGAATAGCCGCGTATATACGTGAATTTACTAAGAATAGTTGTGTATGCCCCGATTTTTTCCTTTTTGCGGAAGATTAAGTGTTGCTTGGTGAGTTTGGATGATTGTTAGGTCTTCTTGGATGCTTCTGGAGTCTGTATACATCCCTGTTTCTGGCCAGAGACAGCTTGTTAGTTTAAATTTTTTTAAATGTTCTTGTCATTTCATTTTCTATTTTTTGTTTTGGGATTAGTGCATTAGGTCTCTTTTACCTTGGTGCTTTGCTTGGGTGCTTTCCAGTAGTGCTTGCAGAGTCTGTGGGTTGTAGAGTCATACTTTTGCTTTTTATCTCATTTCATTCAAAAAATACAAAAACATTTGCTTTTTGCATCATTATGCATTGTTTGCATTTTTCATTTGTATGGTACTTGCATTAGGTTTGCTTGGAGAATATTAGTCAGATTTTCATATAGGAATGATTGCATATTCATTTGAAGGAAAATTTTGCACTTCACGTAGTAGCATACCCTATTCTTCATTTGAAATAGTGCATTCGCATTGACTGTTAGGTGTGCATTTTACTTCTTGTTGCATCATAACATCATTAGTGGCAGGACCATTTGCCCTTTGAGTAATAACCCAATTAAAATCAACGCATACTAAAATGAATTACACTCTTTTCTTTTATAGGGTGCACCAACAAGACTAGGTTTTAGGGTCTTGGAATAGTTCATTGTGAATAAATTCTCCAAGACCACTAAATGAAACATTTATGTGTCTGTCTAGGTGAGAGTATGAAATTCCTTTATATAGTTAGTGTTCTCATGATCCTCCTCTTACAACAGATTTAAGCATGAGGCAGTGTGAGCGGTTATGATTGGGATGACCCCTAGTTGTAACTGAGTAGCACCGAAGATATTTCTAGGATTGTATTTGTATCTGGGGGCTCTTTTGAGAGTTTCGGGCTTTGCTACCCTGCCCATACAGTCAATTCCGCCTACGATTGTCTGCCTAAGCATTGATTATATTGAGGTGACCTTAGTTTCCTTACCTAGGTTATCGAGGGGGTACTTCGTAGAGGTTATTCTGTAAGTGTCCTAACCAGGTAGGAGTCGGACAGCACAGTCGCTATATGCGTTGAAACTGAGGACCACTATAATTGGTTACGAACCTCCGCTTGTTGTGTATGGGAGTCTCAAGCCTCTCCTAGGTGAGACATACTTGCTTCATTCGGGAGCTCACATATCCTACCCTTGTTTTCTTGAGATTTGGATTCGCATTTTATAGGTGTATGCTCTGTGCATGCTAGTTTGCCTAGGGTTTGCGTAATTTGATTGAGTCTTTTCAATTTTTGATTCATCGTGGATTCGAGCGCCGCGCTTCACCGTTCTCGTCGCTTAGCGGGACTTTCGCCTTCCACATCTCCTCCTCCTTTGGGAGAGAGAAATATACAGTCCGAGTGAACTACTTCTCACTTTGATTCACACACAATGGGAGATCATGAGGATGTGATTCCAAAGATTTCCTCTCCACCTCACGAGGTTGGGGAGGAAGATCCTACTCCCGTATATGATCCTTCACCAGAAATACCTTCACAATCTGGTTATGATCCCTCATTCACAGGTCACCGGTATTGGTTACCAGGCGACAAGACTCATTTTGAACCCACAAGCACTAGTCATGTTCGTTATGGCATGCCTGATATCCTTGCACCCGCTGCGGTACATCATGTCAAGTCGAAAGTCGAACCTAGCACTACGCCTGGGGGCACTCCTATTCCTTTCCATGCGGAGAGATTTGGGAGCACTAGTCACATTACACCTTCCATCCTAGCGGTGGAAGCAACCTCGCATGTCCGTCCTAGACCTAGTGTTAGTAATCCTATGAAAATACCAGAACCGAGACGAGTGAAGATTGGGAACACCACTTACATTCCTTCACATGTCCCTTCGTCCTCGAACCCTACTCCTTCGAATGGGTTTTTGACAACCCTTCCTCCCCCTCATTCACGTGGTCCTTTGGGCTAGAATATCGCTACTAGCCATGTCCGTGCTGCGACTGCTCACACAGTATTATCTCAGATTCAAGTACCTCCTGTTGTGTCAGGAGGTCATATCCCTATTTCTCTATCTTTTATGGTCCATCTCAAGGAGTTCCCCATATCCCTAACTATGGACATTCTCATTGGACATCCCATGGGACACCTTATGGAGCTTCTCATGGACAGTATTATGGACCTCAGTATGGACAGAACTATCAACCCTATGGGTATGGGTTTCAACAACCTGCTTACTCTTCTAATTATGGCCTTGTAGCACCACATAATCAAGGTACCCCACATCACAATGCTTCCATGCAACCCTATACGGGTCAAATGGGAGGAGGTTATTATGGCCAAGGACATGGTATTTATAGCAATCAACCTTACATGAACCAGAACTATCAGGGAGCATGGCATAGACCGGCTCAACCTAGGCTCCCTTTCCTCGCAACATTGAAATTACTTGACTTATCAAGACTTATGAACGATCTGGTATCTCATTACCCAGCCTGGCCGGCTGTCCCTAACAAGCTTCCTTCGAACATTCCCAAGTTCGAGGGTAAAGCTGGAGAATATCCTAGTGAGCATGTCACTACTTTTCACCTTTGGTGCTCCTCCAATTCCTTACATGATGATTCAATCCGTTTGAGGCTATTTCAACGCACCCTCACCGGGCCTGCAGCGAAATGGTATATGGAGTTACCAAGGGGGGCATACGCTTTATTTGATGACCTTTCCATGACTTTCCTCAATCACTTTCAGCTACCCATACGTTACGACATTGGTATCGAACTCTTGTCGACATTTCGACAAGACAAAGCCACACATATCTCGAATCATATTCAAGAGTGGCGTAGATGGAAGCGGTTGATTAAATCCTTTATACCACTAGAATTTCTCCTTGAGTGGTTCCTCAAGCCGTTGTTACCTTACATCGCGAAGGATGTTTCTACATCTGGAGTCCAAAACGAGGAACAAGCAATCTTTAGGGCTCAAGAGTTGGATTTGATCTATGCTCAATCCAAACTTTTGTATGAGATTATACCTAATGCTCTGCGATCTGGTTTCGACCCCAAGGTCAAGTATGGGCCACATGGCGATGGCATTGTGGGCTCTACATGTACCAAACCTATGGATTCGGTTGCAAAACAAGTGAGCCAATTGTCAATTTATAAATTCGCGTCGGGACAAGCCACGTCTTCATCTCAACCTACCCAATCGATGAGTGTACTTTCCGTGCAATCGTCGGACCCAAAGGGCAACCAGCAGCCTGGAAGGAATAAGCAAAAAGGAAAAAATAATTGTAAGGGTGTGAATAAGAATGAAAATGCTAATTATAATGACAAGAATGCTCGTAATGCTGGGGGGCACAAGCAGACTAAACGTAAGGTAAAGTTTCCTTGCAAGTTATGTAAGGAGGACCACCTCACTAACTTGTGCCCTCGTATGGAAGATGCCTCGAGGTTCATAGCACAGGGCCCAGCTGTGCTAACTAATCCCTTACCTAACAATCAAAATATGAACTCGAGGACCATTGATCCTCATTGTGCATCGGGTGGAGATCAAAATCCGTCGGAGGCCAATACTGGTCATGGTTGCATCAATATGGTGTGCACTACTAAGGTTGTGAATTGTCTAAAGGATTATGGTTCGTCACAACCGGACCTTGGAAAGGAACTCGCTCCACCCGAGAGCCCTTTGCATATCGAAAAACCTATGGATAAACCTAAAGTTCCACCTCGCATTCCTAAGGGAGTCCTAAAAAGCGTTCAGGGCACAATCCAAATGCCCGAGCCACCCAAAACTATTTCATGGTCAAGGACTTGGGCCAAACTCCTTGTGCAATGTCCACGCTTGAAGTACTTCAAACTTTTCCTCCACAGAGGAGAGCCTTGCTTTCTGCTCTTGGGGTTAATGATGATAACTCTTCTTCCATTATCAAATTTGAAACCATGGGAATACAGCCTCATTTGCCTTACTACGTGTCTCTTTTGATTCATGTAGAGTGTCTTAATATGACCTTCAAACACACCGTCATTGATGAAGGCGTTGCTACTTCCGTGATGTATTTGTCATGTTATAAGGGTTTGGGTTCTCCCGAGTTGTCTCAATCTGCTACAATGTTGAAAACTTTCGATGGTAGATCATTTCGGCCGCACGAGATTCTTCCTTCTCTTAAGGTCCAATTAGGAGGGAAGACCATCACGATCAAGGTCGAGGTGGTTGATGCATCCCTTGACTACAATCTTCTACTAGGCCGAAATTGGATGTATAGTATGCAAGTCGTAGCCTCTTCTCTCTTTCGAGTGATATGCTTTCCATTTAATGGGAAGATCGTTACGATTGATCAGATGTCATTCCATAATCCGAATATTAATGCATCATCGGGAACTTCTATCCTGATTATCGATCATTCTCAGTCGGCAACTAGGAGTGTGGGTGTGGGTATGTATCTGTCTCTTATGGGAACCTTTAGTTGTCCTGCGCCCGTTCTTATGATTGGATCTAGTTTTGGTAGGGCTTCCTCCTCATTGAATTCGGTGTCTTTTCACACTACCCATATGGAAGATCATTGGATTATTCCTTCACCGAGTCCTTTGATTGGACCTATCGAAACAGATGTGTTGTTTCCTGCAACGATGGTAGCATATCAAGCAAATCTTGATCAAGTTGCAGATCCTAGTCCTTCCTCTTTGTGGACAGAGGAGGAGGACCCATATATGCTGCGTTCATGGGCAGTTGAGTCATCTCACGCACATGATTACCTCGATGATGTTTTTCCATCGGATGAAGCCATTATTGAGGCCATGTCTGGGGTTAAGCCACCTTGGGAAGAGTTACATCATCGATCATATTTTCTTCCTGAACTCGACTGTATGGAGTGTGATGACTTCAGGGAGATTCTTAGCGAGAAGATTGGAAGTCTCATGGTTCCATTGAGCTCTCCTAGTCTGATGGCCGATGGGAACATGGTGATTTTATCACCTACTATTCCTATCAATATTTCTCGCGATCCTGGCAAAGTTGAGAATGTATACATTGGGACGGGTTGTTCCCCTGATGAGATCAAGGAGTATACCGAGCTATTTAAATAGTTTTGTGGCATCTTTGCTTGGTCATACGAGGAAATTCCAGGTATTGACCCTCGTATTTTTGAACATGAGATTAAGACCCATCCGAATGCGAAGCCGGTTCGACAACGTTTGCATGCGATGAATCCTAGAAAAGCACCTGCCATTAAGGCTAAGATAGAGAAACTGTTAAAAGCCGATTTTATCTATCTCGTTCCCCTAACGGAGTGGGTTTCAAATCCCATTCTAGTTGATAAGAAGCAGTGAGTGATCTGTAATTGCACTGATTTCTGTGATTTAAATCATGCTTGTCCTAAGGATAATTTTCCCACACCATTTATTGATCAGATTTTGGATGAGTGTGCAAGAAGCGAGGTATTCTCCTTTATGGACGGTTTTTCTAGATATAATCAGATTCAGATCAAACCCAAGGATCAACATAAGACTGCATTTATTTGTCCTTGGGGTAATTTTGCATATCGGAAGATGCCTTTCGGCCTTAAAAACGCAAGAGCTACATTTCAGCGGGCTATCACCTTAATTTTTCATGGTCTCAAAACAATTATCGAAGTGTTTTTGGATGACCTTTGCTGCTCATTCTCGTTTGAGAGTGCGTCATCCATACCATTTGAGGTTAGTATTCAAAAAATTCCGCCATTACCAAGTGCGTTTAAATCCTCATAAGTGCATCTTTTGCATGTTTGTTGGTCACTTGCTAGGGTTCATCGTATCCAAGGAGGGTATAAGAGTCGATCCCTTAAAGGTTGAGGCACTACTTCAATTGTCTCCCCCACGTAATATTAGACACCTTCAGTGTTTGCAAGGCGTGGCAAATTTCTTGTGAAGATTCGTAGTTAAATTTCCAACTTGACTAAAGGCTTTATACGTCTTTTAAAGAAGGACACTCCCTTTTACTAGGATGAGCAAGCCCAGCAGTCCTTTGATGCTCTTAAGCAAGCCTTAGCATCGGCCCCCGTACTTAGTCCACCTGACTATAGACGTGATTTCTTGATTTATGTGGCCGTGTCCATGGAGACGGTTGGTATGGTTTTGGTTCAGGAGGATGAGGAGCTCCACAAGCATTTCATATATTATTTGAGCTGAAACCTTATTGATGCAGAAATCCATTATTCCCATGTGGAGAATCTTGCCTTGGACACCGTTCATGCAGTTCAGAGATTGAGACATTACATTCTCCTTCGCCAAACCTTGGTTGTAGCTCCTATCAATTTGTTTCAGTTCGTCCTCACTAGAAGCATGATTGGAGGAAAATACAATAAATGGATTGTTATTTTGCAAGAGTTTGATCTTGAATTCGTTTCAGCAAAATCAAAGAAATCGTTGATCTTTGCGGAGATCATATCTGATTTAAGTATGGAGGAGGAAGAGGTTTATGAGGATACATTTATCGATGAGTATATTTTTCTTATCTCAACTTTGGACCCATGGTACAGGGATATCATTGTATATTTGCAAATGTTGAAGGTCCCTACTCACCTTTCACAGGATTAGTGACGACGATTACATCATGTAGCTAAGAACTACCTTATATTGGATAACACTTTGTACCGCTGTGGGGTAGATTCCATTTTGCGTCGTTGTTTAACCCATGAGGAGGGTGAGGTTGTGTTGAATGATTTCCACGAAGGGGCATGTGGTGGTCATTTATCTGGGCTTTCTATAGCCAAAAAATCTTGAGAGCGGGATATTTTTGGCTCTCGATCTTCAAAGATTGTGTTAATGCGGTCAAGAAGTGTCACCCTTGCCAGGTGTTTGCATGCAATATGTACTCACATCCAGCCTTGTTACACCCTATTGTCACCGTCGATCCCTTCACCAAGTGGGGGCTTGACTTTACAGATTGCAACCCCGCTTTAGCTGGGGGGCATCATCACATTATAGTGGTTGTCGATTATTTCACGAAATGGGCAGAGGCTATGCCCACAGTTAAATCCTATGGTGAGACAGCTGCGCATTTTGTTTTCAACCAGGTTATTACTCAGTTCGGCATTTCGAAAGAGCTTTTCACTGACCATGGTAGGCACTTTCAGAATAAAATGATGGAATAGTTGGCTTCAAAGTTAGGGTATAAGTAGGAGCACTCCTCTTCTTATTACCCTCAGGCGAATGGACAGGTTGAAGCAGTGAATAAATCACTTAAGTCCATTCTCCATCAAACCATCGCACAAAGAAAGACGAATTGGCATATCATGTTATATCCTGCTTTGTGGACCTATAGAACCACGGTTAAGACTGCCACCATTTTCTCTCCATATCAACTTGTACATGGGGTGGAGTCTGTCTTGCCGGTTGAATGCAAAATCCCTTCTCTGAAGCTAGCTATAGAGCTTTTACCAGACACTTCCACATTGGAAGAACGTTTGGTCCACTTAGAGCAGCTTGAGGAGCAACATCGAGATGTCTTAGTGGCTCTAGAAGTAAATAAGCATCGCGTCAAGGTCCAATATGACAAGTCTGTCCATCTGAGGAAGTTTAGTGAAGGTGATTTGTCCTTTTGTGGGATCAAGCTAAAGAACCCTTGGGGGAAGCGAAGTTTAATCCCATGTGGCATGGTCCTTACATGGTCAAACATATGTTAGAGAAGGACACCTATGAGCTAGTGGAATATGAAGGGACAGCCTTGGCGGAGCCTAGAAATGGGCTCTATCTTAAAAAATACTATGCATGAGCTTCAGCTAGGGATGATTGTTGTATATTATTGTACAGTTTTTGATATGCATAGTTAGGTTTCTTATGGTGATTGGGTTTGTTGATTAGCTTATGTTTCTTATGGAATATGTCGATGGAGTTTTTCGTTTACATAGGATTCGCCGATGGTGCTAGCCGTCACACTCAAAACTCAGCTTTAGCTGCTTGGGTGATTTATACTCCTACGGGTCAAGTATTGTCTTCAGGAGGCATATGTTTACGCCCTTATTTGAACAATGTTGCTGAATATAGTGTCGTTATTGAGTTATTGCATGATGCCATTTCACATGGTGTTCTCTCTCTTGAGGTACATCTTAATTCGTAGTTAGTGGTGTCACAGCTTAATGGGCTACATAGCCTTAGGAAAGTCCTCGACTTGCGCCATGGGTACCATGTGCGTCAAGCGTACGAAGTTCATGTGAATTCTTGGAGCGTCCGCTCTGCATCCACACCCATGATATCGTCTCCCCTTCCCCTCCGTTGATGATGAGGGAAACCATCCGGTCATCGTGGTCCTACATCTGCATACACATGATAGATTGTTAGTATGTGTCGTCACACCAAAAACATGTCTTTTGAGTCAATATCTCAAAAAACACAAAAAAAAAAAAAAAATTCAAAAAACTTAAAATGTGGGTTTGGGATTCATTACCTATGTCACCATATGCCGCTCCTGGTGGTAGGGGCATGTCTGGATCTCCACGGAAGTCTATCCCTGCATAAGGGTAGTCATATACGGCGTTGATCTGCCTCCGCCACCATGGAAAGAAGTCTGCTGGGTAGGGGTTATCCACCCTACCTCCGCCCAGTATGCACATAACATTTTCCCAATGTCGTTGGGCTGGATCTCGAACTCCATCTGGAGGAATGTCCACTCTAGGGCTTAGCCCTAGTACTCGCTCAAAGAAGAACATGCTCAGTATGCTATTGAAACCGAAGTTCCACACCCTACCCATTTTGTAGTCACTAAGTTTTTGTTTCATGTTGCTCAACAGCGTCGTGCTCCAGTCATACATTGTGGGTCTCATACACTCCACTGCATAGAACATCAGTGGCCGAGAGGCCTAGTGTAGTGAAGTTATTCCGGATATCCTGCCTAATTCCAATAGTATGGCCTTCAGTCCCAAAACCTGGATAGAGTTTGTCGGGATTTGACTTCCAACCTTTTTCATGTCCGGAAAGCAGTACATAGCTATGTACTCATCAATAGTCAATCCACCTCCCAGCCCATGAGATCAGAGATTTACCACCTCTCCTCATCGGGATAAACCAGTGATAAAGTATATGTCCTCAACCTCAATGTTGAGTGACATCCCATCAATATGAAAAGTCTCAGAGTCTAGATCCCAGTAATCCACTAGCAGCTGGAGTAGTCTTGGTTTGGCCCTCAGGCTACCAAGACACCAAAACTTATACAAACCACATGCACGTAATGCTTGTTGGGCCATAATATCACCTTGCACGACGTCCTCCACATCACCATGTTCTCCTTCCCTCCACTCTAACACCATCCTGCACAAAAAAAAAAGCAGAGTTTTGATTAGCATTTTCCTTTGAAAACCTTATTTGCGGCCTCATATGTGACTGTTTTCAAAACAGCCACGTATGTACGCAGGTTTGGGTGTTTTTTCCGCGTATGGCGAGCCCTATACACGAAAAAAACCCCAATTTCCGCATGGGCCAAGACACATAACAATGGATGGCCTAAAAAATTGATTGGACCATGAAAACTTAAAAAATTTACATGAAATGGGAAGGGGAGGACATGAGAAGTTACCTGGATCAAACGGGGTCGGATTTCGTTGGATGATGCTCCCGAAATTCGCGTCGAAACTTTTGAGCTCAAATGCACTATGTTGGGTAAAAATTTCAAATGGTATGGAACTTTTAAATTTTTTACTATTTATAGAGATTTTTTGAAATTTTTTACCCACTTTCTATAGTTTTTGACCATTTCTGACCATTGTGGACCGTTTGAACTAATTTGATGATGTAGGAGTCTGTTTTGAGCATTGTTTGACCGTGGTTTTGACCCGTTCGTGCCTATTTCAGGTATTATGTCTAAACTGGCATATAGGTTAGGTTTCACATCCATTGGCACTTTGCATGACCTTATGAGCATTTCATTCTAACCTTAGGTACGAACCCATTCTATCTTGTCACGGAACCTTCTTGTTGCTTTTAGAAGTAACATGATGTGAATGGTAGAGCTTGACCATACATGGGTACTTTAGTTAGCTCATGTTTTGTATTTCGTGCCCATGCCGATATTTTTCCTTTAGGGTGTGGGAGTCCTTTGTATAGTATCGCCATGAATTTGCGCGAGAGCTCTGGATCTTTTTTCTAGCCTTTTCCCTTGGACTCCCTTATGTCAAGTTGTAATTGCATTATCATGAGTTTTGCTTGCCTTATTGAGCCTTATGTCGGCTTCCCTAACTTTGATTATTAGCCATATAGCCCGAGCTTGTCTCATGTCCAGCTAAGCAGAGCCATTTTATATATATTTTGCAACTTGATTCCCCATTTTTTTTACCAGGAGGGGACTTTCCCCCAAGTGTCATTATCCTACACATATTTCCTTGCATTGAGCATAGGTATGTTCCACTACTTGGAACTAGTTTGTTTGCACCTTGAAACTCATCTCCTCCTAGATTTGTAACTATAAGGCACTTTTATTCTTTTTCAAGCTTTTCAAAATATCTAAGAAAGTCCAAAAAACCAAAAATCTAGATAGGAAAATATGTTATATTTGGCAGCAGTCGAGTCATGTTGCCTTCGAACAGAGCACTGTATATCACATCCGTTGGCTGGGTTAAGAGTTTGACTTTAGGAGTTGTACTCGTTTCTCTGAGTTTATCTCCACCGACTGGTTAAGCTTCCAGTCCCTATGGAGCCTCTGTCGATGCCTCCTATGTCACAGAGATGTCCCAGTTTTGTATATTGAGTCTATGCTACCTACATTCAGTCACCATTCATCTTTATGCTCTTGTTCAAAGGAAGTTGAATCCTGAGTCGACCATGCCTCAGTTTTCTTGACTTTGCATGTCGGCCATTCTCGGTACTGGTACTGGTTCGAGCACATTATGATCGAGTCCTTCCACACTATACAGCTTTGCTGAGTACCTCGTGTTGGATGATGGGGGATGCCTTAATGGCCTCCTTCCGGCGGATTTCATCCCATCGACTTCAGATCATTTATTCTGGGATAGGAGTCTAGAGTCATTTGAGTGCCTTGAGACTTATAGTCATCAGTGGTAGGTTCTCTCACCATTGACAGTTTTGGGAATACATCAATGTCCCCTGATCAATGGATTCTTTCAAGTGTTCGACCTCAACACATTTATTCGCACTTGTTAGATTGCACTCTAGTACCTTGATTCCCATTTTCATTATCGATGGGTGATCTCGCGTCTATTAACGGTATACATCAATGACCGATAATCAGACGATGGACTACTATGTTCAACCTCGACACCTTTATTCACATAGTAGGAGATGTACTTGTAGCGAATTGTGTAGAAGACTTTCCAGATTGGTGGCATTTCTGATATGCTACCTCATTGGCCGTGCCAGTGTTCATGAGATTTCAGCTCTCATGACTTGATTGCAGTGTATGTTAGATATCTTTATATTTCATGGAGATCTTGGTCATTTGTATATCTTCATCATGGAGATTCTGATCTATCTATATTGTACGTGGTGATGACCACACATGTCATATATCATGCCTATTCATGGCCATTGTACTCTTATGTATACGGGACTGTTGTATGTATTTGTAGTCATATGCAGAGATATTAGTACTATATTGTTGGATGGTTGGTTCTTCCACCTGGTTATTCATCACTCCACTTCTAGGATGCACTTATAATGTATTTCGGCCATTGTATCACCCCTCTGACCTCACACATTTGGGGGCATCTGTTACAGCTGATTTTACCACACATGGTAGATCACACATTTATGGCCTTCCCTGTCCCTCTGTAGACTCGTTGGACCCCATGGACCATTTTTGTACCTTTTATGTTTCCAAAATCATCCCTAAAAACACTCATTATTTGTTGTACATGACTTTTAAACCTTTTCTCGCGTATACCCGCGGATATAACCCTTAAAGCCGCATACATCGGGATGTGTGCAAACAGCCAAATATTTTTGGAGTTTTCCTTGATGTGGATCCAAGTCACTTGTCTCCTAGCTTTCCATATGCCTCGAGATCGCTCGAATTTGACCTTCCATTACCCCAGTGAAGCACTATATAAGGAACCCTTTGGATACATTGAAGGGAGAGAATTGAAGAGCAAGAAAACTATAGTCCATTGTTGTCGTAGCTTGCTTATACTTGAGTGTGCATCCCTTTGTCCCTTGGAGCACTTGGTGTTATTCCCAAGCTTTCCCTTACTTGTAATCTTGCTATCGAGAGATGGAGGATTGAGGTAGTGGAGGCCCAGGTGGAGGACTCAGTTTCTCCGATTCGCAGACGTGCCAACAGAGGTTGTCATTCATGTAATCTTTGATTTATATTAATAGAAATATCTTTTCCTATCCAATGGTGTGCATTTAAGTGAATATTGAATCCATGGATGCTTTTAATTGCTTATACATTATCGATTATATATGCTATAGTAGGTCTGACACCATTATATAGCATGCTTTTCTTGTTTGCTGTTGTTGAGAGAGCAAATTGTTAACACAAGTGGGATTGGAAAAAGCTCAATGGGGATCTACATCAACCATCCGAAATGAGGTATGTTTCGATATCCTTTAGTGTTAGATGTTTTATTTCTCTTGCATATTGGGAAGGGATTGATTTTTGCGGTTTCTCTGTCTGTTTTGGTACACCCCAAGCCATAGGAAGTTTTATCCGTAACAGTACCTATAAATGAAGAATAACTAAGCCTATATGAGGCCAATGCAAAAGATATGAATGCAATTTTGAATGGGTTGACAGAATCAATACTAATAAAAGTCATGCAATGCAAAACATCCAAACATGCCTGGAAAAAACTAAGATGTGTCTATGAAGGAGCACCCAAATTCAAGGAATCCAAACTCTAGACCTACAAAGGACAGTTTGAAAACCTAAAAATGAAAGAGGAAGAAAATATTGCAGAATATCTTCTAAGAGTAGATGAAATTGTTAATACCATTAGAGGCATTGGAGGATAAATTAAAGAGAAATTAGTAGTCGACAAGGTACTAAGAACCCTGCCAATGAGATATGACTCAAAGGTATCCTCCCTATAAGAACGAGATGATCTTAAACTTATAACAGTAGATGAACTACATGGGATATTCACTTCCTATGAGACAAAAAAAAAAATGGATCATCAAAGAAGGAAGCAACTTTTAATGTCATATCCAAGATCCAATCTGATGACCTAGATGATGAGGAAGCTCTCTTCATCAAGAAACTTGAGAGAGAAATTGGCAAGTACAAAGTGAAGCTGCTCTTGAAATGTTTTTTAACTGTGGAAGGATTGGACATTTTGCCAAAAAGTGTCCTTGCCCAAAACAAGAGGATAGTGATGATGAAGAACCTTGTTGTCATAAGAAAGATAAAAAGAATAAGAACATATACAAGGAGTTTCAGCACACACACAAAAAAAAAACTCTACTCCAAAAAAGACAATCAAAATGATGAAATAAGTGAAGATGCTGAAGTCTTATTCATGGGTTTTGAAAGTGAAATTCTTGAAAAAGAAATAGAAGATGTGGTATATCTTGAACAATAACTTATAAATGCTCATGGAGAATTAGAGAAGTATAGTAGGATGTATAAAAAATAAAAAACCTCACATGATAGAATTTGAAGAGAAAAACAAAGATGTTGAAAGAATGATTGTTGACTTAAAAAATCAGGTCCTAGAGGTCGAAAGGGATGAAAATAATCTAGAACGGCAATTCAAAAGGAGAATACAAGAATATGAAAGGTTTAAACAAGACATTGTTCACCTTATAAAGAAATTGGATGAAGAATCAATCAAATCAAGGTTTGAAAATAGTTCAAGGACTTTAGATGAAATCCTAAGTGTTCAAAGACCATCAAGCGACAAATCTGGATTAGGGTTTGACAAAGAAAAACCATGATATTCTTCTTGCACAAATCAAGATGGAAATAAAAGAAGCTATGATGTTGTACTCATGATCCAAAGAGAAGAAAGTAAGAAATATGTGTCTCCCTTACAAAGAACAGATATGATGCCTAAAAGACCAGTGACAATTAAACATCAACAACTCTTTTTGGGAAATTGTTACACCTATAACAATTTTGGACATCTGGCTAGAAATTGTAAATTAAAGATTCCTGTGGAGAAAGGGATTACATCACATACTTTTGTCTATAAGAAAAATATTACCAGAAACAATCCAAAAGGAAGAAACTACAATTATTTAGCTCCTCTACAGAGTTATAGTACAGAATGCTACAAATGTGGTAATCTGGGACATGTTGCTAGAAAGTGTAAACTAGTACTTCCTATGGAATATGGATAGTGGATGATCAAAACACATGACAGGTGACCCAACTAAGTTCCTAAGCCTAGAAAGGAAACAAAAAGGAAAATTCATCACTGGATATAATATATCCTCTAAAATAATCGGGAAGGGTACAGTGGTTATTAGAGACAAGATGAAAGTTGAAGATGTTCTACTTGTAGAGAACTTAAAACCTAATCTTTTGAGTGCAAGCCAAACATGTGATCAAGGAAACATATGTATATTTGATTCCAAGAAGTATGAAATCAAAAGAAAAGATTCAGGAAAACTTGTTGGAACTGCTGTGAGAACTCCAAGCAATGTGTATATTCAAGAAAATGAAGAACAATGTTATATGAGCCAAATTGACGAAAGTTTGCTATGGCATAGAAGGATGGGGCACCTGAAATTTGACAATCTTGTGAAAATTAGTTAGAAGGGATTTGTAAGAAATATTCCAAAGATTATAAAACCACCAAATCATGTTTGTAGACATTGTCTTCATGGGAAGCAAACAAGAACAAGCTTCAAGGTGAAAGAACATACAACCTCCCAGCCATTAGAATTAATTCACACTGATCTTTGTGGACCAACAAGGACTAAAATTATTCAAGGTGAATATAAATTTATTTTATTAATCGATGACTTGGGTGACTTTTCTTAAAGAAAAATCAGAAGCCTTTCTGAAATTCAAAGCCTTCAAAGCCCTTGTTGAAAATGAAAGAAATCGCAAAATTAAATGTCTAAGATGAGATAATTGTGGGGAATTCACCTCAAATGATTTCAATGAGTTTTGTGAAAATCATGGAATCAAGAGACATTTCTCAGTAGCAAAAAATCCTCAGCAAAATGGAGTAGTTGAGAGAAAGAATATGACAGTCCAAGAAGCAGCTAGAACTATCCTTAATGAAGCAAAACTTCCTGATGGTTATTCGAGAGAAGCAATATATACAACTGTCTATGTACAAAACAGAGGGCAGCTCAGAGTGAATAGTGACAAAACTCCTTATAAGCTATGGTTTGGAAAATCGGCTTCAGTAAAATAAAAAGAGATGATGATAATCTAGGGAAGTTTGACTCTAGAACCGATGAAGGCATATTTCTTGGATATTCTTCCACCAAAAAGGAATATAGATGTTATAATATAAGGTTGCACAAGAGCATAGAAAGTGAAAAGGTAATTGTTGATGATACTAAACCAAGAAGAATACAAATTCAAAGAAGTGTGGTTGATGAAGAAATGGAAGATAAAGGTAAGGAAGGAAGTACACAAAAGGAAGAAAATTAGGAAGAAGAAGAAGAAGAAAAGGTAGAGGAAGAAGAGTCACACGAAATTGAGAATGATATTCCCCAATATCAGACACAAAAACATCATCTATGTAGGTCCAGAAAAATCATCCTGAAAGCCAAATAATTGATTTAAAAGAATCAAGAGTTAAAACAAGAAGAAAATTGTTTGATTAAGAACAAGCATTACTTTCGATAGTAGAACCCAAAACATTTAAAGAAGCTTACAAAAGTGAGGATTGGATCAGTGCCATGAATTATGAACTTGATCAAATAGAAAAGAACCAAAGTTGGGAACTTGTCCCAAGAACTAAGGATTTGAACGTTATTGGAATCAAATGGATATTTAAAAAAAAGTTCAATGAGCATGGTCATGTGACAAGAAACAAGGCTAGGTTAGTATGTAAAGGATATGCTCAAGTAGAAGGCGTTGACTTTGAAGAAACTTTTGCACCTATGAAAAGACTCGAAGCCATTAGGATGTTCTTAGCTTTTGCATGCTACAAAAACTTTAAAGTATATCAAATCGATGTAAAATATGCATTCCTTAATGGAGAACTTGAAGAAGAAGTCTATATTGAGCAACCTGAAGGTTTTCTCTTGTCAGAAAACATAAATTATGTGTACAAACTTAAGAAAGTGCTCTATTGATCCGGATTTATGCAGGAACGCAACAGAATACACAAATAACCATAAAAACAAAGATGCAGCGGAAATAACACTTCATTTCATTAATCAAAGAACTGAAACTTGTTTACATACAGAAAGGAAATAAACTAGCTAGAGTGCTGGTAGCTTATATCTGAGAAGAGATGTGGCAGCTACATGCCTCTGAACTCTGTGTTACAATGAGGCTTGAAGGCCTATATATTATTAAGAAACAATGAAAACTCTACACATCAAAAAACCTAACCCTAGGAGGTGAAACGTCAGAATGTGGGCCCCATTGGGGAACTTGGTACATCAATTTCTCGTGGTCGTAACTTTGGCATATTACCTCCGTTTGATGCGCATGATACATCGTTAGAAATATCTATTCAAGGACTACATCCATACACAAAAAATATTAAGTTTAGAACAGAGTCACATTTTCCCAACCATTCGATGCCGAAAAAACGTCGTTTAGGGCCTCAAAACTACTCCAGAAGTTTAGGACCCAAAAACTGCCAAAAATAGTAAATTGTGCTACAATTAAGGAAACTGGAAAACTGAAAGAAACAATGGTTGGGGTCAAGTGGAATAGGTGGGTAGCCACCAATATCCTCATGGATCATCTATGGCCTTAAACAAGCTCCAAGGGCATGGTTCTTTAGACTTGACAATTATTTAAAACAACAAGGATATAAAAGAGGGGCCACTAACAGTCATTTGTAGATAAAATTTGAAAATGAAAATATGATCATTGCGGTAGTCTATGTAAGTGGTATCATATTTGGAAATGATATAAAAATTCTAAGTGTGAACTTTGCATAATAAATGAAGAAAGAATTTGAAATTTCAATTTTAGGAGAACTAAAATTCTTTCTAGGTTTACAAGTATCTCAATCAGAAAAAGGGGTTTTCATTCTCAAACTAAGTATATCAAAAAAATGTTGGAAATTTTCAGAATGGAAGAATCCAAACCTATTAGTACTCCTATGGTCACTAGTTGTAAATTAAGCAAGAGTGATGAATCCTCATAAGTGTATCATACTATGTATAGGTCAATGATTGGTAGTTTATTATATGTAACATCTACTAGACCATATGTAATGCAGGTTGTAGGTTTAGTTGTCATATTCCGATCAGCCCCAAAAGAAACACATGTGGCTGCAGTAAAAATATTTCTTAGATATTTAAAAGGTACTTTGGATTATGGATTATGGTATCCAAAAAACAATAACTTCACCTTTAAGGTGTTTACTGATGTGGATTGGGAGGGAAGTATTGATGATCGAAAAAGTACTAGTGGAGCATCATTCTTCTTGGTAAATTGTTTGGTATCATGGTTGAGTAGGAAACAATCCTCCATTTCACTCTCCACAGTAGAAGCCAAATACATTGATGTTGCGTCATGTTGCACTCAAGTCATTTGGACGAAGCAGACACTAGAAGACTTACTTGTGAAGTATGAGCACCCAATAGTAATAAATTGTGACAATACCAGTGCCATAAATATGTCAAAAAATCATGTCATGCACTCAAGGACAAAGCACATACCAATAAAGTATCACTTCCTAATAGAACAAGTATCCCATAAAGTTTTCAAACTAGAGTATGTTGACACAAAAGAACAGATTGTTGATATCTTTACCAAACCACTACCCAAGGAATATTTTGAGCATCTTAGACGAAAGTTGGGAGTAATCTCCTTACAATAGTCGTAGGAGAAGAAGCATAATCTCAGGGGGAGATATGTTGACAGGGGGAGTTTCCAGAAGGAATCCTTTGCCATTTTTGTCAAAGGGGGAGAAAGTTGGCCAAGAGAAAATGTTTCCATCAATGCCAAAGAGGGAGAATGTTGAAAATAGTTGTCAATTGATGTCAAAAGAGTTCAACAATGACAAAAGAATAACTAGTAAACATGATGACAAGGAAAACTTAGTGAAAGACAAAGGAATTACAAAATTGGATTATAGATCGATAGTAGGGTCAACGACAAGGGGAAGATCCGTACAGTAAGCAGTGGAAGATAATATTCCAAAGCATGGATGTTGTTACGGAGAGAAACTTACTATGGCTTGGGGGTACCACAACAGACAGCTTGACACCAGAAATCAATCTTTCCCAATATGCAAGAGAAACCAAACATCTAACACTGAGGGATATCGAATCGTACCTTGTTATGGACAATTGAAGTAGATCCACGTTGAGCTTTTCCAATTCATGCTTTCTTTAGCAATTCGCTCTCAACAACAGCAAACAAGACAAGCATGCTATATAATAATGTGTTATACCTACTCTAGCATATATATTAAACAATCTATAAGCAATTAAATACATCCATGGATACAATATTCATATTCAAATGCACATTAATTGGACAGAAAAAATATATTTCTATTAATAAAATTAGAGATTACAAGAGTGACAACCTCTGTTAGCACGTCTACGAATCGGAGAAACCAAGTCCTCCACCTGGGCCTCCACCACCTCAATCCTCCATCTATCAATAGCTAGCTCACAAAGAAAAGGAAAGCTTGGGAATAACACAAAGTGCTCCAAAGGGACAAAGGGATGCATACTCAAGTATAAGCAAACTGAGGCAACAATGGACTATAGTTTCTTTGCTCTTCAATTCCTCCTCCTCAATGTATCCAAGGGGTTCCTTATATAACACTCCAAAAGGGTAATGGAGGGTCAAATCTGAGCGTTCTCAAGGCATTTGGAAGGACAAGAGTCAAGTTATTAGGACTCATATGAGGAAAAATCCAAAAATGTTTGGACTTATGCACACATCTCGATGTACGCGGGTTTGAGGTCAAAAGTCGCGTGCACATGCAAGTATGGCTTCAAAAGTCACTTACAACAATAAACAGAGGTTTTTTAGGGATAATCTTGGAACATCAAAGGATAATACAAGTCCATGGGGTCTAAAGAGTCTGCAGAGGGACTGAGGAGGCCATAAATATGTGATCAACCATGTGTGGTAAAATCAGCTATAAAAGATGCCCCCTAATGTGTAAGGTCGGAGGGGTAACATGATGGTTTAAATACATTATACAATCCATCCCAAAAGTGGAGTAATGAAGACCCAGGTGGATGAACCAACCACTCAATAGTACAATACAATGATAAATCTCTGCATGTGACTGCAAATACATGGAGCAATCCTGGATACATAAGAGTACAATGGCTATGAATAGGCATGATATACAAAATGTGTCATGTGTGGTCAATGCAACGTACAATATACAATATATTAGAATCTCCAAAGTGGATGAAGATATACAATGGATCAAGATCTCCATAGTGGCTAAAGATATCTGATATACATTGGAATCAAATCACGAGAGCTGAAATCTCATGAACACTAGAACGATCAAGGAGGTAGCATACATGGAATGCCACCAAGCTAGAAGGTCTTCTACACGAAACGCTACGAGTACATGTCCTACTATGTGAATAGATGTGTCTAGGTCGAACATAGTAGTCCATTGTCTGATTATCAGTAATTGATGTATACCATTAATAGACACGAGATCACCCACCGATAATGAAAATGGGAATCAAGGTATAGAGTGCAATATAACAAGTGTGAATAGATGTGTTGAGGTCGAACACTTGGAAGAATCCATCGATTAGGGGACATTGATGTATTCCCAAAAATATTGATGGCGAGGGAACCTACCACTGATGACTGTAAGTCTCAAGGCACTCAAAGGACTCTAGACTCCTATTCCAAAAAAAATCAAAAAACCAAAAAACCGGACAGGAAAAGATGTTATCTTTGGCAGTAGTTGAGTCATGTCACCTTTGAACAGAGCACTATATATCACATCCATTAGCTAGTTTATTCATTTGACTTTAGGATTTGTACTCGTTACTCTAAGTTTATCTCCACCGATTGGTTAAGCTTCCAGTCCCTATGGAGCCATTGTTGATGCCTCATGTGTCACAAAGATGTCCCAGTTTTCATAACGAGTCCATGCTGCCTACCTTCAGTCACCATTTTCCTTTATGCTCTTGTTTGAATGAAGTTGAAGCCTGATTCGGCCATTCCTCAGTTATGTTAACTTTACATGTCGGCCATTCCCGGTATTGTTACTAGTTTGTGCACATCTTGTTTGAGTTCTTCCACATTATATAGTGTTTCTTAGTACCTCGTGTTGGTTGATGGGGGATGCATTAATGCCTTCCTTCCAACAGATTCCATTCCATCAACATTGATATCCCTTACTGTTAGATGTTTGGTTTCTCTTACATTATGGAAAAGATTGATTTCTGGTGCCAAACTTTCTGTCGTGGTACCCCCAAGCCATAGGAAGTTTCTCTTCGTAACAGAATTGGCGAATCCACTAGGGAAATAGGGATGCAGACTCAAGTATAAGCAAAATGAGGCAATAATGGACTATAGTTTCTTTGCTCTTGAATTCCTCCTCCTCAATGTATCCAAGGGGTTCCTTATAAAGGTGTTATAAGGCACTCCAAAAGGGAAATGGAGGGTCGAATCTGAGTGTTCTCAAGGAATTTGGAAGGCCAAGAGTCAAGTTATTCGGACTCATATGAGAAAATTTCCAAAAATGATTGGACTTATGCACACATCCCGATGTATGCGGGTTTGAGGTCAAAAGTCGCGTGTACACATAAGTATGGCTTAAAAAGTCATGTACAACAATAAACAGGGGTTTTGAAGGGATGATTTTGGAATATCAAAGAATAATACAAGTCCAAGGGGTCTAAAGAGTTTACAGAGGGACAGGGGAGGCCATTAATATGTGATCAACCATGTGTGGTAAAACCAGCTATAATAGATGCTATTTGGATGGCCCGGATCATTTGAAAGACAGAGATCAATGATCTATAATAAGACCCACAAAATATATATAGGTGGAAAATAACATCTCTAAACACTAGAATGAAGTGAAGAAGTGGATGGCCCAGATCAGGCAAGAAAAATTGTGAAAGTCATTTTTGAGATGATCGATAGTGGTGAATGATTTTCGCACAAGAAAAGTGAAAAACCACATTTGATCGTAGA
Organism: Pseudotsuga menziesii; assembly: GCA_001517045.1. NCBI lineage: Eukaryota > Viridiplantae > Streptophyta > Pinopsida > Pinales > Pinaceae > Pseudotsuga > Pseudotsuga menziesii. The sequence continues at coordinate 443,426 of LPNX011087317.1, read as the reverse complement.
TCGATGGTCAGGAGTGAACCCACAAGGAAATCAATGGTCCATGAAAATGCGGAAACAAAGTTGCGGAAGAAAATTGTGGAAGTCCAAAATGGGAAAGTGTGGTTCTACAATCCGTAATCTAAAGATCGATGGTCGGGAAAGACTCTGCAAGAGATCAATGGTGTGGAAGAAATATTATGGAAAGGAAATTGTGGAAGCATTTTCATGAAATTTGAAAAACCCGTAATCCGAAATCGACATCTGATTTAAGATCAACGATCAGGAAAGAGTATGCATGAGATCGACGACATAGAAGAAATATTGTGCAAAGCACATTGTGGAAGCACTTTTCAGGAATTTGGAAAACCTACAATCCACAATCTGCATCTGATCTAAGATCGACGATCAAGAGAGAGTCCACATGAGATCGACAAAGTAGAAGAAAACTTGCAGAAAGCAAATTGTGGAAGCACTTTCAAGAAATTTGGAAAACCCACAATCCGCAATTTACAATTCACATTTGATCTAAAGATCAACAGCGAGGGAAGAGTCCACAAGATATAAACGATGCAGAAAGTATCTTGCATAAAGGTAGTTGCAGAAACAAAATTACTGAAGGAATTTTTTATGAAAGTCAAAATGCGCGGCCGCAATCCGCAACCCGCAATTGCGAAAAGGCAATTGCAGAAGGATTTTCTTTGCGGAAATATAATTGTGAAAAATGAGTGCAGAAAGGTAAATGCGGGAAAGGTCTATTGCAGAAAGGAAACTGTGGAAGGTCACGATTGATAAATTAAACAGAGTTAAAAACAATGAACATGGAAGTAATTCAAAATTAGTTTATTTGTCTGTGAAGAGTCACGATGAAGATAGGTGACTGTTGAATGAAGAGATATGTTTGAGGGTATATAAAAAAAAATGTAAACCTTCGAATAAGTTTCTCTAGACATTCAATTGAAGAACAATCAGAGATCAAATTATCATATGAGGGAGGTTGGGAGGCGCTAGGGCAAGCAACAGGTTTGCTAGGGGGTCGTAGCCTCCTTCCAGTGGTAGATGGTAAATAGGGTGTCATAGCATCCTTTCAGTAGTAGCTGATAAAACCAGGGGGTCATATCCTCCTTCCAGTAGTTGTTGGTAAATAGGGTGTAGCACCATCCTTGTCTATAGTAGCAGAAAAAAAAAACTATTTGTAAAATATTATTTTGCAGTAATAGGAAGTATTGGTGGTTTACCCAATTGGGTTTTCATGATAAATTTGTGTTCTGTGTGTCTGTGTTGATCATGTGTGTTAACGAATAAATTAGAAGTGGTTTATATTGTTAAAAGTTATAAATATTGATTCACCATCCCCCTCTTATTATTGTCCAATATTCCAACATCTCTTTAGACTAATTTCCCTTAGTTTATTTGAGCAAATTTACTTAGTCTAACTTAGTATAAATTTTTGAGTCCTCACTAGTTGTATTCAAAGACACTTCTGAAGTGTTTTTGAGCACTTTTTTAGTTCACTTTGCTTGTTGGTTTTTGTCATTTGATGAAAAGGTACAAGGAGACTTAAAAAAAAATTACTTTGAACCATCCAAAGCACACTAGACTCTTCCTTCTTCTTCTAAGTCAATTTTCCAAGAATTTGTAAGCTTAGTGATCATATTCTTCAAATGATCACATGCATTTCTTTAAACCATTGTAATAATCCATAATAAGTGACAAGTGGGCTACCCAACACCCACATCCCATCCCACTTGGGGGGATCTATGTCTTCTTTTTCATGGTGTGCATTTTACTAGTGATTTCCATTGTGCAAACATGAGCACACAAAAAAATTCTAACTTTTTCTAGTGTTTTAATTTCACATTTTTACTTCCACATTAAAGTAATGAACTTTTTCCCCTTTTTTTACTACGCTTTCCCGAAGTACAATACTACTGAAAAGGCTTTCATGAGTAGGTGGTATCCGGGAAAGAGATTCGTAGTTTAGTAATCACACAACATTTACTTTTATGCATAGTTAGTTTATTTCAAGTCTTTTATTTTATTGTAAGAAGTAACAAATCCGACTTAGTTTCCTCGTATGCTCTGGTCCACTACGGGACTTTCGTGACCATCTAGACAATTAGAAAAGAAACTAAGTGACTAGATTGATAGGGAAATCCAATAAAAAAAATATCTCTAAGAACTCGGGAGGTCGCAATGAACAATACCATAGAGTCAGGGTGCTACTCCAAGAGGTTATGCCTCACCTTGTTGGACACCTGGTGTAGTTTCACTTATGCTCAGTTCGAGGAGATATGTTCTTAGTGGGTTAAACCAATAGTGAACCCACTCCTTAATCCACTCATCAAATAATAATTAAACAGACAAACAATACAATTGCAATACTTTCTCGTCACAACAACACTATTTTACTCCATTGGCACCGGTATACTCACAACAATCACACCTTTATCTAAATGAATTTATTTGTTAGATGTAATATACTTTCATATTTTGTTGATATAAATCTAGATTTGCAATTTATTGTTTCAGTATTTTATTTTAAATCCTATAACAATCCCATCTTCTTGACTTAGATTAGAAGGAATAGTTTTTTTTTGTAATTAGGGACCAACCCCTTGGCTTCGGTAGGAGCTGGATTAGATGGAGTAGTTGAGTGTTGAGTGACAGTATCTCAACTCATGACTTTCCCCTAGGATACACCCATTCCACGCTAACTCTGAGGTGTGTATCAAGCAGTAACATTTTTTGCGCCATTGCCAAGGATAAATCTTTTTATTCTCGGAGTATGACATTTTCACCTTTTTTTATTTTGCTTTGTTTGATAAATGTTTACAGTTGATATTCAATTTTCATTTGGAGACTCCACTAACCCTTTTCATTTTTATAAATTTACAAATAAAAGCAAAAAATATTTTTTGTGAGAGATTCTTAATGCATAATTTTCTTCTCACATTGCGACTCCATTAAAGGGATAAAACCCTTTTTCTTATAAAATTGTTGAGATTTGTTTTATGTAGATGATCCCATGCAACATAGTAAAAAAAATTTAATCTCATTGTTTGAAAACTCCATGATTCAGTACCAAATATTCTCCATGATTACTTCAGACTGATATTATTGATTCTTGATATGGATGATGAAAGGAAAGATCATGGTGCTAAGTTGAATAGTAGTTTTCATCCCATCAATTTTTCAGGAATTTTGGGTTTTCCTAACGATCATTTCGACCTGAGTGATGTATATGAATATACCCCAGACTTTCATGGAAGTGGTAGTTCAACCTTCTTACACATCACATATGTTATCAATGTTCTCATTAAAGCCAACATTTATCATGCCAATCATATGATGGAAATATTTGCTTGTACTTTGGATTATAATGCTTATGAGTGGTTCTTTATGAGCTTCCTTATAAATGCATTACCTTCATTTCAAGATTCGTTAGGATTTTCCTTGAGAAATGGAATGATAATGAAGTTCATATGGAAATTTTCATTAAGGATTCCCTTACCAAACTACCTAGGAAGGAGCATCATCTGGAAGCCCTTGTACAAATTGAAAACCTGGAAAGAATGGAGGAGCCCATATCTTTCATGCTTGAGCAATACATCCTCAATGAACCCATGGAAGAAGCATATGAGAAGCTTGTGTTTGAAAATATTGTTGAATATCCACCTCTTATTGCCATTGAAAATCTGGAGTGTTCTCATGATTATTTTGGTGATGATGATCACATTTGTACTCCAGATCTACCTCAAGAAGAAACCATTATAGAATATCATGAAGAAATCCATGATGAAATTTTGGATGTGTATAATGACACTCCATGTTTTCCACTTAGTGATGAAGTTTTGGAAGGTTTTACTCCTTGTAGTACCTTTGAAACCAAATCTTCCGAGGATAGTTATTATGAGCATGAGGAGGGAAGGTGTAGCAAAAACATGATGCAATTGATGAAGACTCTCCCATATTTGACAAAGATGGTGATGATTGCTATTGGAGGTTTATTGAAAATCCTATCTTTGATATATCTAGAGAAGAGAGTGTTGATTCAAAAAAAAAAATGGAATCCTTATTGAAAATCCAATCTATGGCATATCCATAGAAGGAAGCATTCATTCAGATACCTTGGGGAATCATGGTATGAAAGAGGAGCATGCAAAATTTTCATATGATCATTCAGAGACATATCATTCAAAATCACACATAAGTATCAGTAATGAATACTTGGAGAAGCAGTGCAGTGAAGAGTCATATCGAATGCAGTCAGTAGAAGATCACTCTCATCCATCATATTCACATGCAGAGTTTTCTTGTGATTTGGAGTAGCCTAGGGTTTACACACAGAGTTATCATTAGAGGAGCCCTTCGGATGAGTATGATGATATGCTTGCTCATGCAGATGTGTACATTAGTCCTATCCAATCTTGGAGAGAAGAAGCTTGCTGGAGAACTTGATAGTTTGGAAAGTAATTTGATGATATATTACATGCCTATGATCTCCCATCTATCCCTCCCATCATGAATCATAATTCAGTTTTATATTTCATAAATAAGACATCCTTGTTTTGGTTGGTAACCAAACACAAGGGGAAAAAAATAGACTAATAAAATGTTAAGGTGGTTGCATTGGATTTATCACTTCACTTAACATTATTCTTTATACCATGCTTAGAGTAGAAAAATAAGCTCCTTAAAAGTGAGCATTTACTTTTTGCATTTCCTTTATGAAATTAGGAATAATAATGTTTTTCATTAGTTAGTTTCATTTACTTTCTAATAAAGCAACTTATAGTTCATTGGTTCTCATAAAACTTGTGTTGCTAAGGGTTTGGTATGTCAAGTTGAAACGTTTTTATAGATTATAGACACCATAGATTTTGGAGTTCTCGTATCCTCTTCTTACCCACAAACAAGACTAAGCACACGTATCGTAGTTGGAGCCAGATGTTACCAACTAAGTTGTACTTAGCGGAACTGTTCAACTGAACCGCCGAAGAATGAACAAATCAATTGTTTACTATCAGAAGTTTAGAAATCCATGCATGCCAATTTTTGCCCCTTTTTTTTCTTGTTTTTACATGTTCACACCCCATAAGGAATTGTAATAAATGACTTAACATGATGAACTTTTGTAAAAGGTTTGGTTTTCCTAGGACTTGGCAGTCAATCCAATTACTCTAGAGTGTTTTTTCTTGTTAATTATATATCATTTTTAATGACTTATATTTTTTGAGTTTTTCACTCAAACCTCCAAAACTAGAGTAATTGTCTGGGTGGTTAAACCTTGGGAGCTTATTAAAAACTAGGTGTCAATGCATATCACCATGTTATTCATTATTTTTGGGTCATGTGAACATATGCTAGGTCCCCCCTAGTTGTTTTTAGTTTTTCGTTAACTTCTAATTCTTCTGTAACAAGCAGTTTGTTTAAATTATAAAAATTCACAAAAGCACAAAAGTGGTTCTAGAAAGTGGTTTTTTCCATAGGGGTTCTCGATTTCTAACCTAGAGCAGCCAATTTACCCATAGACCCACTTTAAAAATAAAATTAGTGATTATTTATCACTTAATTTATTTTTTTCACAAAAAGTGAATACAAAAGGCCAAAAAAAAAATTTAAAAAAAAAAAAGAGAAAATCAACATCTCATAAAATCAAGGGAAGATTTTGAAAACAAATTCTTTAATTTGGAAAAGTAGAGAAGCCACCTTTCTAAAGTAACTAAAAATTAAATCCATATGAATCCTTTCAAATCTAAAGAAGTATATTTTTCTCCAAAAGAAGAGGGTGCATCTCTCAAGGGGAGCGCATCTCTTTTAAAGTAAGGCAGTTTTTTAATTAAATTTTCGAGGAAAGTTGACTTACATTGGTGGTTCCTACTCACACAATCCATGCTTAGCTTGAAACTCGATCCTTATCTCTTCCTTTGAGCTTGTGTGCCTGTTATGATTAATTAATTAATCCTCCCTTGACCACCATAGTCTATTTGTATTTTCCTAGCTTAGGAGGTTATTGCCACTTCACTAGTGCCATGGGGGACTCATATGAGGCCCGCCTAACACTTGATGTGCCTGTCTGCATGAGTTTAGGAGATTTAGAGACCAAACCCTATAATTTAGGAACCCACTCTAAGTGCCACCAGCAGTCATTAACAATTGACCCTAGTCGTGTTGGAATACTGAGAGGGGGGTGAATCAGTATTTTCCAATTTTATAATTTTCAATCAAGAGCAAGTTGCTAATCACCAATCATAGCAGCATATCATCAACAATCATGAAAAATAACAAGATGCACAGTACGCAAGATTTTTACGTGGAAACCCAAGTCCTGGGGGTAAAACCACGGAAGCCTTTTTAATAATAGTTGTCCAGAAATAACTGGATGAAACGAACAACTGTCTTATTATATAGACTTCAATTTTTCAGCTTCAACTGAAAGGAGGCTACGACCCCCTGTTTTACAGGCTGCAACCTGAAGGAAGCTACCACTCCCTAGTTTTCCGACTTCTACCGGAAGGAGGCTACAACCTCCTTTCCTTGCCCCGTCCTGCCACCCTGATAAGAAAAATATTACCGAACCTGTAGACCTGTCAAATACCAAAACCTATACTCTCTGCTGATATGCCGAACCTGTGGACCTGTCAAATATCAAAACCTGAACTCTCTGCTGATAACCAATGCACTCTGATCACTGCCAAACTGTCACGTCAATTATCTGCTCATGTCATCACGGTCATGCTGAACAAGCTATCACTTCAAACTGCTGTCTAGTATACTGTAATGTGGTTCAGTGAACATAGGAATTTGGGCTACTCAAAAGGAAATCTCTGCTGCAAAAGAACCTCTTGCTGCTGCCACTTGAATGCATCAACATTATAAAATCACAACATAGAGTGTATCGTGTAGCATATATGTAGTGTAAGCATCATAAACATCGAGTGAACATCTTCAGATCATATGTCACTTCTTCATATCTTTTTCACATTCCAAGTTAGTGTGGTTTCATCATACAAAATAGCACTTCTCACATAATCTAAACCAGCATCAATAACTCAAGATTAAAAACAATATTCAGACCTGATTTAAATAGCATGAAGTTACAGTATAGTGTACCTCTGTCCCAAAACAAAGAGCGTGTAATGTATTGCTGTAGGTGAGAGCTAACACGATAATCTTCAGACTCTCCTTATCATCAGCAGCAGTCAAATATCATCCTAAGTGGACTTCAATAACCTCTGTTAAATAACCAGTCATTCAGAGAAAGCTTAAAACCACCTTTGTAAGGAGATAAGGAGTCCTCCGGTCAGCAGAGAACAATGAATGTAATATTGGTTTGGAACTGAGATGAAACCAGAATTATGACTTCTTCAGATGTACACTTTCCCAAACTCATATCTCCAGGCAGCCACAAATTTTTACAGAGTTTATAGTGGATTGGAAGAATGCTAATAATGCCCACTCAGAGACGCTGATACCCCGGATCACTGTAAATGGTTACATTAATGAACTCTTCCCAACAAATGACATCGCCACTTGGTCTGATATATAGATGCCAATAGAATGCGGTGATAACCTTCTGACTTGGAGTCTACTGCTGAGAAAAATACCCACTGGACAATTTGAAGCCACAGCCCGTGAATTTCCAAACGAGATAACAGATCTGGTCTCATTTGTTGCTACTCAAAATCATCTGAACAGGGATACTGTAACTTTCAGTTTATTAATATCATGTTCTGTTAATTCCAAGTGAGAGCTGCCTTTAATCCATATCGTGCTCCAAATTCAAAGCGTTAAAAACATTAAAACATTGTAGTTCGGGTCTCACAAATTATGTACAGCCCAGCCTGTAAATGCAGCCCGTGAACATACAGCCCGTAAGAAATTCAAAATAATGTGTAGCCCGTGAACTTCCAAACGTGTAGCCCGTGAATTTCCAAATGTGAGTTGCCCGTGAATTCCAAAAATTCTTCAGCCCATGAATTCCAATAATTCTTCAGCTCGTGAATTTTGAAAAAACTGTGTATGCCGTGAATTAAAAAAAAACTGTGTATGCCGTGAATTTCCAGAAAACTGTATGTGCCGTGAATTTCCAAAAACTGTTTGTGCCGTGAATTTCCAAATTAGAGAGAGTCTTCAAGATGATTTTTCCCTGTACATATGTGTCTTCAAGATAGACTTTTCAACTGAAGCAGCCTGAAAATTCAAAGAAGATATATACAATCTGCTGCTGTAGATATCTGAAATCAAAGCTTAAAAAAATAAAAACTTCACATCAAAATTTTGCACTTTACTCCTGCGGCTCCTCAGTCTATTAGCTTCACTCGAAAATCAGGTATATCACATTTAAAAGCTCTTCTACCTCTTGTTGCGGCTATCTTCCTTTCTAACCACCGAAAATCAGAGCTTAAAAGGTCTTCAATTTTTTTATGTTGTCATATGTTCATATATTTATATGAAACGAAAAAGAATCATTTCCTTGATTTAATGAATATTTTTATTATTTTATTTTTTTCATTAGACGACTCCTTGTTTTAATGAGTTTTATCAAGGGAATGTTTATGTGTTTTTTTTTTTTTAAATTCATTTTAACAAAAAATTTAATATTTAATTTAAAAAAAAACTTATTAAACCCTTTTAATTATTAATGTTTTATTTATTAAAACTTTTTAATATTTAAGAACATTAGAAAGCTTTTTAATGAGAAAAACATTAGAAGTCTTTTTAATGTGATTTAATAATTTAACTTAAGGGTAATGGTACCAAGAACTTGAAAGCAAGCATATGACCACTGACGGGGTTATTTGGACCCTTGAAACTTTTTCGACCCACTTAGGGTTACTTGAACACTCTACCGGGCTTTTGGCATTGTCCCAAGGGCTCCAAGGGCTTCAGACTTGGGCTTGGACAAGGTCAAAAGGTCTCCTTTGACACAAACACTCACAAATCAAACACTAACCCTTAGGGGCTCCACAAGGGGCACCAAGACTCAACTGTTGGCATCAATGACCAGGCATTGTTGGCATCAATGACAACTTAATCAACAAGTCGTTGTTCAGTTATTCTCTAATTCCCATTAGTTTGTTCATATTCGATTAGTCCAGCACTAGTTCGCATGATTTATGGGAGGTTAGACGCATTTTCTTACCTACCTAGATCTTTTAACTGGTTGTGAACTGATTCAGTTGTATGGAGTTGCATTAGTGAGCTATAATGGTGATTTTCCCACATCAAGTTACCATCGGAGTCAATCCAGATTGGTGAATACGAATCCTACCTAAGACATTCGAATTTTTCCTATTGTCACACCATTGTATTACATAGAGGTTAATGATAATTCATGTAATGTTGTGCTGACCAAATTTTGTCTCATGTGTGTGCAATTTTGCCATGAATGTTTTGATCAGTTTACACTGAATTGTTTCTCTCTTCTACAACCTTCTTTTCACAGTGAATTCATTTAGGCCTGAGGATCCTAGACTTTTATAAATTAAACATGGTATCAAATCAGGTGTTCATGCCAACTTAAAACCTCAGAAACTTCCATTGATGCACCAAAAGCAATTGGGTTACACATAATTCCTGGTATCCTTTCCTTCCTCCCTCTGGATTATGTACAGAGAATACTATCCAAGTGTGATGTACCCAGAGAAAGTGCACATGTCAAAGTGGAGTGTGTTTGAAATTGTTTGATTTCAAACTGAAGTTTTTTTTCAGTGTTTTTTTAGGTAAATCGAAGTTTTTAGAAGAATTTGTTGTTCCTTGAAGCTGTAAGATGGAGAATTCAACAACTTTGACTCCTAGGATCCTCACACCATTCAACTATCTTGATGAGAGGGCTTATATGCAAATAGTCTTACACAAAAAGGGTCTGTATAGGGTCACCATGGGCAGAGAGGTTGAAGCCCAGTAGCCTCTTGAAAAGACGAAGTATCTGAATAAGTTAGATGAAGCATATGGCTTCATGTGCATCCACATCTCTAGGGAGTTACTATTCCATCTTAATGGACATAAAACTCCAAAGGAAGTATGGGAGAAGCTCAAATACTTTTTTGGAAAGCATGATGAGCTGAGGGGTCATAATCTGGAGAATGCGTTTATAGCACTACAACCCAACAAATTCGAAACTATACATCAATTCTTCTCAATATTCAAATCCCTTGTCATGCAATGTAAGCAATGTGGGATTCATAAGAAGGATGAGCAATTGGTGCTCTTGATTCAGAGCAAACTTGGCCCAGAATTCTCAATGTTCGTATCTAACTTTCACTCTGTGATATTGAAAACACCTAATTGGAGAATGCCATTCCTTGATGCCTTCACATGATCTCTTATTCATGAACAAGACAAGTTGATACAGATGGGAGCTGTCAAAGCCTCCAAGAAGCAGGCTCTATTATATGGGGAGACTAAGAATGAGAAAGCAAAGGGGGAGCATAAAGGAAAAAATAAGAAGAGCATTGATTTCAACCCTAAGTATAAGCATAATCCTTCAGAATGAGCCTCGGGTTCTAAGAAGGACAAGCACAAGAAGTTTGACAAGGCCAAGTGCTCTTACTACAAGAGAGGAAATCATCCAAAGAGTCTGTGTATGAAGAAAACCATAGACAATATGTCTAGGCTCCTTGAACAGAACAATGTTGTCCTTCCTGAAGGTGCAAAGAAGTTTGATGTTGGAAATAAGATTGAAGATCATGAGAGGTGCCATGCTCTGAAGGTAGGCTATTCTCAGTCACAATATTTTCTCATTGATTCTAAAACCTCCAACCACATGGTTTCCTCCAAAGAATCATTCTCTTCTCTGGATATCTCTAGACGACCAAGCATCCACATGGTATATTACTCACAAATCCCAGCTGTCAGGAAAGGTTCCATCAAATTTGAGCATGGAGCGTTCAAGAATGAGCTCTATGTCCCTTCCTTAGCAATGATTTGTTATCTATATACCAAATGACTCATATTAGCTCACCTAAGTGAGTCACATTTGATGCTAACACGGTGGAGATCTCAAAAATATCTACTGGGAATCTGATAGTGAAAGGAATTGCTAATCATGCCTTCAAGGCATATGAATTTCTCACTTTCTTCCTAATTCATACCCTAGTGCCTTATTGACTCATGCTAATGAAACAAGCAGGATTTGGCATGAAGTATTTGGCCATATGAATTTCAAATATCTCCAGTAGTTGCACAATGAAGAGATTGTTGAGGGATTTCCTCTCATTTAGTCTGATGAAGGTGCCTGTAATGGTTGCTTGGTAGGTAGGCACCCAGAGCGAAGGTATGAGGTTGGGAAGCCAAGAAGAGTTGGCTTTGTTCTTGACCTGGATCATAGTGATGTCTTAGGACCAATGCCCATATCATCTATGAATATATCTAGATACTTTATGACCTTAATTGATGACTACTCAATGTAGTGTTGGATCTACTTCCTCAAGTAGAAGTCTGAGGTGTTTGAAAAGAACACTCTTGGGAAGAAGATCAAAGCACTTAAATCAAATAATGAAGGAGAGTACATCAAAAGAGAATTTCGGTGGTTGTGTTCTTCAACAGGTATTCAAATGAAACACTCAATCCTATACACACCACAACAAAATGGTGTAGTTAAGAGGAAGAACGGATCTCTAAAAGAGATGGCTACATGCCTTCTTGAAGCAATAAATCTTCCTCCATATATGTGGGTTGAAGCAGTGAACCTTCATACATCCAAAATAGAGTGCCTCACAAGTCAGTGATTGGTGTCACTCCTTTCAAAGCATTGATGGGACATAGGCCCAATTTCTCACATCTGAGGGTTTTTTGCTACAAGGCATGGGCCAGAATTCCTACTGACAAGAGGAAAGCTTTCCAAGCTAAGAGTAGCGAATGCATACTGTTGGGATATGTATATGATGCAAAGGAATACAAACTCATGGATATTGCAACCAAAAAGTGCTTCATAGAGCTCAATGTTCAATTTGAAGAAGATCAGGTGCATGATCCACAACCAACTAAATAAGGCATAATTACCTCACCAAATCCATTTGCAGATAATGATGTCTTTACTAATATTTCAGATTCAGAGTTCGAAGAGGAGGATCAAGATGATCAAGATCTTGATGTTGAGAATGAACCTCAAGTAGATCCAGATCCAGCACTTGCTCCCACTCAAAGGCCTAAATGAGCCCAAAATCTCATTGAACCTACTGGGAATAGTGTTGGGGATCTAGATGACAGAAGAAGGACAAGATATCAATATCAAGATGAAAACCTTGCACTCTATCATACATATCCACTTTTCCCAGAGAGGTTCTTCATGATGATGGGGTCAAATCCTCAGTTCTACAAAGAGTCTTTCCATGATCCAAGGTGGGCGACAGCCATGGATTATGACTTTGATTTGCTACAAGACAACAAAACCTGGGAGCTTGTCACTTTTCCTCCTCATAGGAAGTTAGTTTAGTGCAAATGGATCTATAATACCAAGCTAGCAGTTGATGGAACCACTACCAAGTACAAGGCTCAATTAGTGGCAAAGGGGTAGTCATAATTCAATGGGTTGGACTACAGTGAGACATTCATTCTTATTGCAAGAATGGACTCCATAAGGTTATTTTTTCCCATTGCAGCCTCAAAGAGGTGGGAGGTACATCACATGGATGTGAAGGGTGCATTCCTCTATGGTGACCTAGAAGAGGAGATCTATATGAAACAGCTTGAGGGGTACATTGCATATTCCTCCTTGGTTTGCAAACCAAGGAAATCTCTAAATGGCCTCAAGCAAGCCCCAAGGGAATGGTATGCTAACATGGATGCCTTCCTAATGCACATAAATTCCAGAGGTGCAAGTCTGACTGCAACGTCTACATGTAGCAGAAAGGGGGCTCTGTAATAAAACTAAATAGTTTAGTAACTTAATTAGTAATTCGTTATTTAATAATGAAAGGCTTGATAGGTCACATCATTTAATTGTGACCCTTGATTTGTATAAAGTCGTGTTGTACTCCTTATAAGAATCATCAAATTCAATAAATAAAATATATCTTTTAGAATATACATTCCAAGTGCTATGGCCATGACCACACCTATGGCATCGAACCTGAAGCTTCTAAGTGATGCTTCATCAGAGACGGTTGATGCTAAGATGTATTGTCAGATGATTGGGTCCTTGATGTACCTGACAAATACGAGACCATATATTTGCTTTGCTGTGAACATATTGAGCCATTTCCTAATAGATCCTAGATATGTTCACTTGATTGCTGCAAAGCATATTCTGAGGTACCTAAAGGGTACAGTTTATTATGGGATCAAGTATGAGGTGAATCAGAAGATTAACCTGGAGGGTTATGTTGATTCAGATTGGGCAGGCAGTGCCATCGACAGGAAGAGCACTTCAGGGTGTTGCTTCAGTATGGGATCAGGTGTGATCTCTTGGTTTAGAAGGAAACAGTCTTGCGTGGCACTGAGTATAGCTGAAGCAGAGTATGTCGCATCTTATTCAGCTAGTTGTGAGGCAGTATGGCTGAGGAAGCTATTGTCTTATTTGTTTGATCTCTAGTTGGATGCTACTTGTATATATTGTGATAACCAGAGTTGTGTGAAGTTGTCCGAGAACCCAGTGTTCCATGACAAGTCGAAGCATATTAAGATCAAATATCACTATATCAGGGATATGGTGCAGAGAGGAGCAGTAAAGCTCCATTATGTTGCAACGAACGAGCAGATAGCTAATGTGTTGACCAAGCCATTGGCCAGAGTGAAGTTTGAGTACTTTAGGGAGAAGCTTGGTGTTCTCCAGATCAAGGTTCCTTCCAAGGGGAAGTGATGAGTCCGTGAGCCATTATGACATGGTAAGAGGATTGGTTCCTTCCATGGTCAGATGTAAGTGCAGGGATGCTTTGATATGATTGTGGGTTGTGTTACCACATGATCAGTGCAGAGCCATTCTGATGTGATTGAGGGATGTGTTCCCACATGATCAGATATAAGTGTTGAAGGCCATTCTCTAGGAGAATGGAGGCACCTGGTTAGTTACCAGGAATACTCAACCTAGAGCTGAGAGCCATTATGATGTGACTATGGGATGTGCTCCCACATGATCAGATGTAAGTGTAGAGCCATTCTAATGTGACTATGGGATGTGTTCCCACATGATCAGATGTAAGTGCAGAGCCCTTCTGACATGCTGGATTGGTTCCTCACATGATCAGATGTAAGTGCAGAGCCCTTTTGACATGCTGGATTGGTTCCTTACATGGTCAGATGTAAGTGCAGAGCCCTTCTGACATGTTGGATTGGTTCCTCGCATGGTTAGATGTAAGTGTAGAGCCCTTTCGACATATATGTTGGATTGGTTCCTCGCATGGTTGAATGTAAGTGCAGATCCTTTCTAACATAGATGACTGGATTGGTTCCTCTCATGGTCAGATGTGAGTACTGGGCCTTTCTAACATAGATGACTGGATTGGTTCCTCTCATGGTCAGATGTGAGTGTTGGGCATTCCTTTCTGACATGTATGTTGGATGTGTTCCTTGCATGGTCAGATGTAAGTGCTGGGAGAGCCATTCTGACTTAGGGTAAGATATAAGCGATGAAGAAGACCTACCTGGAGGCTAGGCCTACAACTAGCATGAAAAATGGCTGGCTCTGTAGAACTTCCTATGACGAGAAGAATCGAGAGATAGCACATGTGATGATGATCTAGCAGAGATGATCCAGATCCAGAGATGATCCAGATCTAGTGATGTTCCAGATCCAGTGATGATCCAGATCCGGTAATGAAGATGACTTGAAGATGAATATGACTTGAAGATGAAGATGACTTGAAGATGGAGATAACTTGATGATGATCCAGATGATACAGAGAAGAAGAACCGTGCTGATAAACTGTGTCGAGAGAATACCTTCCTAGTTAAGAGGGAGTGTTGATGTATTTGTAACTTCGGAATGTGTTCACTTGTATATTTTATGTATTGTACCCTGATGTTTATTCCGGGAAGTATCTGTAATGTAATTGAGTCATGTCATGCCCTGGTGTTCCTATCGGGAGATTCAATAATGTAAACAAGTCATGTAAAGTCATAGTGGGTAACCCTCCTTATTGATCAAGGGGTAAATTCCCCACAGTTGTGGGTCCCTAGGGTTATTATACTCTCATAGAGAAGTCGACCCTAATGAGTTATTGTCAAGTCGAGAATTAGTATAAATAGAGAGTGAGCCTCTCTATTTATCACACATTCACTCACACTCAGTTGTAGCGCATAACTGAGAGAGAAGAAGAAGCCGAGACAAGAGAGAGAGAGACTACTGTTATCGGGAGATCATCTTACTATTTTTGGGTTTTACTTTTGGTGCTGATTCTATCTCTGAGGAAGTTGTGGGGTTTTCTCCTTTATGGTTTCCCCGAGAAAAATCTTTGTGTCTATTGTCTCTTATGTTTGATTGTTGTGCTTGTTATTCTCTCAGTTAAAGATCCTAAAATAATGCTATCTTAAATGTTAAAAATCTAACAAGCCAGTGGCCACCCCACGAGGCAATATTAGCTTTTATCTTACCAATGATTTCCAGCCAGAGAGAAGGGTTGTTTTTCCTCACGGTTAATGGAAGACCCAAATAATGATTCATAATGTCTGAAAAACTCTTGCCATTTTTAATGAGACCCCTCCCAAAAGCAAAGTATCATCCACAAAGAGGGCATGGTTAATTGCTTCAAGTCTAATGGTTAAATTTATGCTCGGGATGATCCCATCATTTTTTCCTACTGTTAACTTTCTACTTAAAGAATCAGCCATAAGAATATACAAAAACAGCGAGAGCGGTCAGCCCTGTCGAAGACCCCTGGTTGCTTGAAAGAAATTTGTTGGTCTGCCATTTACTAATGGTGATATCCAAGGTTTATCAATGCATGCTTTTATCAAATTTATAAAGGCAGGGAAAAAGCCAAAAGAACCGAGCACTGAGTAAGGAAAGGAAAGATTTACCCTGTTAAAAGCATTTTCCATGTCAAAGTTTGATTAACATGCCCTTCTCCTTCCTTTGAAAGCTGGAATGCATGGCTTCCTATACTTGAATTGCATTGTCCAAAATATGCCTCCCTTTTACAAACCCGCCTTGAAGAGGTGAAATCAACTTCCCAAGCAGAGTTTTAAGCCTGTTAGCTAAGAGTGTAAAGAATATTTTATAAGAAGCATTACATAGTGAAATAGGTCTAAATCGATCAAAAGAAGAAGGATTAACTTCTTTAGGAATGAATGCAAGGAATGTGGAATTTGTCCATCCACCAACTTTGGCTTTTAAATGAAATGCTTTTATCGCCCGGAGTAGATATTTCCTGATTATTGACCTCCTAGGAAGAAACATGTGTTCTTAACCATAAGGCCCACTAAGAAAGTTGTTCAAGCTAAAAAAAAGGAGTATGTTAATAAATTGGCACCTTCAACTTTTCTAATAAAGCCATTTTTTTAGTAAACTAATGTTTTTCCCTACTTTGCTAATTTTTTGTTTAAATTATGAGGATCTAAGTTGCTTTCAAATGGGCCAAAAGTCGTAAGAACAAAGTTACATAGTCAAAATTCTCATTAATAAATAAAACTATAACTTTAAAAAATGATAAATTTAATATATATATATATAGTTGGAAAAATGAAAGGAAAAGGCCATCAAGGCCTTGGGATTTATCCGGCTCCATAGCCCATATAACATCAATAATTTCTTGTTCTGAAAAAGGCTTCATTAACTCAACATTTTCTTCCTCACTCACCATGCAGGGAATGTTGGACAAAAAATCAGTGGTTAAATCTGAATCTGAGGAGCCATCTTCCCTAAATAGGTTCTGAAAATGAGCTTCATCCACTTGTTTTATTTGAAAAATTCCTTTAAAATATTCACCAGATAGAGATGAGTTTTCCGAAATGTGATTTTGGGATATTCTGGCTCTACATTGCTTATGGAAAAAAGAGGTATTTCGAACTCCAGCTTTCAGCCAAGTACTTCGTGACTTCAGTCTCCAATATTATTCTTCTCGCCTGAATGCTCGAAAGGAGTTAAACTGAGCTCTTTTCTCTTTTTCCAACAAAGCAGGGGTAATTTCTGGATTTTCCATTTCCATTTGGATCTCCTCCAAATTTCCAAGGCATCTTTCCTTTCATTGACTGGATTTTTTTTAGAGAGTTTAACCCAACCCTTCAATGCAGTTTTGGTATTTTTGAGCTTCCTCTCCCATACATAGTTCGACGATGCTACAACTGGAATATCCCACGCCATGGATACAGTGCTCATAAAACCATCTCGATCTTTCCACAGTGGACTGAACCGAAAGGGAATGGGGCCTAAGTCCTCTTCATCTTCAATCTGCAGCATGATTGGCTTATGATTTGAAGTAAGCTTGGCCAATATATTGGAGGAAATGATTTTTTTCCCATCATCATGGAACTCTGAACTAAAAACCAGTCCAACCTAGAAGATATGTTTGTTGCTCCAGTTCGATTATTTGTCCATGTGTATCTTCCCTTTTTATGTTTAAAATCAATCAAATCCCACGTTAGAATGAGATTTTCCACCAAATTAAGCATGGGATCTCTCCCACTAAGGCCTCCTTTTTTCTCTTTGGCGTCCAGCCTGATGTTTAAATCACCAGCCACAATTATATTGGAGAAAGAGTTAGCAAAAAGAAAGACAGACAGAGAATTCAAACATTCTCTTTTTTCTTGGTAGTTGACCGGAATGTAAATATTAAAAAGAGCAAGAGATTTCTTACTTGGAATGTGTCAGAGTTCTGAAAATATCCAATGTTGCGTTACATGAGAGTTGACCAGAGAGAAAAGATTTTCTGACCACAAGGTTGTAATTCCACCTATAGAACCTCTAGCACTCACAGCCTTCCCTACATTCGATTTTCAGCTCTTATTGCTTAAGGATAGGAGGCAATCCTCTTCAATTTTGGTCTCTTGGAGCAGAAGAACATCCGGTGAAGCCATTCTTAAGTGATCTTTAATAGCTTCCACTTTCGATGAATTTCTGAGCCCTCTGCAATTCCAAGAGACTATGTTCATTATTTATTATTGACAAAAGGAGGAGGGCCTCCTTTTGAAGGTCTAGCTCTCATGTTCCTGGCCATTGACATTTCGACTGAAGCTTGACTTCCTTGCATCTTTAGTCGTTCTACTTCTTCCTCCGTAAATTTCTTAAGAGATTTGCATCCTTTTTTTTAGGACCTATCAAGAGATTCTTCATCAGATGAACATGAATTATCCATTAGTTTCTTTTTTATCATTTCTGCATATGTGGGAGAGTGACCATCAGCAGGAGAACCCTGATTTGACTCAATTAATGCTTTATTTTCTTATTGAATCTAATCTTGAGATTGAGGAAGTTCTCCCTCTTTAATAGTTGAAGGAGTTTGTTCTTCAGGAATACTCAGAACTTCAAAGTTATTTTGTGTTGTTATATCCTTCATTGTTGCTTCATTTTACTTCTATTTTTTTTCCATTGGGATTACTACCCAACCCCACTTCTACTCTTTTCCGCTTTGAAGTATTTCCCTTCTTTTCTGAATTATCTTTTTGGACTTGTGTCCATTGTTCTCCCTTCTGTTTGATAGCTTCTTCCTCGACTTTATTCTTGCATGATTTGGAAAAGTGCCCATATCCATGACAATGTCTGAACTTAAAAGGAAATTGCACATAATCAAGCTCTTCCACATGAGACCAATCTGCTACTATCAAGTTGATTGCTTCAAGAATCCCTACCTCTAGGTCCACTTCGACACATATTCGAGCATAGGTATATTGTTCTCTTCTTTCAGCCCTATCAATGTACTTCCCCAAAGTGTTTCCTATGGCTTCAAGAGACTCTGAATTCCAACAATGAAGAGGAAGATGTGACAGCCTAACCCAAACAGGAACAACAGAAGGGATATATCGATTCTGATCAAATTCTAGATTCCACTTATTTAGATAAATCCGTTGAGGGCCCATGAAATATGGTCCATTTTGAAAAATTAAATCTCTGTCTTTTGAATTTTCAAAGAGAAAAACATAGTATCCTTTACCTATCAGATTGCTTCGAATGCTTGTTGAGATTAGGGGTTTTCAATTTCTTTGAACCCACCCGTTGATAGCCTTGGGAGATGGCCAAAGACCAGTAAACTAGCCAATAAGACCCCGATCTGCAAAATTCATGGCAGAATGACATGGTTTTTCCATAGGGAGATCCATCGAGGGAATATTGTCAACTTTCTTAACAAAATTCTGCTAGTTCTAGGTGGGCTTCCTTTTGCCACATGCTGCAACTAGAATCCTGAAAGCAATGAGTTCAGGTGGAGGGGAGGAACCCCCTCCGAAAGCCATAGCAGATTCACACAAAGTTGTATACCTTCAAAGATATACAAAAGCATAAGAAATTGTCAAACAATCTCAAAGGACTCCCAGCTTAACACAAAAACCTCCTCCAAAATTAGTTTACAGCAAGATACTACTCCTAGAATGCAATCACAGTCCTGAAACATACACCATCGAAGCCTGTAGATTCAAATCCCTTCCCTAAGAACACTCAAAGGATCTGCCACAACTCCAAGATCATGGGTAAAACAGAGCCAAAAGCTCCGAGACTTGTCCAAACACAGGGACAGTCCTCAGATCCAACACGCTATACTGCAAATGCAGAGCAAGCAGGGCGAGGTAAAGCCAAGCCACCAACCTGCAAAAAAAAATTTAAATGACTTCTTGGAGCGAAAAATCATCCGTCATGTAAGCTTCAAATTCACAATAACCTTAACAATCCTAGTTTAAGTCAAATGGCAAACAAATGATATTTGAAATCACACATCCCTCACCCCTTTTATTATTTTGAGAAGCATAGTCTTAATCCATGAGTCTAGATGAATCATAGCACATAAAATCTTTGTATGTTAGTGCTTATATGGTTCAAGGAGTCTGAAGTAGTATACTATATCTAACCATTTTTCATGATTTGAGGTCTAACAAGATTGCAAATTTTTTAGGACTAGACCCTATAATGTATGAGGGTATGCTATTGACATTCAATCAAAATAACAAAGTTGTTAATGTACTTAGATGTTGCTCGTGTTGATTGTCCTTGGAGGCCAAAGTAATCATCCTTAAGAGAATGGACATTATGTCTTGAATCAAATACTAATTCCATTGCAAATGGAGATACTAATGTCAACAATCAACATAAACAACAACATCAACTTTGAATTAACGGTCAGATAGATGTATAACAACAACAACATGTCAAATATGCTAGTTAAAACTCGTCAATTATAGCCTCACTCAATTGGTCATTTGCAAAGTTCAAAAGATTAATAATGTATCGATAAGCTCTTTCAAAAGGATCAATTAAATCATATAGGATTGCCCTATCTTTGAAGTCTTAAATGTTTTGATACATGCCATGGACTTTTCAAAAGTCGATGTTCTCAATAAGCGTTTTCAATTGGATGTTTTTTACAAGAGTTAAAGTTACAAGTATGTTGGACTCTATCGACCATCTTGCAAAGTCAAAAAGTTTAACAAGGAATCCACAAGCTCTTTGAAAATGATCGTGTTAGCACTTGTGCTAAATTTTGAGGATTTTAACAAATACACCCATATGGATCGCTCTGCATAAGGATAAGCCAGTAAAACGATGAGGGGTAGGGTCAAAAAAATTTCATGTCTTATGACCTAGAGGTATGTAGAAAAGGGTTTGAAGTTGCTTGGGAGGCTTATTCCCAAGCATGAATGTCAAAATAGTCAAAAAATCCTTAGGCGCAACCTTGGAAATACGCCCAAGTAAGAAAAGGATGATTAAGGTTAAAAAATTATTCATATGGACGGCCTGGATGCAAAGCGGAGAAGATTTAAGGCCAAAAATCATTACAGCCAAAGCAAAATCGGGAGCGGAAAAGCGGACAAGGCAAGTCTCAGTCGTGAACATTGGTAAACTCGACTTCCGCTTGCCGTAATCTGAGATCCGACATCCCAGAAGGTTTCCGCTAAAGATCAACAGTCCAACAAAAGGTGGAAGTGGAAAAGGCAAAGAAGTTTAGTTTTGAAAGTTAGAATCCCGATTTTTGACTTTCGTAGTCCGACATCCGACGGTCAGGGAGAAATTCCGCACAGATCAACGGCTCAAAAAAGAACAACAGGGCGGAGATCGGAAGGCGAAAAACTTAAGAATTTGGTCATAAAAGATAGAACTTCTGCTTTCTGCGATCTGCGGGATTGACAGCCCAGAGCGTTTCCGCCCAAGATAAACGGTTCCGAAAGGAGCAGTAGGGCAGAGATTGGAAAGCGGAAATACCAAATGGTTTTGTCGTGAAAATTTGAAGTCCCGCTTTCTGGGATCCACAAGATCTATGGTTCATAGAGATCCCGCATAGATCAACGGTATGGAAAGGCGCAAAGGGGCGAAAAGCAGAAACACAATATTTCTGGGTATAAAGGGTTGAACTTCCACCGCAGGATCGACGGTCAGGAAAAATCCCGCACATATCAACGATCCATAAAGGAGAGGACGGGTGGAAAGCAGAAATATGAAGTTTTGGTTATGAAAAGGCGAAATCCCGTCTTTCGCTTTCTGTAGCCCGTATCTTTACCTCAGATCAACGATTGGGAAGGTCTTTGTCCGAGATTGACGATGCGGAAAAGAGGAACATGCGCACGAGTTAAATAGACTTCCCAATATGTGGAACTTGGTATAACCCACAAATTCCAATGGTTCAGATCTTGAGGGGAATAGATCTATGGTGAACATGCATTTTGTTGGGTGAACTTGCACGCTGAAAGTTGAAAGAGCGTCACGTGATGAAAAACATGCATAAATGATGTGTCCTCTTCCCATTGGATATCGCGCTCAGAGATTGGGAGAACAAAAGCCACTTTTTGGAGCGCGATGGTGCGCATTTCAATGGTGGTGATCAAAGGTTGAATCAGATCAATGGTGAAAATTAATTTCGCTGATCTAACTTGCACAGATAAATCAACTTTTCAAATCAGCGAAATGAGGTGCAAAGTGCAGGTTTTTATGGCCCAGATCAATGACAGGAAGAGATCTACGGTTGAGTTTTATTTCACAGGTGAAGATGCAGACATGAAGGAAACCATTGCAGAACGTCAAAGGAGGTTCTGAACCATCGTTTTCGATCAAGCGAGCCTGAATCCCTATTGTCAAATTTCCCTAATTAATCCATCATGCATGTCCTAGCATGCTTTCCCATTTTGTTTTGTGATCATGGCAAATCCGCTATATCAAAGGTTGTTATGATTTTATGATCATTCGGGTTTGATCCCCATTTTTGTAACCGATTCTGGTGCTCTATTTTGAGGTTGGTCTCGAGAGCCCAGTACTCTATAAATATACCCTCGATAGAGGAAGAACAGGTTGGAACTTTCATTCAGAAGCCTTAGTGCTCAGGTTTTACAGCTCTGTTAGTTTCTTGAAAGCTTTAATGGAAAGTATTCTCTGAGTTTTCTAAGATTCATCAAGTTGTTTCCTGTTCAATTTATGTTTCATGTATGTGTTTTCTGCCAATACATTTCTAGATTGTATGCAAGGAATTCATTTCTACTAACGCTCCTTCCATTAGAAATTGTATTTGTTATGTGTTTATAATGGTTGTGATAGAATTCATCCATTGATATATGCTTTGTTTCATTCATTATCCGTTGTTATATTTATGCTAAAGGTGTTCCCAGATATTCATCCATTGATAGATGCCTCTGTTTTAACTAGGCTCTTTCCTCATTTCTATCTGTCATCACTTCAAGATAATTTGACTGAACATAATAGCCACGTTGCCTCAGATTTCATAGGAAAATCACCATTCATTATTGTAGTAAGCCCCTTGAATATTTTTAGACCGTGACTCCATTACCCAACGGTATTTCTTGTCTATATGTTTTACCATCTTTAAATCTGCAAATATCATGTTCCTTTCCGATATCTAGCCTTCTGACCGCTTGCTTAAAGCCATATGTATATGTGAATGATTTTGTGACATAGAGAGATCCCTCTCTGATTGTATAAGCTAGAATACAGTCTGAAGTTTGGTTGAAATGGTTACCCCTGTGACTTCCTACCACAACCATAGAAAAATTACAGGGTGATAACATCTTGGGATCGTTGTCGGCGAGTAATCACTATTATCCCCTTGGGAAAACGACATCGTTTTAGTTCTACGACCTTGTTGAGCAACTGGTCATAGACACATATTGGTTGTATATGCTCTGGCAACTCCACTCAAAGCTTCTGGAAGGTGACTCCAACGGGGAGACTGGCAGCCAGAAGGATCGATGCAGGGAGGATGGTTCAAATCTTCCCTGGGTATGAACGACAGAGTTTATATTTGACTGTTGATGGTGAACAATGGTCAAACATGCAGAAGGTTCTATGGAAGCTCCACTTTCAAAGCGGTTGCAAAGTTTGAGGAGCTGATTCAGTCTCTTCATCATCAAGATGGGTTCTATAGTTGTAAGGTATGCTCCTATGAATCATGCTCACATTCTTGGTTTTCCAAATCGAATACCTAGTATAGATTGCCAAACATATCTTACAAGGTTCAAAGATCAAAGGGGTGATGGCGTTGGCATTCATTTGTTTAGATTTCATGAGCATATACATAAGTTGGGAGTTGAATTGCATGAGTCTTCTTTAATGAAAATGTTCATGGTTAATTTAGAAGGAAATGCAAGGTCATGGTATGAGGGATTGCCATCAGAGAGTATATATTCCCTTAAAGACTTTCATTCAATATTCTGTGAACATTTTAAAGATAAGTATCCTTTCGTGTTTCTAATTCAAGATTGTTGCACACATGATAGAGGGTTCATTGAAAATTCGAAAGACCAATGGGGTGATGATCGGTATATGGATGAAGAGATTTTAGAAATATTACATGAATATTCAACTCAAAAAGAAAGACAAACCAGTTGCCATGATATTCAAGAAAATTCCCAGCAGTTGGTAATGTCCTCCTTGACTGAAATGGACATAAGCCAAAACTTTAATTCAACCAGCTATTTTTCCACATGTTCATTTTCTAAAATTTCAAGTAAAGAGGAATCATACCTTGAACTAGAGTTGGAAGAAAGGAATGAACCAGAAGATTCAGCGTTGCATTGCAATCCTACTATTTGTGAGCAGAAAGATGAACAACTTAGTGATAGACAGGAGGAGTGTTGTAATATATTTTATGAAGATTGCAATCAATATGCTGGAAAAAATTGTTTGCCATTTAGTTTTTCCTCATTCAAATATCTGAAACAAAGATTAAAAGCTTCTAAGCAAGCGCAAAAACTTGAGGATATGACATTTTTTCAGGAATAGATAATGAAAAGGGCAAACCATCATGCCATCAATCCCAGCCTATGGAAGAAACAACAATTTTCCATGAGAGTTTAAATCACAAAGAGGAAGATGAGAAAGGTGACCAACTAGAATCTGCTTTGCATTCTAATCCTTCTCTTGGTGAGCAAGGGAATGATCAGCCTAGTGATGTGCATGAAGAAAGTCATCCCAATTTTCCTTATGGATAATGTAATCAACATGTTGAAAATTATGTTTGTGGTGTTTTTGAAGGAGATCTCAGCATGTCTATATATGATGAATGTAAGGATGGCTATGTGGATGATGCCCCTCAAGAAACAACATCCTGTAATAATAGATTGGATCACCAAGAAGAAGAGGAGGATTCTAAATGGGAAGTTTCTTTATGTTTTTCAGAATCATAAATTTTATGTCAAGGAGAAATTATTTTGCTTGATGAACATAATGATATTTCTTTTGAAAAGCATAAAAATAATGAAGTTTTGAATGCATAAATTTTAAATCAAGTTGTTGACATCCCATTTAGAAATTGTCATGAACACTCCTTGCATGGTTTTCTTGAAGAGCATTTTGGCAGGGTGCTAGGAGAGTTGCATATGGAGCAGCCTTGTCATGGCAGGTGCATANCCCATTTAGAAATTGTCATGAACACTCCTTGCATGGTTTTCTTGAAGAGCATTTTGGCAGGGTGCTAGGAGAGTTGCATATGGAGCAGCCTTGTCATGGCAGGGGCATAATAACAATTTTTAAAGGTTGTCATGATCCAGTAACTAGATATGTGTAGAAGCTTTGTCGTAAGAATGGAGGGTTATGTTTTTGCAGCAAAGATTAGATTTTCTATCATAACCTTTTACCATTCAGTTCTTCCTTTTTGATTTGGATCAAGCATGCTGAAAAGACCCAATCATTAAATCATTTGCTTGATTGGCTTCACTGGAAGTCAGAAGTTACTTGACTGGGCATTGGTGCTCACTAAGTAGGATAGGTATCGACATGGTGAGCATTTCTTTTAAGCAATTTTTTCAGTTTGTTTTCAGTATTTGTTCAGTTTTTGTTTTCAGAGCATGTTAGGGATTTCAGGAAAGCTTGGGACCAACCCAATGGATCAGGCACTTGGTATACATGGTTCTTTGCTACCCATAGCGAGGATAGAATCCCCAAGTTGGAGTTTATGTTAGCACCTGTGCTAAATTTTGAGGATTTTTATAGATACACCCATACAAATACCTATGCATAAGGATAAGCCAGTAAAAAGATGAGGGGTAGGGTCAAGAACTTTTCATGTCCTATGACCTAGAGGTATGTAGAAAAGGGTTTGAAGTTGCTTGGGAGGATTATTCCCAAGCGTGGATGTCAAAACAATAAAAAAATCCTTAGGCATGACCTTGGAAATATGCCTACGTAAGAAAATGTTGATCAAGGTTAAAAATTGATCGATATGGATGACCTAGATGCAAAGCAGAGAAGATTTAAGGCCACAAATAATTTTCGCCAAGTCAAAATCAGGAGTGGGAAAGCGAAAAAGGCAAGTCTCGGTCGTGAACATTGGTAAACCCAACTTCCGCTTACCGCAATCCAAGATCCAACAACCCAGAACGTTTCCCCTAAAGATCAATGGTCCAGCAAAAGGCGAAAGTGGAAAAGGCAAAGAATTTTGGTTTTGAAAGTTAGAATCCCGATTTTCGACTTCCGTAGTCTGAGATCCGACGGCCAGGGAGAACTTCTGTACAGATCAACGGCTCAGAAAAGAACAACTGGGTGGAGATCGAAAGGTGAAAAAATTAAGAATTTGGTCATAAAAGATAGAACTTTCGCTTTCCGTGATCTGCAAGATCGACGGCCCAGAGTGTTTTCGCCCAAGATCAATGGCTCAAAAAGGAGCACTGGGGCGGAGAACGGAAAATAGAAATACCAAATGGTTTTGTCGTGAAAAGTTGAAGTCCCTCTTTCGGGGATCCACAAGATCTACGATTCATATAGATCCTGCATAAATCAACAGTGCGGAAAGGTGCAAAGGGGCGAAAAGTGGAAACACAAGATTTCCATGTATAAAGGGTTGAACTTCCGCGATCCGTGGGATCAACACTCAGGAAAACTCCCGCATAGATCAATGGTCCGGAAAGTAGAGGAATGGTAGAAAGCGGAAGTATGAAGTTGTGGCTATGAAAAGGCGAAATCTCGCCTTCTACTTTTTGCATCCTGCATCTTTACCTCAAATCAATGGTTGGGAAGGTCTCTGTCTGAGATCAACGGTGCATAAAAGAGGAACATGCGCACGAGTTAAATAGACTTCCCGATATGCGGACTTGGTATAACTCGCAAATTTCGACGGTTCAAATCTTAAGGGGAATAGATCTACGGTGAATATGCATTTCATTGGGTGAACTTGCACATTGAAAGTGAGAAGAGTGTTGCGCGATGAAAAACATGCATAAATGACGTGTCCTCTTCCCATTGGATATCGCACTCGGAGATTGGGAGTACAAAAGGAACCTTTTGGAGCACGATGGTGCATATTTCAATGGCGGTGATCAAAGGTTGAATCAGATCAATGATGAAAATTAATTTTGTTGATCTAATTAGCACAGATAAATCAACTTTTCAAATCAGCAAAATTAGGTGCAAGGTGTAGGTTTTGACGGCCTAGATCAACGACGGGAAGAGATCTACAACTGAGTTTTATTTCGCAGGTGAAGATGCAGACATGAAGGAAACTGTTGCAGAACATCGAAGGAGGTTTTGAACCATCGTTTTCGATCAAGCAAGCTTGAATCCATGCTGTCAAAATTCCCTAATTTATCTATCATGCGCATCCCAACACGCTTTCCTGTTTTGTTTTGTGATCATGGCGAATCCGCCATATCAGAGGTTGTTAGGATTTTATGATCATTCGAGTTTGATCCCCATTTTTGTAACTGATTCGAGTGCTCTGTTTCAAGGTTGGTCTCAGGAGCCCAGTACTCTATAAATATACCCTTGATAGAGGAAGAACGGGTTGGAACTTTCATTCAGAAGCCTTGGTGCTCATGTTTTGTAGCTCTGTTATTTTCTTGGAAGCTTTAATGGAAAGTATTCTTTGAGTTTTCTGAGATTCCTCAAGTTGTTTCTTGTCTAGTCTGTGTTTCCTGTATTTCCATTTTCATGTATGTGTTTTTTGCCAATACATTTCTAAATTGTATGCAAGGAATTCGTTTGTGCTAACGCTCCTTCCATCAGAAATTGTATTTGTTATGTGTTTATAATGGCCGTGATAGAATTCATCCATTGGTAGATGCTCTGTTTCAGTCATTATCCCTTGTTATATTTCTGCTAAAGGTGTTCCCATAGATTCATCCATTGATAGATGCATCTATTTTCACTGGCCTCTTTCCTCATTTCTATCTGTCATCACTTCAAGATAATTTGACTGAACATATAGCCACATTGCCTCATATTTCATAGGAAAATCACCATTCATTATTGTTGTAAGCCCCTTGAAGATTTTCAGACTGTGACTCCATTGTCCAATGGCATTTCTAATTTGTCTGTTTTACCATCTTTAAAACTACAAATATCCTGTTCCTATAAGATATCTAGCCTTTTGACCACTTGCTTAAAGCCATATGTATATGTGAATGAGTTTGTGACATAGAGAGAACCCTCTCTGATTGTATAGGCTAGAATACAGTCTAAAGATTGGTTGAAATGATTATCCCTATGACTTCCTACCACAACCATAGGAAAATTACAGGGTGATAACAAATCGATTAAATAAGGTTATAGGAGTTGTAACACGATTAAAATTGTTGTGGTTAGTAAACCACTACAATTAGAATATGATATTCAAAAGGTGAAAAGGTAAGGTTTATGCAGAGCTAGAAAAAACCCAATTGTTTTTTTAACTAAATATCTCCAAAGTAAACAAACAATATCTCATAGAATAAAGCACTCAATAATTGAGAATTGCACTATGTCAATGCTGAACAATCCAAGGTTAAATTCTAAAACTCTTTGAAAACAATTGATTATAATGCTACATGATTTGTGACAAGATTTGTAATCTTGTAGGGCAATTAACCACTTGTAAATTTCTATTAGGGTAGGACCTTCAAAAGGTGAGAGAGCAAGGTTTATGCAATGTTTGAAAAAACCCAACTTGATGCAATGCGATCCATGTATGGCCTTCGAAAGATGAGACATCAAGGTCTATGCAAGACACAAGAAAATCAATTATTTTTAAACTAAAAGTCACCAATTCAAACAAACAATAGCATAGAATAAAACACTTAATTGTTAAGAATTGCACTAAGTTGCTAAACTTAGTGTCAAGTTATTAGACTGTGGGCATTATTACAAATGAAGGTAAATCAAACTTGAATGCAAGAGATATAAGTAATTCACTATATGTAGTGCAATTATATCTATAACTATACACACTAAACAACAACACAAGTTACATAATTGCACACGCATTGCAAGTATGAAGTACAATCTCGAAGCATATGCAAAAGTTGACTTGCTAATGCTTTTGCCTAAACCGATGTTTTCTAAATATCACAATACATCTCAAACCTCAATCACATTGAGTGTGACTAAAGATCATCTGCTATAATTGTAAATGTAAACACGATTTAAAGAATACAAGGCATTGCATTTTATCGCATTCAAAAGCAAAGACACATAAACAAATATTTGCTCATTTTGCATAAAAAACAAGAATAATCGAACCTTCAAAGATTTCTTAAGCTAAATTCAAACAACATTCAATCGATGCAACTCTTTGCAACCAAATCCGACCTTCATATTTTAAGCAAACCATGGCCTCCAAGTTCTTTAAACATTAGAATATTAAGATAAAACCAAAAACAAGTCCATGGAATAATCGAGAATTATAGTGGTTGTCGAGTTAGTTCAAACTATTTAACGAAATAAGACTACAAAAGGTCATCCCAAATATCAATAAGTACAACACACAAACCCTTACGCAAATTGTATTCGATAACATTTTTTTTTACAAGGAAAAATAATAACTTGTTATTCAAAACTTGAATCAAAGTTACATGATCAAAATCACAAAACTTGCCACTTTGATCTCATATTCAAACTAATAAGCTACATGACAACAAAAACACAAAAATATAGTCCAAGACTTCTCCCAAAATGTCCAAAGGTCAAATCCATTACATCCAACCTTTCCCAATTAATTGATATAAACCACATATCAAAACACATTTCTAGGTTCATTCAACATGTTTAAAGAAACATATTTGAAATATAAAACAAAGATTACAAAGCACACAATCACTCCAAGATTGCTTTAAAAAAGGAACCAAACACAACGAAAACATTGAAGATTTGATGTCTACCACTGTCCAAAATTCTATGATCCTCATAGAATTCATAATAAATTTGTCCTTCATCTAGTCTCATAGCCTTTTTAGAGAGCTTCTCAACAACCAAGTTGTACTATGCCTATACATATGATTGAAAGATAGATAATTGAAAAAAGCTTTAATTCTTTCAATCCTCTGTTTCCAATGAGCCAACAAACTTACTTGTAGATTATAATTGCTAGCAACCCATTTAATAATGACTTTAGAGTCGCCTAGAACCTATACATAAATAACATTATTAGTAAGGGCAAAATATAATAAACCCCAAAGGACCATTAGCTTAGTCGTGGTCTTTGTGCCTTCGCCACACCCCATCCAAAGAAGGTAATTACGATAATAGTTTAATTTAATATACATTCCAACACCACAAACACCATTTTGAGATGCTCTGTAAAAAAACCAACATGATAATGCTCAAAAGAAACTGGTGCATAAAATAATTTGATTTGCCTTTCAACATGATCATTTTGAAATTCTCTATAAATACCAACAATTTTGGAAATTACCATAGAACTATTTACCATTGCATTCTCAAATATGATACTGTTCTTGTGCCTCCAAATTCCCCATATAACAAAGAGAGGTAGCCTTTTTTTGTCTACAACACTTAGATGCCCATTGGAAAAAAACATTCTTCGAAGGATAGATTTGTCCAACAAAATGGTTTTTGAAGGCTTTTTTCAAACCTCTGTCCAAACTTGTTGAGCAAACTTACAAGATACAAAAATATGATCAACATATTCTTCATTTCGGACACACAAATAACATAAATTTGACCTTGCTCCCCCTTTTTTGATGATATTATCCCATGTTAAAATCTTATTCTCCATAACTAACCAACATAAAATTTTTAGTTTTAAAGGATTCTACCACTTCCATAACAACTAAAACCACCATTTAATCTTTGCATCCACATAAATAGATAAAATAGCTTCATATGCCAACTTTGCTTAAACTTTACCCGCAGTAGTATTCCATGACTAGTAAAGTTGACCCCCCTCTTTAAAAAGGCTAATCCCATAGTGGATAATACCTTTTATATAAATGTTCCATTCCGAGGAAAAATCACCCTATAAACCCATATCTTCAACCAAGTACCAGTACTTTG
Source organism: Pseudotsuga menziesii (assembly GCA_001517045.1). Lineage (NCBI taxonomy): Eukaryota > Viridiplantae > Streptophyta > Pinopsida > Pinales > Pinaceae > Pseudotsuga > Pseudotsuga menziesii. Next base: position 412,660 of record LPNX011087317.1, on the reverse strand, counting down.
AATCTAGAGGATTTTCCCTAGGTCACCTCTTAGTATGTGCTAACAAACTAAAACCAAAGGAATACAATAAGTCAACTAACCCAGGGTAAAGTCCCCAAGGTGGGTGGACAAGTGGATGGTTGGGAGGGAGGATGAGAGGCACGTGGTAGGATGGCTAGTCCCACGTGCTACCTCCTCCTCATCCCCCGTTAGACCTCCTATATTCACGCATTTCTCCCCTGCGATGAATAAACTTGACATGCTCGCAAGTACGAGTTCTCATTAGCAGATGGCAGATGGTTCAACTATGGAGGAGGCTTCATACAGAAGCAAGTGATTAGTTAATCATGAGGTGGTTCAGAGCATTCATTTTCGCGACAAGGGTGAATTGGTGGAGGTGCTGGCGGCACTCCAACATGCATTATCATTATTTTCCTCGGCCGGGCATTAAAGAGAGTTTCCATCTTTGCTTTTCACCTGCTAATGCGACCCTGACTGCTCTTTGCCCGCTTCTTTGGAGTTCCTTGCGAAGTTGTAGAGAGCGCGGGGTTGGCATGGATATGCATCTGCGAGCTGCGTGGCTAGGCGGTCCTCACGAGTTGTGGGGTCTTCTGTCCATAGAGAACTATGACCGCGACATCACCCAAGCTAAGGTTATCTCAGGTAAGCCTTGGCCTGGTCTTCTGTCCTTTTGTTGTCTTTGTCGTCACCCTTACTGGGGTCTAACGGTGGTGAGCTCAGTTCGCCACCCTTTCTGGAGCTCTAAAATTATGTGTATACTCCACCTACTTTTGGTAGTGAGGTTTTCCTATGGCCCGTGTTCTGTTGAACCTCCATTTTTCTGGCTCTTATTCTCAACCTTTTTGAGTCTCCCTCGAGCGCAACTGCCCGTGCTCCTAACCTCTCCTCGACCCCTTTCCACTGGACGCTCCTGCTCTCATTGGTTTCCTACCTGATTGATAGTATGCCTCCTCACAAAAGTGTCCGTCGAGCCTCAATCCTACCAGAGGTTCGTAAGTCGGAACCAATGGGCCCTCCCATCTGATTTCAAAAGCAATTGGTTGAAAAAAAGTAAACGCTTCAAAAGTGAAATCACATACTCTGTCCAGGCCACCATTCAGCGTGCTGAGAGGGACGTCGAGATGAACAGAATTTGTCTGGGGCCGAAGGGAATAAAAAAAGAATTCAAGGATCTAGTTCCTGATTTGGGTTCTTCACAAGGTCGTCTCACCCTTTACCAGAAGTCCTTGGACTTCCATTGGTCTTAGAAGATGGTTCTTGGCAGAACCCTGGTGGAGAAGGACAAACATCACAGAGAAATATTACTCTAGCAAGATAAAATGATGCTGACCTTGCAACATATTCTGGACAATCAAGTGGATATTGCTAAGTGGTTGGGCTTACAACTCGAGCCCGACTCTCCCAACGGACCTTATGAACAATCTGTTGATTGATGCTGCTTTTCAAATGTCTTTGTTTTGGTTTATTTTTGTTTAAAGTTTATGTTTAAGACATTACATTTTGTTTTCATGGAAGATACAATCTTAAGACTGATTAAGAACTCGTAATCCTTATGGTATAGTCTTGTTTCCTTTCGGGGGAGACTGTCATTTTGATCTTCAAGCCTGTTTTCCCAGTTTTGGGAGGGATTTGTTTTTTCTGTAAATTTCACTTTTCGGCAATAGAAGGAACGTCTAATTTACAAAAAAAAAAAACTAACCCAGGGTAAAGATTATTAAACCCCCCACTACCACTAAAATGATCTTTACCTAGTCTAATTTTCCGCCCATTACCAACATTCCAAGTTGTCCATCCATCCAGAATAGTGATACTTTTAACCAATCTTTTTGAACAATTTGAGACCTTTGCTAACTTTTTTTAGAGACTCTCTAAACCAACCAAAAATTGATCCAAACCAATCAAATTGATAGCATAGACAACATAAACATAAACCTATACATATACACATATATATAAACTTAGTTTTGTATAAATATAATATAAAAATGAGTAAATTTATTTTTTATTTAAAGAAATTTGCTTAAAATTAAAACAATTTGACTTCAAATAGAAAAATACACTCCGAACTTAAAATACAATAATAATAAGAAAAAAACATTTTAAATCAATCATAATAACCCAAATATTAAAAAATAAACAATTTTTTTGTCTAGCTAAAAATTTAAGCCTCGCTTTTCTCTCCTTAAATTCTAAATAGTTGATAGGGGCCACATGCGGCGGCTCAAGACCATATTATATAAAAGGCCGATATATATATGGAAACCCCTAAGTGCCTGTTTCATTCTACCGCGCTCTTGCATTACGAAGTTTCCAGCCAAATTGTTCAGTCCAGGGTGAAAATCACTGTTTCAAACTCGAATTTGGACAGAAACTCCTCCATTTCCCATTTTGGCATCTGAGGACCAGCTTATCTGGCCTTTTTTCTGACAATCGTCGACGGCTTACACGGTGAATTTGGTGGTTTTACGGTTAGATTTTGTGCAGAGGAATATTTTTGCAAGCTGTTTCTATTTCTTTCAAGAATCCAGGGTTTAGTTGAATTTGGACTTCGACGTCGTTTATATTTATTTTCTCGGCCTTTTTTTGTGGGGCTGAATTTGGTAAAGTATGGATTCGGCGATGGCGGTGGATGTGGTCACGGTGGATGTCGATTTCTTGCAGCTTCCCGAGCTCTCCGCGGAGCCGGGAAAATTCAATCCATATAAGGGCCACATTGAGGAGATATTTTCGCAGTGGCTTTCACTCCCGGAGACCGAGCAATTGGTATTTTCTGATTAACCGGAAATTGTTATTTTGCATTCAATGGATTATTTATGCATATCAATCTCTTTATTATCTGGAATGAAATTAAATGTTTGACGGAGAAGAGGTTAGGGAATATAACTTATTGGGCTGAGATTATCTCAGGACATATTTTCCCGTAAATCGCCCTTTTTTGACGAAGTGTGATCTACCTTCAGTCCCTGCATTAGGATAAACTGTTCAGATTCATTCAAAAATGAGATATATCCCAAGATAGAACGTAATTGGCTGCATTAACGCAGTGACATGTTCTCGAGGGGTCGAAGCGGAGAGTATCTGTGAAGAATCATTTGGTTTACCACTTGACCACAGTTCACTTGCCGGGCTTATGGCATAATTTATTATATTTGCTTGGAAGCATTTTGAATAGCATAATATTAAGAAACTTGAGATGACACAAATCACAAGACTACAATGTGCCCCAAAAATGTTATGGGCTCATTGTCCAGATTGTATGCAGAATGCCTTTATTTTCTTAAATGCAACCATGATATGGGTTATAAGATTTTTTATGCTGCCTTGCAAGGTTACTTTAGGCCCAAAAAAGTAGGATTCAATCAATGGAAATTATGCTCAACAGAATTTTCGGCAGCTGGCAAAATATCACTTTGTTTATGTTATCTACCTGTTCGATGCTTGTACCAGGCAAATATTGCGTGTTAAGCATCTTTGGGGATCGACTTGATTTCTGGAATGGAGAATAGACAAAGAACAATATTATAATCAAAGACGTGATATTGAATTGAATAAATTGAAACACACTAGGACAATACGGCAATCCACCTCATCTCTACCCTCCACGTGCAAAAGCAAACGCATTTTTCTTATGTCTTTTTTCCGTGTTTTGTGGGTTGAACTTTGATTGTATTATATACCATGTAAATTTTTCCCACAAAGAATATGCCTCGTGAAATTGCAATTGAATTTTGTTTTTCACACAAATGAGTAAATTTTGAATTAATAAAACTGTTGTTTAGCAGGGTCAAAAAAATTTCAACCCCAGTGTTTAAGCCATTCTTGGCAACAGTATGAAATATAATCAAAATTGGAATCACTGTCCTCCATTTTTTAAGCAACTTCTACAATTTTTACTGGTATAAGTCCTATAAAACAGTCCTAATATCAAAATGCATTTGCATAGCTTAAGAGATTACTTATTATTACTTAGAGGGCTGATTCCCTCCAGAGGACTGTAATATTTCATTGATTTCTTTTTTTTTTCTTGAGTTTGCTGGACTTTTTCCTCATCCCTTGGAAGACCTTGATCTTCTGCCATTGCACTTTGCTGGTCTGAGGCTTTTGCTACAGAGTTATGGCTCTCATTATTGGCTGTATTTCGGAGATTGCCCACCGCTTCTTTGAGTGTAATTAAGTGCTGTCTATGGGTATCCACAGTTTTCTGCTGTAGTTTCATTTTGCATTCCCAAATTTCTGACCTGAGTTGTGAGAGATTGAATTATTGCTGCATCATTCTTAAGAAGATCTGCCTGGCGTCTGACTGCTTTCCTTAGATCAGCTATATCCTGCGAATTCTTAATACAATTTGGACATTCCATTCTCAAAGCCTTCGAATTGCTGTTTAAATTTGAGTTTGAGTCTCCCCTGGCTCTGTTCTTGTTTTTCTCAGGCTTTAGAAATACCCAACGCAAAATGGAACTGATCCACAAAATCAGGGGCCTCCCCCTACTTCTGCCAGCTCTGAATTGGATTAAAATTTTACTGTTTTGATGGGCGTATGGGCTACATGGAGCCGGTGGCTTAACTGTTTTCTATCTTTGAACTCAAATTTGATTGTTTCCTGTCCGGAAATTACCCTACAGCACTGAGATGTCTTCAGACCCTTTCAAAAATCAACCCTTTCCTCTCGAACTGTCTTTGAGTTATTCTCCTGATTGTTGTAACTGTGGTTGTAAGTGCCCCTTGAAACCTGTGTATTTCGAGCCACCACCAGAATGGAGCGAACACCAACCTTCTTATTAGATATCCCATTCTCTTCACGAATGTTCTGGAGGGGCATTCTATTCGCCATTTCAGCAATAGATGTAGTTAATCTCCCGCTTGTGCTAGCTGTGTGAATATCTCTTCTATCTGTCTGGAGAGTAGTTGGATAATTGATGAGATTTGACTATTAATTGACCAAAATCATTGAAGAGGGCCAAGGCATCTAGATGTCTTTGCAACCGCTCCGGAGGTCAGGCCACGAGGACCACATTGTTAGCAAAGAGTAGGATAGAGATCAAGACTTTGTCTTGAATGTGCTTTTAAAGGAAGGACTATAGCTTGTTGATAGATCGCAAATAAAGTCGGGGATAGGGGACACCCTTGCTTGACCCCAATGATAATTTTGATAAAATTTGAGACCCTATGCTGTGCGAAGATGACCAAGGATTGACTCATATAGTCTCATAATGGCATTTAAAAGGGTATTGAAAATGCCAATGTCTTTGAGTCTCTGGAGTAATGCCAATGTCTCTGAGTTTCTTATAGGTGATGAACAGTTGATAGACCATTGTAAGAGGGAGCTTACCTCTGAATTCGAGATGAAAGATCTCGGAATGATGCATTACTTCCTTGGCTTATAAGTCTGACAAAAGCCAAGTGAGATCTTCTTCACACAAGGAAAGTATGCAATGGATATCTTGCAGAGATTTGGGATGCAGGACTGCAAGTCCATGAGTGTACCAATGACTACCAACTTGACAAAGTTGCGGGACTCGGCCGCTAGTTCACAGAATGTGGACTCTACTCTATATAGACAGCTCATTGGTTCCCTGATGTATCTCGTGCATACGAGACTAGACATCTGCTACACAGTGAATGCACTGAGTCAGTTCATGTCAGATCCAAAGCACATACACTTGGTAGCCGCCAAACATGTACTCAGATATGTGCGAGGGACTATCACTTATGGGCTCAGGTATACTTCTAGCGGTGGAGTATTGTTATCTGGATATTCAGATTCAAATTGGGCTGGCAGTGCAGTCGATTGAAAAAGTACCTCTAGTTATTGCTTCAGTATGGGATCAGCAATGATCTCTTGCTCCAGCAGGAAGCAGGGTTCCATAGCTCAAAGTACAGCTGAGGCAGAGTATATTGCTGCAAGCGATGCCTACAAGGAAGCAGTTTGGCTCAGAAAGTTGTTATCTGATCTGTTCGAGGGAAAGCTTGACTCAATGATCATCCATTGCGATAATCAGAGTTGCATAAAGCTTTCAGAGAATCCAGTGTTTCATGACAGATCGAAACACATTGAAATGAGGTATCATTTCATCAGAGACCTAGTGCAGAGAGGTGCTCTGAAGTTGCAGTACATTCGTACAGATGAACAGCTTGTAGAAATCTTGACCAAGCCTCTAACAGCATCAAAGTTCGTGTACTTTCGTGACAAGCTTGGTATGGCAGAGAATGCCTTTCTCGCTGAGAGGGAGTGTTGATTTTCTGAGTAGCATCGAGAGCCCTTCTCTTCGGAGAATGGGACCACGGTGAAGACTCAACCCAGTGTTGAGTGACCATTCTGTTGAATGGTAGATATCTTGTCTGGGACCATAATATAAACCCAGATCTGCCCTGGGTAGATTCAACCTTGTGTTGAGTAGACATCTGGTTCGGGACCACGATGTAGACCAGTCTAGGATTGGTAGACTCAGCTTAGTTCTGAGTAGCCATTCTCTGGGAGAATGAAGACACTGTAAGCCCTAGACTGGGTCCGGGCATGTGTGTGGCACTTTGACCCTTGATCTATGGGCTTGGTGTGCTTCTCCAAGGATTAGCTACCCTTGGTTAAGTTACCCTGGTACCAGATCTAGGTGTCACAGAGTGTGTGAGATAAAAGCATTAATAACTCTCTTGGTTTATGATGACGTACTTTTGAAATAAAAAAAAGGTACCACAGGTAATGATCACAGGGGCACTTGGTAAAAGGCCAAAGTCAAAAATCAAAGGAAAAAAATAAAAGTACCTTTTTGGTAATAGTGAAAGTGAAATTAGGAAAAGAATAAAAATATTATTATTTTTATCTTTCCTAATCTTGTCCACCTAAAAAGACTTCTTATAAAAGTCAAAGAAAAAAAATAAAAGTACCTTTTTGGTAAAAGTGAAAGTGAAATTAGGAAAATAATAAAAATATTATTATTTTTATTTTTCTTAATTAAAGAAGGACTTCTTATAAAAGTCAAAGGAAAGATAAAAATACCTTTTTTGGTAAAAGTGAAAGTGAAATTAGGGAAAGAATAAAAATATTATTATTTTTATTTTTCCTAATCTTGTCCACTTAGAGGTGAACAAAGGCTATAAAAGAAGATCAAGCCTTCTCATTTGTTGCACACACTTTTGCTTTCACAGGAGAAGAAGACTATCTTATGTTCAAACCCTCAGCTAGGGTTTTATCAGCAAAGTCCATCTTCAGCATTTTTGCACAGCTATCTTCAGCATTCCATTTTTTGGGCAGATTTCAGCAGTCTGATATTTTCGAACAATTTTCAGCAGTCTGATATTTTCAAACAGTTTTCAGACAGTCTGATATTTTCGGGCAATTTTCAGTAGTCTGATATTTTCAGACAGTCTGATATTTTTGGGTAGTTTTCAGCACGCTGATATTTTTGGGCAGTTTTCAGACAGTCTGATATTTTCAGGCAGTTTTCAGACAGTCTGATATTTTCAGGCAGTTTTCAAACAGTCTGATATTTTCGGGCAGTTTTCAACAGGCTGATATTTTTGGGCAGTTTTCAGACAGGCCGATATTTTCAGGCAGTTTTCAGCAGTTTGATATTTTCAGGCAGTTTTCAGCAGTCTGATATTTTCAGGCAGGAGAGAGAAAATCTTAGTTTTTCTGAGAAAGCCCTAAATCGGTAATTTTCTGTAATTCTGGAAATTGTGGGTAAAATTATCAGTTTAATTTTTTACTAATGAATTTTACAGTTACTGTGGTCAAAATCTAGATCTAGATTTGAGGAACTTTTTGAAGAATTTCTTAAGCCATCTCATTTACGAGATGAGCTATTAATGCTTTTGGAGTTTTTGTCCTTTGAAGGTTTCCCTAGTGAAAAATATTGTGTCCATGTGTGCTGATGTGATGAATGTGTTTTTTACTGCACTGCTGATCTATTTATGTTTATCTGCAAATTTTTAAAGTTTATGCTAATGCTGAAAATTCAACATAGGTTACCTCGGAGGGCTAAAGGCCAAGGAGCATGAGCATAAATATGAAGTTTGTGAATGAAGAAAGGGCCTTTGGCTCTCTATTGATTTGGGTTTTTGTAATGTTTGTTGCTGCGGAATCTAGAGACCTGTGCAGGCTTTGTGATTATAATGAGGCCACAGAGCATTGGTCATTGAGTGAAAGTCTTCACTGTAATTTTTTTGTGATAACAAACTTCCATGTATGTAATGTTTGTTTAAATTAATTTATTTACAGATTGGTTGTGTGCTGTGAGAGCTTTCTCTTCATGACTTTGATTGCAGGCTCTCAGGCATTGCATCAAGTGGTATCAGAGCAAGTGGATCTTGAGAATTAAGACTCCAGGTTGTAGTAAACAATGAACTGTATGGTTCGCCAAATTACATCCTTCCATAAGTAGAGTCAGGTAAAATTGGAAATTGATCATTTAAACCACTATACAATTGGCGGGCTACTGTGGGTAGCAAATAGTAGAAGCAACAAATGAGCATGGTGCTCGCATTGTGGAACAAAACTTGATTGTAAGAAGTAAGGCACAACACTCCATAGTGGAGCATTTATTCTTGATATAGCTTGATGCAAGCATAGTAGCATAATTCAAGTATGAATACGGATACGAATATGATTTGATACGGAAAAAATAAGTAACGAAAAAATCCAATACGAATAAAATACGGAAGTAGACTTCTTATATATAATATTTTTAATTAAATATACAACAATATAGATAATATTTTTAATTAAATATACAACCATATATATAACATTTATATATAGTTAAACATGTACAATATTTTTATTGAAATATTGAATATCAACCATTAAATTTTAAACATAAAAAAAAATATATTTTTTAAACATATTTTTTATAACCAAAATTACTCTTTAAAAAACAAAAAGATAATGTCCGTAGTATAAGAGAGAACTCTTAGTTATTATTAGTTATTAATTATTTTAAGAAGAAAGTAAATAATATTTACCACTATTTACATTGGAATTGATTAATTAATGTTTAAAATGTGTTAGGTTTAACTTTGACTCTTAGATGAGCAAGGATGTAAGTGGTTTTGGGCACATGGTTTTGGTTACCAATAAATCTAGTGTTGCTATAATAATTGCATATTTATTTTCTCGGCATATTTTTATTTTTATCAAATTGAATTACTAAGTATGAAATTGAAAGGTATTTATTTTATAGTGTTTTCATAATTAAAATTTGGTTTTTTAAAATTAATTTTCAAAATTAACCCGTATTTGTATTACACATAGATCGAATATTCGACGAATTCGAATTTATTTGAAATTTCCGTACACAAAAGGCCAATATGACCGAATTATGCTACTATGGATGCAAGTGCAACATGTCAAAAGGAGGCACAACCTCATGCTGGTTTAAATCTGTTAAAAAGGCACTTTGATAGCACATGCATGTTAAGCCCAAATAGACAGGGATTTGATAAAGTTCTTATCTTGTGTCACAAGTGTGCCAATGAGGTAATTCAAGTCTTTTCTAGTATGCTACACAAAATGTCTTTTCTGCATTCCACTGGTAGAAATGTATCTCCTGAACTCCACGGGCACCAGCTTGAGAGGCATGCCTGGTAAACATGGTGCCAACATGTGCAAAATGGTAATAGGGTTTCTGACAACCCTTGGCTACAACAAATTTAACATATTCATGCCAGACGTCCACAACATATATGTCTTTGAGCATTTTCGAGACCACATAGCTGTTTCTATCACGAACATGGCAGATGACTACTACAGCCAACTCTTCATATTAACCCATAAAAGGCCTTTCCTGAACCAATAACAGATGTAAAATCCCAATAACCTACAAACTATCAAACACACCCCTAAACTAAGTACAGAAACAAAACAACAATATCGAGAATGCAACAGTGCAACCCATGAATAACTGGATTAGCATCATATTTGCTTTATTCATTAATCACGTACTGAAGTATAAGTGCTTCCCTTGCCCATGGTGGGAGAAGGGAGTAAAACTTCTCAAACCCCTTTAGTCTCATGCACTCGATGACAACTAGAAATGATAGAATAATTCAATGCTGAATGAAAAATAAGAATGCACTTCTTATCGACTCCCTCTCAGTCCCTATAGTTCCTCCTAAATTAGTGCTTTCGATGGAGATATCACATTTCAATATTTTAGGTACCAACTCAAGTGAACCAACTAACCGACTATGCCATTAATTCCCATCATCCAACTAAGTAATTATATGACCATTTGAACATGAGCAACTTGCACTTAGATGTCACTGGGGGCCAACAAATATTTTCTTAGAACTTTATAGTTTTTGAAATTTTATTGTGATTACTATCTTGGCTTTGCTGCTGTGTCTGTCATGTGATACTGCATTCAGTCTTGGGCAGTTGTCTGTACTTGTTGTAATTTCAACAAAGTTAGTAGTATTTTTGTTTTTCAAATGACGTTTGATTTGCATTTCAATGCATGATTCAAATAATCATTTTGGTACACTTCCAGTGGTATAAACTTGTACCAGACTTGGGAATAAGTACTTTCTCGAACCCAAATGAGCCAGGTTCTTCCCAGCAAGTGACTGGGGGTGGCAGCCTGAAAACCATAATCCTTCACTTACTTCACACCAGTGTTTTAAGAACTGGTCAAACCGGAACTGGAACGGGCTAGTTTGATCGGCCAAACAAAGTCTAAACCCAAACCGGCACAAAACTCGGCCTGGGCACTGGTTCGGTACTGAACTGACTAGCCCGAAGCCTGAACCGCCTGGTTTGGTACCAAACCAGTCCAAACTGGCCAAGCCCGTCTAAAACCGTCTGTGTTGACCATCACTCTGCTCCGCGGGCCTGGAGTTCGAACAGGTGTTTTTACCCATGCTTTGCTCCGAAAAAAGATTGAAGAATGTATTTCCACACTAAGCTTTGATACAAGGATTAATCTGTAGACAGTGAAAAGGCTATATCAAAAGCTAGCCATGGGAAAAACTCAGAAAAAACATATGCCAGAATATATTTTACGTGCTAATCTCAGGTTGCCTTTATCATGAGATAGCTTCTATACTCCAAAAAAAGTGTGCCCAATATAGACCAGCAAGAGAGGACAGTGACAAGATACAAAGGACAGTGGATTTTTGGCCAGCAAAGACAGTCATCCTGAGTTAGTTTCAGGCTGATGTAAGAGTGTTGATGAAATTTATGCCTTGGTAATATTATGACAAACCATGCCATGCCAGCAGGTTTTTTGGAGGTCTGTGTCATCAGATCCTCTTCATAGGTGCTAGTACTTGGGAGCCCAGAAAAATCTTCAAACATTACTTACAGCTGATTAAAATTTAAAGGGTGAGTTGAAGAAGAAACCGATTCATTGAAATCAAACCACTCTGGTTCATTTCTGGTTCCGGTCTGAGTTGACCCTCAACCGGTTCATCTCCTGGTTCTGAGTTTTAAACCATTGCTTCACATCCTCGTGCACTTAAAAGTTAAAAGTTAAAACAGTGAATCACCCTCTTGTTTGTACCATTGCTTCACATCCTCGTGCACTTAAAAGTTAAAAGTTAAAACAGTGAATCACCCTCTTGTTTGTACCATATCATTTCCAGCAATGAAGGGAGAAACAGTCCAGGAGTGAAGGGAAAGAACAGTCGTCCAGCAGTGAAGTGATTTTGGTTCTCTATTCTTGCAAAAAATTGTGGAATGATTGACAGTGTAAATGGTGAAGCTGACTGCTGCCTAAATCAAATCTTCCATTGCAAGGGTATTTTCTCAGTGTTTAAACAATTTTTAGTGCTGAAATTTCATTTCTAGATTTCTCTTCTTCTCTTCTTGTTTCCAGTTTCTCCAAGATGGATTCATCAGATCCTCAATATCCACTTTGTTTAACTTCTTAACTTCTTGAATTTTCAAATGATAATGATCAAGTTAACAATCCAATGTTGTTTAGTGTTTTCCTAATCATTGTATGATTGTTCAAAACTTCAATAAAGAAATGTGCATGTTCTGTCGTTTATGAAAATGATAATATGGCATTATTCAATTTGCATGTTAAATTTATAAATTGTTTATAATTTTTTTCATAAATATTAAGAAATGTGTATAATAATATGTTTACAATTTAGTTGTATCCCTGATGAACCCAAGTTCTTTGTTTCAAAAAATGCCATCCCGGTCCCTAAACCCAAGTACCCTAGCAACTTAGTTGTACGCTTAAAATATTTGAGCTGGTTTTGTTGGTCTGAATGGCTACTTATTAGCATTTGGTGTTAATATAATCCAGTAAAGTTAGTGCCTAATGAGGTGAGACACTGATTCTCCTCATGTTTTAAAGCCATTGTCTACTTATCTCCACTGTCTCATATTCCTGCAGATCATAAGGAAAGAACTACAACAACACACATTTCTGTTTTCAACTTTATGAAGATTTTATGTAAATATAGAACTGCCTTATTTTCTTTTCATGGGCTACATGCAATGATTATCTGTATAAACTTAAAAGAGCATCCCTATCTCATATATTAAGGTTTTCTGTTACTGCTCGATTTCTCTACAGGTAATGTCATTAGTTGAAGATGCAAAGTCTGGTATTCCTTTGAACGCACCAAATAGTTCATGCACTTCCAGTTTGAGTGTGAGTACTTCATCAATGTTTCCTACTGGCACCGTGCCACCACTTTCTCCTCGAACTGGTTCTGGCTCATTTTTCTCGCCAAGATCATCCATCAGACGCACTGGAGCAGGGCCAGGTTCTCTAAGTTCTGCTCTGAAGCGGGTTAGTGAACCGGTGAATGAAATCATACCTCAGGTATTCTTTTGAACCTGCCTAAAATGATTAGTATGAGCTCTATCTTCTATTTTAGTTCTGTTGATTCCCTTTTGGTTAGCCTAGTTTGTAAGCAGATAGTTTCTGTACTTGTTTAAGGCTTTTGAGCTGGTGAGACTCAAGGCTCAAATGTAACTCCACACTTATTAGGTGCCCATGTTCTTTTTGTGGCTTGGGAGGTCTTCCCTGGCTGTATATGTAAATAAATGGTCCCAATGACTCAAATGGCTCTCATACGATTAGGCAAATACTAAATGCCTATTAGTTCATCTCTACATGCCTGGAAGACAGGGCAGCACCTACCTGTAAAGTCATTGGCTCACTGAAAAATATTGCATTCTTGGTGTCATCTAGAAAGGCATCCAAAAACAAAAATTGTGATCAACTCATATGTGGGTTTCTATGCAGTTCTACTTCCCTAATGGACCTACACCACCGAAAGAAATTGTAGATGAGTTCTTGAAGGAAATTGATTTATATTTTGTATCCCATGCAGATGGGCTGTATTTTTCTGGTGAGAATAAAAGACTAATTTCACTTTACTTTTTGTTGTATTCACTCTTGAAAACTGCAACATTATGTTGATAAAGTTTCCCATCATCGGAGATGAACTTGACTACATTTGCTATTTTCTTGCAGAGTTTGTGCCTTTGGTCAAAGAAGTTTGCAAGTTACCATCATTTTTTTCAAGTTCCCTCTTCAAAAAAATTGATATGGAAAATTCAGGGCGTGTGACAAGGTACGGCTATCGTTTTCATCGTGAAATATTAATAAAGTAACTGTGTATGGATTTTCTGACTGTGTGACAAATTAACAGCATTTTGAGTACACTCTGTGGCCAATGCCACAAGGAATGCTATGATGCCAGAGTCCATATAAATAATTACTGTTCACCCTGGCCTGTTTTTGACAATGCTCTATGTTTATGCTGAGTGCTGAATAGGACTGAGTTAGACTTGTTGATTGCCTTTCCTATAAACTTGGACATGTCTGATATGTTTTTGACTACCTTCATCAATGATTGAAGAAGTTTGTAAATTACCATCATTTTTTTGAGTTATCTTTTCAAAATAGTCGATATGGAAAAATCAGGGAGTGTGACAAGGTATCACCTAAGTCACCGCATTCGGTGATTTTTCACCTTGAAAATTGAGAATCGGCGGATTATTGAGGCAGGCGAATGAATTTGATTAAAATCTGCGATTTTAATCAAGAATTTGATTTTGTTTGGGTCGTGAATTTCAAGGGGAATTAAATCGCCAAAAATTTGGGTCAATTTGTTTAGGTTCGTTTTTTTTTGCCTTTCGGCAGCCCACAGGTAAACCCTAGTCCCTACCTCTGTGCTAGTGAAGCTGTCTATTCTCATTGCTAATTAGTAATTACTCATCCTGCAAGTGAAGCTGCTGATTCTCATTCCGATCCTGATCCATGAGTGAAGACTGAAGTGTGGAGGTCATCGTCATTCCTTGAGTCACAGAGCTGAGAGGGCCAAGGCTGGTGTTATTGGAGGCCGTCATTGTTTTGTGAGTTGCAGAGTTGAGAAGGTTGAGGCTGCTGTTGTTGAAACTTGGGGGCAGTGTTTACAGTAAATGGACTTTCAATCAGTCTGCTACAGACTCTCGAACAGTCTCTTGAGGGCCGAATCCCAACTTCAGGGATCTGCTACAGTAGCTCCTGCAACATTACTAATGATCACCAAAATTAATGAGGATTGGCCATTAATATTGAATCGAATTATGCCATCCCTTCTCTATGGTGCGCTTCATACATCACATTAATTTCAAGTATTTATATAGAAGTAAGTAATAACGATAAAAATAATTAAAACTTATGTTACCATTTACATTCAAGTATTAAATTAAAAGTAACTAAAAATGTTATGTTACTCAATTGATAGTGAAAAAACAATTAAAGCTTTGTAATTAAGTTAGATGAGTCCAATTCTTCTACTCCATGGTTAGAGTGTGATCCAGATGCATTAGGAGATCACGATGTTCTTGAAAACGAGAGTTTGAATTTTATTGAAAAAATTTCCAAAATTTATAGTCATTCAAGCTTAATGCTGAATTTTATCGTCAAATTTTCCGTTCCCGGATTTTTGTCGAATTTCAAGGTCTTCAAATTCAAACAACAACTCGAACCAGGTGACTTAGGGTATCACCATCATTTTCATCCTGCAATAGGTGACTTAGGGTATCACCATCATTTTCATGGGCAAATGGGATCAATCAAGGATAATTAAGGGCTTACTAACATCCAAGCTAGGGATTGAGAGCCAATTACTACCATATCCAAGAAATGCAAGATTTATCCTAGTATCTACCAAGGAATAACCTGACTAGTATCTTCACATCAACTTCGACATAATATTCATCAAGGATGGGATCCTAGGGTATATGATCAAGATCTGAAAAGATTCCTCCCATTCAACCGTAAAGTCAAACAAATTTAACCTTACAAAGAAAAGAGGTTATTTGCAAATCATCCCAAGCAAGAAACTGTTGTTGATCCAAAAATTACACCATAGCATTAACAAGATTTCCTCATCATGTCCTAGCATCAACCATCCATAAGTACCAAGAGATATTTCATGAAATCTTAGTGGGGATTTCTTCCTTATCGAAACATGAGAAATGCACGAGGAAGAAGCTCTTTTATAGGAGAGCAGCTCAACATTTTTTACAATAAAATAATGAAAAAGTTCTAGATCTAGCCTAGGGTGGAGAAGCAAATCAAAATACTCCACTAACCCTAACAAATTCTCGCTAGATCCATACAAAATGGTGGTCAAATCCACAAGTACATATACCCAAAAGAGTATGAGGTGGTCCAAGAAGAGAGTGTATCCATCAAATAAGGGTGAATGATGACAAGAAGTCAAACCTAGCTTTGAAAGGCTCTCGAAGAAAAAGGCCTCAAAAGGTGGAGCACTTGAAATAATGTGAATGTTCTCCATGAAAAGGCTACAAAAGGCATGCGTGACATAAATAAATTGCAACTTTTTAAAGTGGGCTTACTAACATCCAAGCTAGGGTTTGAGAGCCAATTCGTACTATATCCAAGAAATACTAGATTTATTCTAGTATTTACTAGGGAATAACATGAGTGGTATCTTCACATCAAATTGGGCATAATATTCATCACAAATGGGATCTTAGGGTATATGATCAAGATTTGAAAAGATTCCTCTCGTTTATTTGTAAATCCAAACAAATATAACCTTACAAAGAAAAGAGCTTATATGGAAATCATCCCAAGCAAGAAACCATTGTTGATCCAAAAATTACACCATAGCATTAGCAAGATTTCCTCATCATGTCCTAGCATCAACCATTCATAAGCACCAAGTGATATTTCATTAAGTCTTAGTGGGGATTTCTCCCTTAATCCAAAAATGAGAAATGCACGAGGAAGAGGCTCTCTTATACTATGTCACAAGATTCGGCAAATTTGAACCTTTAGGTTCGAATTTTGACGAATCTCAAGCTGGTTCGAATCTAAAGGCGAATTTAATAATTTTTTTTTTGGGGTGCATCCATCAAAAGAGAATGAGGCCCAAGAAGAGGGTGCATCCATCAAATAAGGGTGAATGATGACAAGAAGTCAAACCTAGCTTTGAAAGGTTCTCGAAGAAAAAGGCATCAAAAGGTGAAGCACTTCAAATAATGTGAACATTCTCCATGAAAAGGCTACAAAAGGCATGTGCGACAAAAATAAAATGCAACTATTTAATATTTTAAACGATAGGAATTGCAAACTTCCCAACCTAGTTTCATGTTTAACTCAAAACATCATAGTTTAATGCCCAACCCCATTTTGTAGCTAGTGCTGCAAGTGAAGTTTTTACTCATAAACAAATTTTGTAGCTTGAAACTCTATGAGAAATTTACAAATTTAATGAGCAGAGATTAAATTCAGTCACACATGAAAATTTCAGACTGAGGAATTTTTGGGCAACTACCTCAGGAAAAACCCTTGAGAGAGTTCTTTTATTTCTTCTTCAAAAAGAAATGTACAACAATATTAACAACATTAAATTCACAACTTATCTCAACCCCTGAAGACAATTTTCAGCCTAAAAAATAGTGCTAGAATTCCTCCTCGATTTTTGTGCAATGTACAGTCTTCACCTCGGTTTCTATGTCCATTGCTACAATAGAATAATACCTCGAAATTTGTGCTCTGCTTAGCTACATAATTTTGTGCCCACTCAGCTACAGAATTACACTGCATGGACTTGCTAAATTTAATGCAGCATGACCTTCATTAAATGCTGTATGATTCTTGATTTTCGTGCCAAATTTATGGAAATGCGTGCAACAACTCTCCTTGAAATATGTGCAAGCCAGCTTGAAATCGTGCCCTCAAACTACAGGGCAAATCGTGCCTATGCACTCCTCTCTCTCTTTCTCTCTCCAGCTTCCTTTTCTCTAGAAGTCAACCTCTCCACTTTCTCATGGAAAAATGAAGTGCCTCTTCACTTTGCCTCAACCTTTTTCTTTGGTTAATGAGGTTAGTTGAACTGTCTCATGATCCAAGGGCCCTAATTGAATCTTGAGATGAAAAATCAATGGACGAGAATAAATGCACTTCTCTCTCAACTCATTAACCTGTGGATTAGTCACCCCAGATACTTGTGACCCTACATTCTCTGAAGCTGGAATTTGTGTGCTCACTTGAGGTATGGAAGCCTGTCGTCCCCCTGCTCTGAATCTTGCAACTTTCTGAAGGCTAGCTCATCCTCAGATCTGACCTCCCTCCTCACAAGAACTTTCGTCAGTGAAGGAAGATATATGTGGAAGGCGTTCAAAGTCTCTCATCATACCCCACAAAAATGCCCTTTTCTGTTGTGGTCTCCAACTTTGTCCTCTTCTCTAGAGGGACATAAGAATAAGTCAGACAACCAATATCCAAAAATGGCCAACTAAGGCCTCTTTGAAAAAGCCTCCTCATGAGTCATGTACCCCAAGGCTATGTGGGGACTCTTGTTTTGAATGTATACAATAGTACTACAAGCCTTGGCCCAAAGAAAGAAAGGAAGATGCTGATCGTGAGGCATTGCTTCGATTGCTTCCACTATGGCCCTGTTCTTCCTTTTAATAACCCCATTATGTTGTGGGGTATATGGAACTATCAATTGTCTCTTGATGCTGTCCTTTTTGCAAAACTTGTCAAATGCATTGGAGGTATACTCACCCCGATTGTCTGATCTTAACACTCGAATCCTACTCCCTGTTTGGTTCTCCACAATATCTTTGGACTCTTTGAACCTCTGCAAGACTTCTTCTGACTTCTTGCTGTTAAGAAAGTAGATCCAGGTCTTCTTGGAGAAGTCATCAATAAAAGTGACATAATACTCAAAACCAGTCAATGAAACAAAAGACATAGGACCACATAAATCAGAGTGAATGAAGTCAAGTACTCCTGTCGATCTACGGTCGTTACTTGGAAAAGCAGTCTTGATGTACTTCCCAAGAGCACACATCACTATGCTCTGTGCTGAACTTAGGCAAACTAGTCACCATATCTCTCAACATCCTTAGAGGAGGATGGTGTAAGTGAGTCATCCTCCTATGCCATTGCTCGCATAGATCATAATTGCTGCTGTTGCTGTGTGCTAAAGCATGAAGAGGCTGAAACAGGAGCTTGTAAAGTTTCCCACATTTGACTCCAACCGCAAAAGAAGTAGATGGACTTGATCCCTTGGGAAAAATGTGCAGATGTCCATAAAGGAAGAGTACACTCCAAATCCCCTATCCTCGATCGTGGAAACTAAAATCAAGTTCTATAGCCCAAGGACATACAAGACATCCCTCTAAGTCACGGGCTCCATGGACAACCTCTGAAAGGTGACGATCGCTTGCCTAACTACTCTAAGAATCGTGTCATCTCCCAACACACCTCCAGATCCAAAGCTGCCTGTGTGAACTCTGAAAACATATCCTGCACACTTGTCATATGGCTAGAAGCTCCACTATCAATGTACTAGGTGCATGTGGTGGTGGATGTTCTCAAGGAATGGCCAACCAGCAGTGAGTACTTCTCTCATCCTCTACATTAGTGTTGGTAATGGATGCTCTCTTTTGACCAACACATAGAGAAAACTCTCTCGTATCGCGTTGCATAATCATCAATCTCCACAGCAGCTGTTGTCTATTCTTTCTTCTTCTTTGTGTTTGGACACTATTCAACATAGTGCCTTAGCAAATCAATACTATGACTGAAGTGCCTTTGTGCCCTATGTTTGGTCTTGGTACTTAAGTATCTAAAGTGAAATTAATTTCACATCCCATGAAATTAATTCAAGGGTCATGTCACTTTTCCCCTTTTAGTGACTGATGCAGAAAATCACTAGGGGAACACTTTTCTAGGTACAAAATCAACACATTTGTTATCAGATTTTCTATTATAGCCGCTTATCAGAAATCCTGTGGCCACTTTGCATCTAATTGTGTTGACTTGGCACAATTATGGGCACTCTTTCAAAAGATAACTCCTTGAAGCTAGGATGCCCCTCCAAAAACGTCCCATAAAAATGGCCTATAATAGTGTGTAAACGACGGTAGGTGCTCCATCAAGGGAAAATGGATTGGAGATCAATGTCTTATCAAATGGGAAAATGGGGTAAGCCAAGGATAGTAATTAAGGGCTTACTAACGTCCAAGGTAGGGTTTGAGAGCCAATTCCTACCATATCCAAGAAATGTTAGATTTATCCTAGGATCTACGTGGGATTAACCTGAGTGGTATCTTTACATCAACTTGGGCATAATGTTCATAAAGGATGGAATCCTAGGGCATACAATCAAGAGTTGAAACTATTCCTCCTATTCAACCATAAATCCAAACAAATTTAACCCTACAAAGTAAAGATCTTACTTGCAAATCATCCCAAGCAAGAAACCATTGTTGATCCAAAAAATATACCATAGCATTAGTAAGATTTCTTCATCATGCATTGGTATCAACCATACATAAGTACCAAGAGATATTTCATTAAGTCTTTGTGGGATTTCTCCCCCAATCCAAACATGGGAAATGCATGAGGAAGAGGCTCACTTATATAGGAGAGGAGCTCAACTTTCCTTACATTAAAATTATGATAAAATCCTAGGTCTAGCCTAGGGTGGAGTAAACAAATCAAAATACTCCACTAACCTTAACAAACTCTAACTGGATCCATACAAAATGGTGGTCAAATCCACATGTACTTATTTCAAAAGAGAATGACGTGCAAGAAGAGGGTGTATCCATCAAATACGGGTGAATGATGACAAGAAGAAGTCAAACCTACCCTAAAAGTTAAAGTCCATGTCAGGACAACCATTTTAATGTTTCAGATCATTTGGACCTTGTTTGAATGTTTTCTATTACGGATCCATTACGATCACATCTTGCCTGCTTAAGCATGTTGTTCCATGAAGTTGGGGCCATGTCAAGTCTTGGGTGAATTTAGTGGAATAGATGCTCTCGGTCATGGTACCTTATTAGCCAAAGTGGTGCTTTGTTTTGAATTTTAGCATGTACATATATTCTTTAAATTTTGTAGACTGTAATATAGATAACAATAAGACAAGTGCAGTAGATAATCAAGCATCACAGAAATGAACACCAGATGTTTTCACGGGGAAACCTTTTAAGGACAAAAATCCCCAAAAGCATTAGTGATTCATCCCTTAAATGAGATGATTGAGTTTGTAGAAGAAATAGGAATTTTATCTCAGAATTCTGAGATGAATGTTGTAACCAATTTATCAAACCTTAGCAGGCTTGAACAAAATTTCCAAATAAAAAACTGCCACGTTGAGGATAAAGACTAGCTGCTCAGATTCCTTCTGCTGCCTGAATTTGCAGATTATGTCTGCCCAAACTTTCTCTCTGCTGCTCGAAAAATTGCAGACTATGTCTGCCCGAACTTTCTCTCTCTGCTGCCCAAAATATTTTCCAGTTGCCGGAACTCTTTGTGGGCTACCCGAATCTACTGGCAATTGCCCGAACCGGATCTGCTACTGCCTGAAGTCTTTGTGGGTTGTCCGGACCTTGCTGTTAACTGCTTGAAGTTTTTGCTGGCTGGCCGTGAACAATAATGGGTTGCCTGAGGTCTATTTAGGGCTGCCTAAGTTTCTATTCTGCTGCCCGAGATCTCTGTGGTGCTACTCGTGAATAGAAATGGGTTGTCCGAGATCTTTGTGGTGTTGCCTGTGAACAAAAATGAGCTTCTTGAGTGGAGGAGAGAGCTGCCTGTGTAGAGGAGAGAGAGCTGCCTGTGTAGAGGAGTAGCCTGTAGTGGTTGCCCTAGGGTTTGCTGCTACTGCTTTTGCTGTGGAGGGTAGTCTTTGTGAGCTGTTGTGGCAGCCCTCTCAGCTCCTTGGTGTATTGTAAGAGAGAAGAAGATGCCCTAGCTATGCTGCCATGCTAGAACTTAAAACATAAAACCCAGCCACACTCCTTCAAGAACAACGAATAGTCTATCTCAGTCACAAATGGAGGAGCAATGGAGATGATGAAGTGGAGTGTGTTAAAATGTTTTGCAATTGACCTTTATTTATAGTCTTTCAAGCACTTGAAGTGGTCCCTCATAATTAGGAATTGTTAATAGGGTTTTATTTATTTATATTTTTTTACCCTTTGACTTTAACCTTTTATGATACCATAGGCCTTCTTGTATTTTTACTTTAACTTCTTGTGGTACAATAGGTCTTCTTGTATTTTGACTTCAACCTTTTGGTCTTCCTCATGGACCAAAGCTTAGGGTAAGAAGGTCCTTCAAGTGTTTTGTGGTCAAAGCAAGTGGTTTCTAGGGTCCTTCATGCCCACTCAAAGTACATCTTCATAAATAGGGAGAATTACTAATGCTTTTAACTTGAACTCCTTGTGCCACCATGATCGGGTGCTAGGTGTCTTAACCAAGGGTAGCTAATCCCAGGAGTAGGTCACATAGCCCATAGATCAAGGATAGGAGTGCATCATGTGCCTAGACTCGGTCTGGGGCTTATGGTGATAACCTGATAACTAACCAGGTGCCTCAACCATAGGTTGCATCAATTGAATCAATGTCAAATACTTGGTAACTGACCAAGCACGTCCATTCTCCCGGAGAATGGCCCTCAGCCCTAGGCTGAATCCTCCAATCCTAGACTGGTTCAAATTCCTGGTAACTGACTAGGTGCCTTCGTTCAAAGAATGGCCCCTCAACTCTAGGTTGAGTGCCCCAGTCCTAGGTTGGTTCAAGTTCCAGGTAACTGACCAGGTGTCTCCATTCAAAGAATGGCCCCTTAGCTCTAGGCTGAGTCCCCTAGTCCTAGACTGGTTCAAGTTCCTGTAACTGACCAGGTGCCTCCATTCTATGAATGGCCCCTCAGCTCTAGGCTGAGTCCTCCAGTCCTAGACTGGTTCAAGTTCCTGGTAACCGACCAGGTGCCTCCATTCTCCAAGAGAATGGATCTCGATGCTGCTTAGGAAAAATCAACACTCCCTCTCAACGAGAGAGGTATTCTCTGCCATGCCAAGCTTGTCACGAAAGTACACAAACTTTGTTGATGTTAGAGGCTTGGTCAAAATATTTGCAATCTGTTCATCTGTACGGATGTATTGTAGCTTTTGAGTGCCTCTTTGTACTAGGTCTCTCATGAAGTGGTACTTCATTTCAATGTGTTTCGATCTATCGTGAAATACCAGATTTTTTGAAAGCTTAATGCAACTCTGATTATCACAATGGATAATCGTTCACTCAAGCTTTCCACCGAACAGATTAGAGAGAAGTTTCCTAAGCCAAACTGCTGCCTTGCAGGCATCATTAGCAGCAATATACTCAGGTTCAACTATACTCTGGGCTATGGAATCCTGTTTCTTGTTGGACCAAGAGATCATTGCCGATCCCATACTGAAACAGTAACTTGAAGTGCTTTTTCGTTCTACTGTACTACCAGCCCAATCAGAGTCGGTATATCCGATTAAAATTATTCCATTGCTGGAAGTATGCTTGAGACCATAAGTGATAGTACCTCGCACATATCTGAGTACATGTTTAGTAGCTACCCAGTGTATGTGCTTCGGATCGGACATGAGCTGACTTAGAGCATTTACTATGTAACGGATATTTGGTCTCGTGTGCACGAGATACATTAGGGATTCAATGAGCTGTCGATATAGAGTAGAGTCCACATCTTGTGAACCGGTGACTGAGTCACGCAACTTCTTCATGTTCGTTGTCATGGGTATGCTCATGGACTTGCAGTGTTGCATTCCAAATCTTTGCAAGATATCAACTGCATACTTCCCTTGTGTTAGGAAGATATCGCCTGGCTTTTGCCAGACCTCTAAGCCAAGAAAATAATGCATCAAACCAAGATCCTTCATTTTAAATTCAGAGGTGAGCTCCCTCTTACACCAAGCTATCAGCTGTTCCTCTCCAGTATGGAATAAGTCATCCACATACAAGACTAGGATCAAGATATGATTATGAACAACCTTAAAGTACAAATTGGAATCAACAACACTTTTGGAGAACCCCAAGTTGAGAAGGTAGCCATCAATCCTTGCATACCAAACTCTCGGGGCCTTAATGTACAGATTGGTTGACGTGTTCATCAGATGGATGGGTTGATTATGAACAACCTTAAAGTACATATTTGAATCAACAATACTTCAGGATGTTTGAGAGTGGTTCCAACCTCATCGAAGTTCATATGCAACAAGTAGAATTTTAGATCCCCTTCAGAATTCAACAGACTTAATAGTTTTTAGGATTTCAGGATTGCAACGTTTCCACTCGATTTCTTCATGTATGAGGTTAAGGGGTTGTCATTTAATCAAGCACATCAACCTCTCTATGTACCTTGATGTTGGTGATGCTAATTGTTGAACTCCTTTATCGTGACCTTAATCAAAATGTACCCTTAAGTCAAGCAAATTCACTTATTAAGCATGCGGAATTTTTTTTAATTCTACCTTATTTTAATGCTTGGTTTAGGAAGTTTCATCAAAATTGTAGGGTGTTGAGTAATGTCCTTCGAGGATCAACTTCGAGATTCAAGGTAGAGGCAAGGGCTAAAAGCCTAGAGAAGGGGGGGCATAGGGTGATATTGATGTATAGGAGCCCAATATAGGATTAATAGTTCACTCGTGCATAATTGTATGTTGGACTTGAAAGCCTCAAATAATGTGATGCCCTCTGGAATCCTGAAGAAACAGGGTCCTCCGGTCACATTTCCCCATTACAACATCTATGCCATGGATTTACACAATGTTGAAGTGTGTTGAATAGTTGAAGAATTACTATGCCATGGAACAACATCTATGCCATGGAACAACTTAAATTGTGTTTACATAGGATGAATTGTTATTGCCAGGATTTATAATTTTTATAATTTTAATGACCTCGATGTCCCCTTGTCCCCCCTGAATTTCCCTAAAATTTGTTGAAATGTTACCCAGGAAGTGTTTGTTCACCTAGTATTGCCTTGGGGTGGACAAGGACACTTTATTTTGGTGACCCCTAGTCAAGTTTAATTAATGAAGTGAGATGTACTTTATAATTTTGAAGTGACTTCTTTAAAAGTTAAATGTCATGGTTTATCCTAAGTTTATATTTAAGTGAGTGAGTGATTAATTAAAAGGGGGTGCTCATACTATATTAAATGACATGATGTGCACTAAATGTCATTTATTAATTATTAATTGAGCATTTAATGAGAACCCTTCATCTAATCTAATCTTGACCATTAGATTGAAGAGGAAGTTGCCATGAACAAAAAGGGACTAGGGCAAGGCAAACTCATTCATTATTCACTTTTCAAATAGCAGATTTGGAGAGAAGAAGAAGAGAAAGAGAGGGTTTGAAGAGAATTTAAACCAGTAGGAGAGAAGAAAAATTCTTGCACAGATTTTGAGGAGGATAAACTGGGCATGAATTTCAAGGAGAGATTCTGTACAGCAGGGTTGGGCACTTATTTCAAGGAGCACGAATTTCAAGGAGATTTCCGTACAGCAGCATGAATTTCGAGGTATATCCGTTCAACAGTAGCTGGCACAGAATTTGAGGCGCCGTACAGCAGTACGAACTGGGCACGGATTCCGAGGACCGTACATCAGTACGGACTGGGCATGATTTTTGAGGACAGGTACAGAAATTTAATTCTGTCAGTACAGGCAGAATTTGGCGCAAATTTCGAGGCAGCAGCAGCACAGAAATTGAGGTTCCATACAGCAGTTAATGAATTCGTTTTTCGAGATGAAAATGATAAGTACTGTTTAATTTCTGTAATTTACCCTGAAGAAATAAAATTCTCTCTCTTAGAAACAGATTTTCCCTTGGGGGTTTTATCCTGGACCATTGGTAAAAAATCTGTGTTATGTTTTATGCGTGCATGGCAGTTATAAATTTCTGATTTTGAAATTTTTAACTAAAAGAGAAAATTTCTGAATTGTTTAGATTTGAATAAGAATTCCATGTGTTTCAGTTTAGTCAATTTTTGTTGAAAAATTGTGCATACAAGGTTTGGGCATTAAACTATGCAGAGAAGCTATCAAGCTTGAAACCGGGATTGGGATTCTCAAAAACTTTCAAAATTTGGGGGTGGTCTCCATACGTCCCCAATGTGCGTTTCCCTGCTCCCGTGTCCCAGAAACTTGGGGGAACATTGGTAATAACTGGATACAACTATTTGTTGACCAGAACTGTCATCTTTTTTTTTTCCAAGAAAAAATCATATATTTGATATTATCTGTACTTTCTGATCACAACTTTTATTTGTATGCAGTATAACACGGCGTGATACTAACTAGGAATTATTTATAACACGTGTTCCATTTGGTTTATAATTTGTTGACAAGTATCTATCGCAGAGAAGAGAACTACCCTGTGCTTTTTCAATTCATTTAGTTGAAAAGTGTCTATCACAGAGCAGAGAACTTGCATGGGCATTTTCAATTCATTTTGTTGAAAAGTGCCTATCACAGAGCAGAGAACTGCTCCCATCCTTTTCAAGTCATTTTGTTGAAAAGTTTTCAGAAAAGTCAGTTTAGCACAAGATTTCACTTTTCATGCTGACATGGAAACTAGAGTACATAATTGTTGTCTGCTGGGGGTCTGAAATTTTGCAATTTATGTGTGGCACTTATAGGTAATGGTTGGCTGATAAAATCATGACCTTGCAGGGATCAGTTTGTACAATATTGGCTTGACAGCAATCTTTTAAGTATGGACTTAGCAACAAAAGTTTTCAATCTCCTAAAGCAGACAGACAAAAATTTTCTTACTCAGGTTTCACTTCATTTTCACCTTAGACTGTATTTTGTGATTTTATGCTAGCTTCTGTTGTACACATTGCTGTTAAGTAAATGCTTCTTCTATCAACGCACCGGTCACTCTTCTATGTGTTATTAAGTCGTCCTTGTTATAATTGACAGGATGATTTTAGTCCAATACTAAAGGAACTTTTAGCTACACACCGGGGATTGGAATTCCTACAAAATACACTGGAGTTTCAAGAAAGATATGGTACACCCTTTTTGTTGCTGCTGTTAATTGACATGACATTTGTCCTTTGAACTTGTTACAAAATTTCTGAAGGACTATATAAATTTATAGACTTATAAACTATGTAGCTTGAACTATATGATATTACTATTTCTGTATATTGTTTCATTATATTTTCTGACTCTGAATCTTATTATTTTGGTGTGAGATTAGCGGAGACTGTGATTTATAGAATCTTTTACTACATAAATAGGTCTGGGAATGGCTGGATTACTCTCAGAGATCTGAAACGAAGCAATCTTATAGCTACAATGCAGCAATTGGATGATGAGGAGGATATCAATAAAGTCTTGAGGTGAGTTACTACTTGTGGCAGTTTGAAGACACTCGTTTTTGGGTTCAGTAATAAGGAGCATGTGAAAGAAATTATTCATACCGAGTATAGCTTTTCCTAGGGTTTGGATGTATTCACTATAGTGGTAAATTTTTGTTGTTGGACTAATTTTTTGTTTTGCACAACA
Organism: Pseudotsuga menziesii; assembly: GCA_001517045.1. Lineage (NCBI taxonomy): Eukaryota > Viridiplantae > Streptophyta > Pinopsida > Pinales > Pinaceae > Pseudotsuga > Pseudotsuga menziesii. Next base: position 385,866 of record LPNX011087317.1, on the reverse strand, counting down.
TAGAGAGAAGGATATGCACTATTATGTTGAATAGGGTTGTAACAAGACCTTCTGATTTAAAGATTCAGGCTTGCAATTTAAAAATCAAACGTTTCATGAAGCAGACTGTATCTGGTATCTTTCTTTGGAGTTTCAAGATTATTTAGCAAATGCAAAGCATGGCTCAAATTTCGGGCATTCTCTTTCTTCGTTTAATGTATATTTCAATTCCCCTTGGAAGACCCTAATCCAATTAATCAGTGGAATATCTATCCACAAGTAAAATTGTAAGCCTCACGGCCTTTACATGCATAATTGTGTCATTTAGACATAAGCAAATCAGCTTCATTTTGCAGATTGTGACACTGCCTTTTGTCAAAGGAAATAAGGTGAGCTGAAGAAGGTTCTTCCTCTATTCTTTGTCTACAAGAGCATAGTTCATGCTGAATGATTCAAGTGTTAATAGGTCTCTAATTTACATGTCAATTGGGTCTAGCCTGAGTGGTTGTCAAATGTTATCCTCCCTAGTGCCCACCCAGGTTCTATTCCGTTATGTGACATGTTGAACTCATAATGAGTATATTGTTGTAATGGATTTGGGCCATGTTGTTGACTTGGCCTTGTGCCTTGAAGAATCTAGGGTTTACCCTGAGTACCATCCTAAAAATGAGGGGAAGTGCCTAGGGGTTTTATGTAGAATTTTTAGCACTCTCCTAACCCGGTTTCCAACTCCGTTTAAAATATTGTTTAATGCCCAACCCAATTTATAATTTCTGCTGCAAATTAGATTTTTCTCGTAAACAATAAATGACTGAAACTCAAGAAGAGTTTCTACAACTTTTCATGAACAACAAATAAAACACATTCACACATAAATTTCAGACACATAGATTCTTGGTACAATGACCCAGGAAAAACCCTAACCTCCGGGGAAAACCTGTGAGAGAGAGAAATTTTATTTATCTGGAAAATTTACAGCAATAGACAGAAAAAATCGGTCCAACTTATCTCAACCGGATGAAATAACCTGCCTCGTTTTCTGTGCCAAACAGGGAAAAATCAACCTTAGAATTTTTCTGCTGCTGCCTCGATTTCCGTGCTGCTCTATGGACTGTACATCAGCCATTTGGACGGGTTGTACAACTTGTCTGTACGGACTGTCTCAAAAAGCGTGCCTCAGAAAACTGTCTCGGGATTCGTGCCCAGATTTTTCCTTAAAACTGTGCCCAAATTTTGCCTTGAAAACCGTGCCAAATTTCTTCCTCGAAAAACGTGCCACTATACGAAATCCGGTCCGTACGGCCTGTACAGAACAATAATAAATGCTGTTGTTGTTTGCCTCTATTTTCATGCCAAGCTCCCTGCTGTTTTCTCTTTCTCGATTTGTGTGCCCAAGAAAAAAATGCTCCAGCTGCTATTTTTCTCTCTTTCTTAGAAATGGCTCTCTTTTCTCTCAAAAAACAAAAGTGCCTCTTCGCTTGGAAAACTTTCCTTTTAGGTAAAAAGTTAAGGTGAATGAAAAGCCACTTAATCCTAGGGCTCAGATTAGACTAGATGAGTGGTTGTGATTAAAATCATTTTTCTCCACAAAATAATTAAATTCACCCACTTTTTAAATTTTCACTTAAAGTGCACTTTATTATCTAAAGTGCAACTAATGCTCATCTCAAGTCATTAATATAAAGTCCAAGTGACTCAACCCCTTTTCCTAGTGACTTAGGCAAAAGTCACTTAGGGGAACAACTCCAAGGTATAAAAATCAACACTCCTTACCGAGGAAGTTGTTCTTCACCACACCCAACTAGTCTTTGATACGAATAAACTTGACTCTTCCAAGAGAATTCGTCAGGATATCTGCAACCTACTCATCAGTGGAAATGTACTGCAATGTCGCTGCTCCTCTTTGAATATAATCATGAGTGAAATGATATTTGATCTCAATATGCTTTGTCTTGTCGTGAAATATAGGATTCTAAGAGAGCTGGATGCAACTTTGATTGTCACAGTAAATCATCGTAGGCCTCAACTCTTGATCAAATAAATCAACCAATAACTAGCAAAGCCACAATGCCTCGCAACTGGCCTTACTGGCTTCCATATACTCGGCCTCTGCAGAACTCAAAGCAACAGACTTTTGCTTTCGACTGAACCACGACATTGCTGTCGAGCCCAAATTGAAACAACATTTGGATGTGCACTTCCAGTTTGCCACACTGCTTGCCCAAACTGAATCTGTGAAGCCAATCAATCTAATCCCATTCAATCTCCTATAATCCAAACCTTACTCTACTGTCTTTGCAAGGTATCTCAACACATGTTTTGCGGCAACCCAGTGCACCCTCCTAGGCTCCACCATGAACTGATTGAGTGTGTTCATCGCAAAACATAAATCTGTCCTAGAGTTGACTAGATACATCAAAGAACCAATGAGCTGACGATATAATGTAGGATCCACCAACTCTCCCTTAGAGGCATGAAGCTTCTTCTAGTTGGTGACCATTGGTGTAGACATCGGCCTGCAATCCTCCATCCGAAATCTCCTCAGAATATCAACTGCATACTTTACCTGTCCTAGGAAAATATGACCAGGCTCTTGCCAAATCTCCAATCTCAAAAAATAGTACATCAACCCAATGTTCGTCATCTCATACTCTGAAGCAAGATCTCTCTTGCAAAATGCAATAGGTCTCTCTCCACTTGTGATAAACAAGTCATCCACATATAATAGAAGAATGAGCGGATCATCTCCAACCATGATGAAATAGAGATTCGGATCTGCCTCGCTCTTTTGAAAACCCATCCGCTGCAAGTAAGAGTCAATCTTGGAATACCAAGCTCGAGGAGCTTGCTTCAGCCCATACAAGGATTTCTTCAGCCTGCAAACATGACTCTCTCCCATGAATCTCAAAGCCCTGTGGCTGCTCCACATAAACGTCCTCCTTTATGATTCCATTGAGAAATGTGGTCTTCACATCCATCTGATGGATCTTCCAACCCATTTCCGCAGCAATGGAAATCAATGCCTTGATAGAAGTATAACGAGCAACCGGTGCAAAGGACTCATCATAATCAACTCCCTCAACCTGTGAGAACCCTTGCGCCACAAAAACGAGCCTTGTACTTCTCCACACTACCATCTGCAACATCTTTTAGCTTATAAAGCCAACGAGAAGTCACCACTGACTTCCCCTCAGGTCTCGGAACAATCTCCCAAACATCGTTCTTCATGATGGGATGGTACTCTTCCATCATGGCATCTCTCCAAACATGATGCTGAGATGCCTCCTCAAAAGTAGATGGCTTCGAATGACGAAGACTACGCACTAATGCCATACCCAATTTGTCTGGCATCTGTATAGCCCTCACTGGCTCCTTGGGTGTTCCAAACTCTTTTGCTTCTTTCAAGGTCTCCCGAAACCACTTAGGCTTCTTCTTCCCTGAAGACTGCTCCCACACTGGTCTGTCCTCATTTGATGAACTCCGAGAGGTAGAAGACCCAATAACTTGGGGAACCAGAAGTTCGTGTACCGACAATTGGTGAACGCTGTGATCCTGAAGCTCTTTACGGTGAACCTGTGACCTGAGACCCAAAACCTGTCCTTGGAGATCCTGCTAGCTGAACCACTAAAATAGGAGATCTTGTGCCTATACTCTGTGGTCCAGTAACCCCGGAAACCTGTGAACTTGTCAACTGCACTGAAGGTACCTATGAAACTACCTGAGGTGTGGGAACTTGCTGCTCTCCCTGCTCTAACTCCCTAGACTTCCTGAAGGCCTACTCCTCAAATCTCACTTTCGTCCTCACAACCACCTTCCTCTTGGAAGGAAGATAAATGTAGAAGGCCTTTGAAGTCTCATCATACCCCACAAACATGCCTCTCTTGTGGGCTCAAACTTTGTTCTCTTCTTAGAAGGGACATGTGAATAAGTCAGGCAACCAAATATCCTAAAATGACTCACCTCAGGCTTTTTGCCTGTGAAACTCTCCTCAAGTGTCTTGTTCCCTACGGCATGATGGGGACTCCTATTCTGAAGGTATACAACTGTACTACATGCCTCCGCCCAAAGGAAGAAAGGAAGTGACTGATCATGTAACATGGTTCTCGCAGCTCCAACAATAGATCTGTTCTTCCTCTCTGCCACTCCAGTCTTCTCAGGAGTGTATGGTACCGTCAACTGTCTTCGAATGCCCTTCTGTCTACAATACTCATCGAACTCCTTGGAGGTATAATCAACCCCGTTATTTGATCTGCGTGCCCGTATCTTCCTCCTAGTCTGGTTCTCCACAAGAGCTTTGAACTCTTGGAACCTTTGCAAGATATCCTCAGATTTCTTGCTCTTCAGGAAGTAGATCCAAGTCTTCCTGGAATGGTCTTCGATGAATGTCACATAATACTCGAACCCTCTCAGAGAAACAATTGACATAGGACCACACAACTCAGAATGTATCAAATCAAGAACTCCTGCTGACCTGCTATCATTGCTCGTAAAAGCAGTCTTGGTGTAATTTCCCAAAGCACACCCCCTGCATACCTCATTGTGCTCTGTGCTGAACTCTGGCAAACCTGTAACCATATACCTCAACATACGCAAAGCTGGATGATGCAGACGAGCCATCCTCCTGCGCCACAACTCAAAAAGCTCGCTGCCGCTGCTATGTGCCAAAGCATGCTGGGGCTGAAACAAGAGCTTGCACATTTTCCCACATCCGACTCCAATGGTGTAGGAAGTAGATTTATCCTGCAGTCTTGGGAAAAACACGCACATGTCCATCCAGCAAAGACACCCCAAGACCCATATCCTCGATCATGGAAACTGAGATCAAGTTCTTCTTTAACCCAGGTACTTACAGTACATCTTTCAAAATCATGGGACCCATGGACTCTCTCTGAAAAGTAATGGTCCCACACCCAAATGCTCTGACAACTGTGTCATCCCCCAACACTACCTTCACATCAATCTATGCCTGTGAAATCTTGGAGAACATCTCTCGGGCACCTGTCATGTGGCCCGAAGCTTCACTATCAATATACCATGTGCTAGTGGTGGATGCACTCAAGGAATGGCCTATCAACAAGGAATACTCCCTCTCAATATCAATATTTGCATTGGTGATGATGGATTCTCTCTCTCTATCAACATGCCCAGTACAGAGAGCAATTTCTCTCTCGAATCTCATTATAAACGCCTCCACCTCTGTCGAAGCTGCTTCTTCTTCTATGGACACTGCCTAGCATAGTGCTCAAACTTCTGACAAGCGAAGCACTTCACAGTGCTCAAACCCTTCTTCTGTTCCTCCTGCTGCTTAGCCCCACCCTTCTTGGGGCCCTTCTTGAAATTCTTCTTACCCTTTGCGGTCAATGCCACACTCTCCTCATCCTCTCTGCTAGTAGAAGAGCTGCCTTACACAAGACCTCTCCGGATCTCCTCCTGAACAAAATCATCACAAATCTTGTCCCATGCAGGCAAGGTCTCCCTAGCCACTATAGCCTCCACAAACACAACCCAAGGAACAACCTCCCCCACTGCTGCAAGCTCATCTCTCATCTGAGAGATCTTAGCAAGGTAAGAAATCTCAACCTTAGTTTTGGCCATCTTGATACTTTTCAACTTCTCCCTCAAAACCATCTTCCTTTTCTCATTATTCAAGGCAGTAAGTGCTGCTGCTTCGGTGGAAGGGGGAACAACAATAGGATTTGTTGTAGTGTTGTGAACCACCTCATCCCACAACTCATTTTCCTCCAATATCAGAACTAGCTTAGCTTTCCATGGGACAAAATTCCCAACCCCATCAAGCCTATCCTCCAACCTAAGACCTGTCGCCATTTTCTCAGCAAAGTTCAAGTTTCAACAAGGTGCTGCCCACTGACAAAAGAAATCACTGAAGTCTGAAATATTTCACTGTGTATAAATACACCCTCTCTTTAACAAAGCTCTGATACCATGTAGAATTTTCAACACTCTCTCAACCCGGTTTCCAACTCCGTTTAAAACATTGTTTAATGCCCACCCCGATTTATAATTTCTGTTGCAAATTAGATTTTTCTCATAAACAATATAGGACTGAAACACAAGAAGAGTTTGTACAATTTTTCATGAACAACAAATAAAACACATTCACACATAAATTTTAGACACATAGATTTTTGGTCCAATGACCCAGGAAAAACCCCAAGCTTTGAGGAAAACCTATGAGAGAGAAATTTTATTTTTTTGAAAAATTTACAGCGATTGACAGAAAAATATCAGTCCAACTTATCTCAACTAGATGAAAAAATCTGCCTTGTTTTCTGTGCCAAACAGGGAAAAATCAAACTCAGAAATTTCCTCTTGATGCCTCGATTTCCGTGTTGATGTATGCACTGTATGGCAGCCGTACGGATGGGCTGTACGACCTGTCTGTACGGATTGTCTTGAAAATCGTGCCTTGTGCCTAGATTCTGCCTCGGGATTTGTGCCTAGATTCTGCCTCGAAAACTGTGCCTAGATTTTGCCTCGAAAATTGTGCCGAATCTCTTCCTTGAAAAAGGTGCCCCTGCATGGAATTCGTAGCGTACAGTCTGTACAGAACAACAATAAATGTTGTGGCTGTTTGCCATGATTTTCGTGCCAAGCTGCATGCTGTTTTCTCCTTCTCGATTTGCGTGCCCAACAAAAATTGCTCTAGCTGCTATTTTTCTCTCTCAGAAATCACTTAGGGTGAATGAAAAACCATCTACAGTTTATATATTTATTTATTAATAATAATAATAATAAATGTCTATTATAATAATAATTAATGTCTCATTTTATTTATTAATAATAATAATAATAATAATTAATGTCTCATTTTATTTATTAATAATAATAATAATAATAATAATTAATGTCTATTTATATATTTATGTTCATTACAGTTTTCCATGTAAGAAATTGAAAGAAGGTCTTTCTCCAAACTCGGAACAAACAAAGCATCATTCAACTCAAGAACATCACTTGATGCCATTTGGAAGGAAATGGAGCCCACTCCTTTCACAGGATATGTAGCATCATCACTCAACTCCACTCTCCTTCCTCTTGTTCTTGAATCTTGCTAAGAGATTCTTTTCATAAGTCATATACCTTGATGCCCCATTGTTGACATACTATCCAACACTTAACACAGTGTTGGAAGAAAAATAAGAGGCCATGGAGAAGGTGGTCTCAAGTTGGCATGATAACTCATCCGATCTTGCTACATGGCTTGTACACCCTACAACTCGTCTCTCGTTTTTATTGCTTGGCCTTCCCTTTCTTCTGCTTTGAACATTGGTAGGCATAATGTCCCTTTTGGTCACACCAAAAGCATTTTACATTACTCAAATCCTTCTCACCTTGGCTTCAATGTTCCTTCTGAACCAGCTTGTGCTCTTTTTCTTATTTTCCTTCCTCGTCTTCCATACTAGGGTTAGGTCTTTATTTCCTTTTACTTCATTGAACAAGATGCCAACCGTATTGTTTCATACACAAAGTCATCCCAACACTTATCATAAGTATGTAAGTTCTCAAGAGTACAAACACCTTGGATAAAGGGTCTCCACGATGGAGTAAACCAATTCAAGGCAATGGGCATCAACTTCTTCTCCACTTTTGTCCCTATGACAATCAAATTATCAACTTGTTTTTCAACTCTATGATTTTGGTTGAGTAGCTCACCACTAAATTTGTGTTACTCATGTAGATGGTTGAAAGCTTGTTTCTCAAGAGCATCTTTCTAGAGACACACGTGCTTTGGTATAATCCCACCAAGGCATCAAATATCTCTCCTCATCTGTCTTCTTTTATGCAATATGAGTGTTCAAACGATCCTACGTCGACTCAAGAATGATTCTCTTTGCCTTGGCCTCCTTAGAATGCACGACCAACAATTTTGTATTGGTGAGTGCAACGATCACATTCTCAATATTATCCCTAAGCTCAGCCTTTTCCAATAGCATTGTGGCAAGCACTTCCAAGGTGTAAAATTAGAAGCACTTTCTTGGCACACTCTCTAAGATCAAGAGTAGTCATCCATGTTAGTTTTTATACCTAGGCAGTTGTTCCCTAAGTGACTTTTTGCCTAAGTCACTTAGAAGGGGGAAAAAGGTGACCCTCACATTAAAAGCTACTTAATGGGACTTTATAAAATTAAAGTCACTTTTTGATAAATTTAAGTGGGTGAGTAATTTTATTTAAGTGATTTAAATAAATGGGATTTTTACTCTCATTGAATCTCAGCCATTGGATTGGATCTTTCTCCACCGTTGGATGAGATTCCCACTTAGGGTTTAGACAAAAAGGGTTGAGGGAGGCAAAGAGACTTCACTTTTTCATTTTCAGGAGAAGGAAGAAGGAAGAGACTGAGAGAAGGGCACGATTTTCCAGATAGCTTGCTAGAGAAGATTTTGGTGGGCACGAAGATCGAGGTAGATTTATTTCAGCACATAAATCAAGGACAGTACGGACTGCATTTAATGCTATACGGTCTGCACAGATTTTGAGGGTACGGCCAGCATTTATTTGGCACAGAAATCGAGACAGGGTACGGCTGCATTAATGGCTGCACATAAATCGAGGTACGGCCTTCATTAATAGTTGCACAGAAATCGAGGTACGGCTAGCATTTAATTGCTGCACAGAAATCGAGGAGGTACGATGAGCATTTAATGCTGGGCACCGAAATTGAGGTGTACGGCCTGCATTAATTTCTGGGCACAGAAATCGAGGAGGTACGGACAGCATTTAATGCTGGGCACATAAATCGAGGTGTACGGATTGTTGTTAATGCTGGGCACGATTTTCAAGATTTTGAGATAAAATCTTGGGTGAAGATAAGTTGTATTTTCATTGTATTTCTGTTTTGATTTTTGCTGAAGGAAATAAAATCTCTCTCTCTCTCTCACTGGTTTTCCCTGTGGGGGTTTTTACAGGGCTTATTTTGGCCAAAAATGTTTGAGTTAAAATTTATAGTGTGACTGTTAAAATGTGTTTTTCAGCCTGTTAGTATTTTTACTGTGTGTTTAATTGTTCAGCAAATTTCTTAAGTAATTTACAGCCAATGCAAAACCGACTGTAAGTGAAAAACATGAAATGTTAACATAAACCAGCAAGCAGTAAAACTTAGAATTTCTACATGGTATCAGAGCTTGGGGGCAGAAAACAGTGATAGTTTGCAGACACACAAAAATTTTCAGAACTCAGAAATTTTATTATTTTACCTTCTGTCAGTGAACAACACTTTGTTGGGTTGGTGAAGAGAAGGCTACAGGACTTAGATTGGAGGATAGGCTAGATGGGACAGGAAATTTTGTGCCGTGGAAGGTCAGAATTTTACTGTTACTGGAGGAGAATGAGTTATGGCCGGATGTAGTTAGGAACACTACAGCAAATCTGATTGTCATACCCGCATCTACAGATGCAGCAGCTCTTTCAGCCTTCAACAAGCTGGACTGTAAAGCTAGAAGGATTATTCTTGATGCGGTTAAAGACCACATTATCCCTCACATTTCAGGTAAGGATAGGGCACATGAGATGTGGACAGCCTTGACCAGTTTGTATGAGAGTTCCAATGAGAACAGGAAAATGGTTCTCAGAGAGAAACTCAAGAGTATAAAGATGAATGGGGGTGAGGGAGTCACAGCATACCTAACCAGGATATCTGCAGTTCGGGATGAACTTGCAGCAGTTGGGGAGAAGGTAGCCCCTACAGAGCTTGTTCGCACCGCGGTGAATGGGGCTTCAAAGTCCTGGGGTGCTTTTGTGCAAGCTATAGTAGGCAGAGAGAACCTACCTGACTGGGAGAGACTTTGGGATGACTTTGTGCAGGAGGAGACCAGGAGGGGTCTTGTACAGGGTAGTACATCTCACAGTGGGGGTGATGATGAGAATGTGGCTTTGGCAGCTAAGGGCAAAAAGAAGAAGGGTCCCAAGAAGGGTGGGGCCAAGTAGCACTAGCAGATTGGGCAGAAGAAAGACTTGAGTAAAATCAAGTGTTATGCGTGTCAGGCGTTTGGGCACTATGCCTCACAGTGTCCAAGCAAGAAGAAGAAGAAGGGACAGGGACAGCAAACTGCAGCCTCAGCAGAGGTTGATGAGTTTAGTGATGCATTTCAGAGGGAGTTTTCCCTTTATGCTGGACAGATGGAGAGAGAGAGAGTCTCTTTAGCCACTAGCATAGACATGGATATGGATATAGAGCATTCATTGTTGGCAGGTCATCAGGGGGGTCCATCCACCTCTTCTACTTGGTATATTGACAGTGGAGCCTCGAGCCACATGACTGGAGCTCGAGAGATGTTCTCAGAGTTAGCTGAGACAGGTAGAGATGTGGAGGTTGTCCTTGGAGACAACACCGTTGTTAGAGCTGTTGGTCGGGGGACCATCACATTTCAGAGGGAGTCGATGAGTCCCATGACTCTGAGGGATGTGTTGTATGTCCCTGGGCTGAAGAAGAACCTAGTATCAGTTTCCACCATTGAGGACAGGGGTCTTAGGGTGTGCTTTTTAGATGGGAGAGTGCAGGTGTATCCCAGGGCTACAGGTATGTCCAGTGCCATGGGCATTGGAGTCAGGTGTGGAAAGCTGTACAAGCTCTTGTTTCAGCCACAGTGTGCTTTAGCACACAGCAGCAGCAGTGAGCTATGTGAGCTCTGGCATCGAAGGATGGCCCACCTACATCACCCAGCTCTTAGATTGTTGAGGAGCATGGTTACAGGATTACCAGAGTTCAGCACTGAGCAGAGTGATGTGTGCAGGGGGTGTGCTTTGGGAAAGTACACCAAGACTGTTTTTCCGAGCAGTGACACGAGAGCTGCCGGGGTGCTTGATCTTATCCATACTGACATATGCGGTCCTATGTCATCTTTATCTTTGACATGCTTTGAGTACTACATCGGCTTCATTGATGACTACTCCAGGAAGACCTGGATCTACTTCTTGAGGAGCAAGAAGTCCGAGCTTGTGTTGAGAGTCTTCCAAGGGTTCAAAGCCCTTGTGGAGAAGCAGACGGGGAGGAAGATCCGGATGTTGAGATCGGACAATGGGGGTGAGTATACCTCCAAGGAGTTCGATGCATTCTGCAGACAGGAGGGCATTCAGAGACAACTGACAGTTCCTTACACTCCTGAGCAGAATGGAGTAGCAGAGAGAGAACAGGTCGATTGTGGGGGCAGCCAGAGCGATGCTTCATGATCAGGGGTTACCTTTCTTTCTTTGGGCAGAGGCATGTAGCACTGCAGTTTATCTGCAGAACAAGAGTCCTCACAGGGCAGTGGGGAGCAAGACTCATGAGGAGATGTATTCAGGCAAGAAGCCTGAGGTGGGCCACTTTCGTATATTTGGCTCGTTGACTTACTCTCACGTCCCTTCTGAGAAGAGGATGAAGTTTGATCCCAATGCAGAGAGAGGTATATTTGTGGGATATGACGAGACTTCGAAGGCCTATCGGCTTTACTTACCTAGCTCGTGGAAAGTTGTTGTCCGGCGGGAAGTAAAGTTTGATGAGGAGAGAGCCTTCAGGAAGTCTAGGGAGTTAGAGCAGGGGGAGACACCAGCTCCCACACCTCAGTTGGTACAGGCTTCTTCGATGCAGCTTATAGGTCCACAGGTTTCTGGAGGGACTAGATCACAGGGTACAGGCACAGCGTCGACAGGTTCAGTGATTCAGGTGGCTAGCACTTCAGGGACAGGTTCAGGGACAGGTTCAGGTTTGAGTCCTCAGATTACAGGATCGTCAGGCACAGGTTCATCAGTTACTGGTCCTCGGGGTATTGGACCTTCAGGTACTGGGACTTCCTCAGATGAGGAGGAGCAGCCTTCAAGGAAGAGGAAGCCTAAGTGGCTTCAGGAGACCTTGAAGGAAGCAGAGGCATTTGGTAGGCCCCAGGAGAAGATCAGGACAGTAGTGGAGCCAGACAGGCTTGGTGTGGTGCCGGACATGGATGATATGGCTCTTGTTGCATGCCTTCGTGACTCTGAGCCATCCACATTTGAGGAGGCTTCCCAGCATCTGGTATGGAGAGATGCCATGATGGAAGAGTACCATTCCATCATGAAGAATGATGCTTGGGAGATAGTGCCGAGACCTGAGGGGAAGTCAGTTGTGACTTCCAGGTGGCTTTACAAGGTAAAGCATGCTGCGGATGGCCGTGTGGAGAAGTTCAAGGCTCGGTTTGTGGCGCGGGGGTTCTCACAGGTTGAGAGAGTTGACTATGATGAGACATTTGCTCCAGTTGCTCGGTATTCTTCTATCAGGGCAGTGATATCTATAGCAGTAGAGATGGGTTGGAAGATCCACCAGATGGATGTGAAGACTGCATTTCTCAATGGTCTTCTGTAGGAGGAGGTCTATTTAGAGCAGCCACAGGGATTTGAGATCCATGGGAGAGATTCTCATGTGTGCAGGCTGAGAAAAGCCTTGTACGGACTGAAGCAAGCTCCTAGAGCTTGGTACTCCAGGATTGATACGTACTTGACATCGATGGGATTTCAGAAGAGTGAGGCTGATCCCAACCTATACTTCATTGTGGTTGGGGGAGATCCGCTCATTCTTCTGCTATATGTTGATGATCTATTTATCACAGGTGCTGAGCGTCTCATTGCACATTGCAAGAGAGATCTAGCATCGGAGTACGAGATGACTGACATTGGACTGATGCATTACTATCTGGGGATGGAGGTTTGGCAGGAGCCTGGACATATTTTCCTTGGACAGGGGAAGTATGCAGTTGATATTCTGAAGAGATTTCAGATGGAGGACTGCAGGCTGATGTGTACACCTATGATCACCAACTGGAAGCAACTTCATGCTTTTGAGGGTAAGTTGGTGGATCCCACTGTATATCGTCAGCTCATTGGGTCTTTGATGTATCTGGTCAATACCAGGCCAGACTCGTGTTTTGCGGTGAACACTCTTAGTCAGTTCATGGTTGGGCCTAGGAGTGTACATTGGACGACCGTAAAGCACATATTGAGATATCTTGCAGGTACAGTGGATTATGATCTGGACTACAGGGGTTCGGGTGGAGTCAGCTTGGTTGGGTACACAGATTCAGACTGGGCAGGTTGTGTGAGGGATCGGAAGAGCACTTCCGGTTGTTGTTTCAGTTTGGGCTCGGCAGCAGTGTCGTGGTTCAGTCGGAAACAGAAGTCCGTTGCACTGAGTTATGCTGAGGCTGAGTATATGGCAGCCAGTCAGGCTACTTGTGAAGCACTGTGGCTTCGCAAGTTATTGGTAGATTTATTTGATCAGCAGCTTAGGCCTACGGTGATCTATTGTGACAATCAGAGTTGCATTCAGCTCTCTGAGAATCCAGTTTTCCATGATAGGTCAAAGCACATTGAGATCAGGTACCATTTCATCCGTGACTACGTTCAGAGAGGGGCAGTTGAGCTACAGTATATATCCATTGATGAGCAGGTTGCAGACATTCTGACGAAGTCTTTGGGGAGGGGGAAGTTTGTCTTCTTCAGAGATAAGTTGGGAGTGGTGCAGAACACCTTCCTCGGTAAGAGGGAGTGTTAGTTTTTATACCTAGGCAGTTGTTCCCTAAGTGACTTTTTGCCTAAGTCATTTAGAAGGGGGAAAAAGGTGACCCTCACATTAAAAGCTACTTAATGGGACTTTATAAACTTAAAGTCACTTTTTGATAAATTTAAGTGGGTGAGTAATTTTATTTAAGTGATTTAAATAAATGAGATTTTTACACTCATTGAATCTCAGCCATTGGATTGGATCTTTCTCCACCGTTGGATGAGATTCCCACTTAGGGTTTAGACAAAAAGGGTTGAGGGAGGCAAAGAGACTTCACTTTTTCATTTTCAGGAGAAGGAAGAAGGAAGAGACTAAGAGAAGGGCACGATTTTCCAAATAGCTTGCTAGAGAAGATTTTGGTGGGCACGAAGATCGAGGTAGATTTATTTTAGCACAACAATCAAGGACAGTATGGACTGCATTTAATGCTGTACGGTCTACACAGATTTTCAGGGTACGGCCAACATTTATTTGGCACAGAAATTGAGACAGGGTACGACTGCATTAATGGCTGCACAGAAATCGAGGTACGACCTTCATTAATAGCTGCACAAAAATCGAGGTACGACCAACATTTAATTGCTGCACAGAAATCGAGGAGGTACGGCCATCATTTAATGCTGGGCACAGAAATCGAGGTGTACGGCCTGCATTAATTTCTGGGCACAGAAATCGAGGAGGTACAGCCAACATTTAATGCTGGGCACAGAAATCGAGGTGTACGGACTGCTGTTAATGCTGGGCACGATTTTCAAGATTTTGAGATAAAATCTTGGGTGAAGATAAGTTGTATTTTCACTGTATTTCTGTTTTGATTTTTGCTGAAGGAAATAAAATCTCTCTCTCTCTCTGACTGGTTTTCCCTGTGGGGGTTTTTCCAGGGCTTATTTTGGCCAAAAATCTCTGAGTTAAAATTTATGGTGTGACTGTTAAAATGTGTTTTTCAGCCTGTTAGTATTTTTACTGTGTGTTTAATTGTTCAGCAAATTTCTTAAGTAATTTACAACCAATGCAAAACCGGCTGTAAGTGAAAAACATGAAATGTTAACATAAACCAGCAAGCAATAAAACTCAGAATTTCTACAATCCATGCAAATCTAAAGCACACCTCAAAGCAAAATCAACAACAAACAATGTAGAACAACCCTTCTAGGGTTCAAGCACTTTTCCCAAGCGCACAAGAGTTTCACACCCACTCAACATGTACTAGGTTAACACCTTTCCCAGGAACAATATAATTGAAACAACCAACTCCGGCTTCACTAGAGGGGTTTGAGGAGGTCGTCTTTGCCCCTGTGAGAAAGCTGGGAGTTCTCCTCCATGTTTTTCTGCATTTTTCCTGTTTTCTCCAAGCCGGGAAACTCGTTTTTGGGTTGCCAGCGAGTGGGAGAAGAGACCCACGAATTTTGGGTGTTGTTGAGTTTGTTTTGGCCACGTTAGGGCCATAAACGACTCTGGAAAATCAAATTTCTGTCAGAGGGATGTCTTGTCCATTTTATCGTGCCAGTTGTAATTGCAAATCCCATTTTTGGTAATGCCTAGCGGATGGGAGAATAGATCCGCAATCGAAGGGTTTGATGAGGCCGTTTTTACCTCTGTGAAGCCCAAGAACGTTTCCTGAAACGTATTTCCTCATGCTGGGTTGTTTGCCCCAATTGCCATTGCCGTTTTGGATTCCCAGGAACGTTTTGTTCATATCCAACAATTGTGTATGACTGTGTTAGATTAAATGGGTTGATTGTGTGCTTGATGCAAGTGTGGCTTGGATGGATAAGTCCAAGGAACCCATGTGTTGCTGTTTAGTTTCCTTAGCAGCCCGTGAAACCCAACGGTGTGTTGGCTTGACTGTGGAGGTTTTGGTTTTTGGCTATGTGTGAGCCTGTTATTTCCCTAGTGCCTTGTGGAATCATGCCCAACTCGGGGGTGGCAGTGATGATGAGAGATTGATGAGCACACTGGCTTATGGTTGGGTGGAACGTTGTGGCTTGGATGGATAAGTCCAAGGAACCCATGTGTTGTTGTTTAGTTTCCTTAGCAACTTGTGAAACCCAACGGTGTGTTGGCTTGATTGTGGAGGTTTTGGTTTTTGGCTATGTGTGAGCCTGTTATTTCCCTAGTGCCTTGTGGAATCATGCCCAGATCGGGGGTGGCAGTGATGCTGAGAGATTGATGAGCACACTGGCCTATGGTTGGGTGGAACATTTAGCGACGTAGCTAGTTGTAGGCCAACTTCTTTTCCATATAAGTATTCTTGTGTATTTAGTCTCTTCAATGAATTGTTTTTGAATTAAAATGAACATGATGAATGCATGTATGAAATAAATGTGTTGCTTCTGCTATAGATTGCATTTTACATATGTGTATATTTTTATATTAATGCATTTTATTTTTATGTTTATGATCATGGAGCTAGATTGCCCAGTTTGACAGCAGCAGTGTGTTGGTCGCATCCTCTCCATCATCGGTATGAGGGGTGGGGACGTGACATAGAAGCACTGCACCGCAAAAGACCCCTCCGAGTCTCCTCCTGAACAAAATCATCACAAACCCTGTCCCATGAAGGTAAGTTCTCCCTAGCCACCAAACCTTGTACAAACACAGCCCAAGGTTGTGTCACCCCATTCAAGGCTGTCTGCACTAGCTCAGGACTAGTAACAACCACCCCAACTGCTGCAAGCTTATCTCTCACCTGAGAGATCCTAGTAAGATAAGCCATACAAACCTCTCCTTTGACCATCTTGATACTTTTTAGCTTCTCTCTCAAAACCATCTTCCTATTCTCATTAGAACTCTGAAACAATCCGGTCAAAGCACTTCACATCTCATGTGCATGATCCTTGTCTGAAATGTGTGGAACAATATGGTCTTTAACAGCATCCAGGATAATTCTCAATGGCCTTAATGTCCTTCTCAAAGGCAACCAATGCTACTGGATTAGTAGCAGCATTGGGAATGACAATGGGTTGAGCTGTAGTATGATTGACTACCTCATCCCGCAGCTCATTTTCCTTCAACACAAACAATATCCGGGCCTTCCATGGGACAAAGTTCCTTGCCCCATCTTGCCTATCCTCCGTTCTCAGTCCGGCGGAAGATATTTTTCTCTAAGAACAAGTTTCAACAAAATGGTGCTACTGTCACAAGAGTTTTTCTGATTTCTGGAAATGACTTTTCTGTTTGCAAAAATTAGTTTTCTGCCCCACTCAGCTCTGATACCATGTAATTTTTTCACAAGTTTCAGCCTCCAGTTTAAAAGTTAAGAAAGGTCTCAGTTTATTAACAAACCCAGAAAATGTAAAGGCTGGAAATAATTATAAATTTCAGACTTAAAATGTATCCATAACATGCTTGACTACCTCATCCCACAACTCATTTTTCTTCAACGCAAGCAATATCCGGGCCTTCCATGGGACAAAGTTCCTTGCCCCATCTAGCTTATCCTCCGTTCTCAGTCTGGCGGAAGACATTTTTCTCAAAGAGCAAGTTTCAACAAAATGGTGCTACTGTCACAAGAGTTTTTCAGAATTCTGGAAATGACTTTTCTGTCTGCAAAATTAGTTTTCTGCCCCACTCAGCTCTGATACCATGTAAGTTTTTCACAAGTTTCAGCCTCCGGTTTAGAAGTTAAGAAATGTCTCAGTTTATTAACAAACCCAGAAAATGTAAAGGCTGGAAATAATCATAAATTTCAGACTTAAAATGTATCCATAACATGCTTTTTAAAATAGAATGATGAATTCACTTGTTTTTAGTCTTGATATTTAATTTGACATAAATTTGGGTTAATTTTGAAGTTAAGCATATATGAAGATGGACAAGTTGACTTAGCCTACCTTGTTACTATGGGATCAAATTTTATAGCTGACTCCCTATGGTATGTAGGGTTTTCTTCATATTCCTATTGCTTGAGGTTTTCTACTATACTTTTGGGAGATGACTTTTGCTCTCCCCTTATCACCATTTTGGTATGTTGTACTTTCCAGTCCCATTGACCCATTTTGGTTATCAGTGGATTAATATAATTTATTTTCCTTTCATTCATTCTATCGTTGATGGTACATTTATATAAATAGCTTTATGAACATTGCTTTGAATGTTTAAAGCTCCAAAGGTTCATTTGAATTTATTTGAAAACAGGAGGCCTTGGTGTGGCAAATTTCTCCTAATGATGAATCTGTTACAGTACTTCTCATTTTAGAAGATGCTCAGTTTATCTAATAATTTTTTGTTTTGCTGACCCAATGTGGGGAGTTCTTATGTTGTAATTTGATATGAAGCACCTTGGGGCTGGATATGATGTTTATTTATTGCATATTGAAAATCAGGTACTTTTCTTATGAACACTTTTATGTGATATACTGCAAATTCTGGGAGCTGGACACAGATCATGATTTCCTTCTTGACAAAGAGGACCTTTTAAGATATGGGAATCATTCTCTTACATATCGTATTGTTCAAAGGATATTTTCTCAGGTTGCCTTTTTATTAACTTGTTTTTGTTTTTTTGGGAAGAAGTTTCATGTTATATATAATTATTTACATTCAGGATTCTTGACAATTGGATGCACTTCTCAGAGTTTTTTTGGTAGTCATTTGTTGTCTTGGACATTTGGTAGGCTCCGAGAAAGTTCACTAGCAAAGTTGAAGGAAAAATGGGATATGAAGACTTTGTTTATTTCATGTTATCTGAGGAGGACAAGTCATCTGAACCCAGTGTTGAATATTGGTAAGCATGCAATGTATACAGCGTCTGTTATTTATGAATAAAAGTCATGGAAGATGCTGTGAATGTTCTATTGTGCATAATATAAAGACATAATATGCTATCATTTTTACTATGAATTAGAACTCATAGTGGGCTTGAACTGGTTATGAGTTCGTTCCATATTGGATTGAGTCTTCTTTTATAAATGGGCAGTGGGCCATTGAGGTGTAGCATTTTTAGCATGTTTGTTATAATATTTTGATCCCATTTACACTTTGTAGATCTATTTGGGAGCGAAGGATAAATGGAAGACACTCCAGGATTTAACATGTGACTTCATGCAATACTGCACCCATGATCTTGTCTCAAATATAAATCTGAAATTTGAAAGAGATTACTGATGTTCTCTTTCCTTAAATTAAACTGGGATGACGGATTGCATGTTTTTTTGGTATAGTTTGGTTCTAACCTAAGTTGCACGATATGGAGAAACGGGTATGTGCTAGAAACATGACACCTCAAAATTTTAGAAACAGGGGAACAAGATATTACAAATGCATTTTTTTCCAAGCAAAAAAAATACAACATCTATTCAAAGCAAGAATTGAAATTATATATATATATATATATATATATAATGTTCTACTTTATAAATAATGCATTACTATGGAAGTTTGAAAAAAAAACCAAAACATTATCAATAACGGAGGAAGAACATCTAAATTACAAACATAATGGCAAGTCACAATTTACTAGCAAACCGATCTCTATATTATTTCTTGTAGACATTACGAAAACAGAAAAATCCAAAGACAGCCTTTGTAAATGAGGCTATATATTCAAAATCAGCCTTTATATATGAGCCTGCAATGCTACTTGTATTGAACATCAAAATGAAACATGAACTAAGCTGCTAAAGCCTAATATTCATTATTCTCATTGTCATCTATATAGAATTATTTTGAAGTGGAGGCAATTAATGCAACTTCAGAAATTTCATCTCTTTTTTAGAGGTTTCCTGAATCTTATCCCTATGAATTTTCAGCATCAGCAACAATAGACAATATTTCACCACTTGACAAACCCAACCAACAAGGCAATCCAAGAGAAAATATATCAAATATGTGCCAACAAGTTTCAGCCCTCTAGGGCAATCTTATCATATGCATAAACCAGATCTGAAATTCACTTTATGGCAGCTCTAATGACAGCAGTAAATCTGTTCCATCTTCCTCAAGGTTAATGTTAGATCACTTAACAATTTCAGCCTTAACTTATGTCAATTCAGCACAGAAATTGAGGTATGTTGGCATAGATTTCAAGGACCGCACAACAGTACGGACTGGGCATGATTTTTGAGAAAAAGGTACAGAAATTAATTTTGTCCGTATAGGCAGAATTTGGCATGGTTTCCAAGGCAGAAGTTTAGCACAGAAATTGAGGTTCCGTACAGCAGTGAAGATTCAGTTTTCAAGAAGGAAAAATGATAAGAATTGTTGTTTAAATTTCTGTATTTTACCCTGAAGAAATAAAATCTCTCTCAGAAACAGGTTTCCCTTGGGGGTTTTATCCTGGACCATTGGTCAAAAATATCTGTGTTATTTGTGTGCTTGGCTGTTATAAATTTCTTAGTTCGAAATTTTTAACTAGAAGACAAAATTTCTGAATTGTTTATTTTGAAAAAGAATTCCATGTATTTCCGTTTAGTCAATTTTGTTGAAAAATTGTGCATACAAGGATTTGGGCGTTAAACTATGCAAAGAAGCTATCAAGCTTGAAACTGGGGTTGGGATTCTCAAAAACTTTCAGTGAAGAAAATGTAGCCCTTCTTACCAAAGGAAAAGTTAAAGGGGGGAAGAAAAGGGAGAAAGACCTTAGTAAGGTTTGTTGTTATAATTGCAATAAGTTTGGTCACTATGCTAGTCAATGTCCTAAGAAGAAGGATGAAGACAAAGAGGGAGCAACATCAGCAGAAGTATTAAAATATGCTGGCCAATTTGAAAATGAATTTTCTTTGGCATCAGTTGAGACTAGTATAGATAGTTCAGTAGATTACCATGACAAATGGATAGTTGACAGCGGGTCAACTAGCCATATGACTGGAAAGTATGGAGTTTTTTAGAGGATAGAAGAAATTGCTTGAGGACACTTTGTTGAAACAGATATTGGAAATCCTCAGGTAGAGATAAGAGGAGTTGGAACTGTGAAATTCCTACTAGATCTGGGAGAAATTCTTGAAGTAAACAGGGTATTGTTTGTTCCAGGCATGAAAGTTAGCAGACTTTTTATGTCATCATTAGAGGATGAAGGGTATGGACTCTTTGTGAAGACAGGACAAATGTTTCTATATCAGGTAGAGAAGAACCTAGTTGGTACCACAATTTTATTTTCTGCAAGGGGAAGTGATTTTTCTAGGGTCAGGTGGATGGTTATCTGAGATTGAATTTGAAGATGAGGGAGGTGCACAGATGATACCTTCAGATGAGGAGAGCTATACTGGCAAGAGACTCAACCAGTATGAAGGTTGTGAGTAGAGGCAGGGGTTTAGAGAAGATTCCCCTCACAATTCTCAGTTTAGAGTTGTTTTTCGACATGGATCTCCAGGTCACATTCCAGAGCAAGAGGGAGCTTCTTCAGAGGACAGAGACCCAAGTGGTGGAGGTACAGGCATTGCCAACAGGATCTCCCTCGTTAAGAGGGAGTGTTAGTTTTTATAACTCAGTTGGTCCTTCCGCATGATTTTGATGTCACATGGAGGGGACATAAATTGTATTTTTCTTAGTGAACTTTTTAATGTAAAGTGTGTTTTATATTATTAAAGTGACTTTTGTACTTTATAAACTTAAAGTGACTTTAAGTTGTGGAACCCAAAAAGTGCATTTAATGTATTTAATAAAGTGAATATGTGCATTGAATGAGAGCCCTCAGATAAAGCTAATCTCATCCTTTGATTTTCGAAAGGACCTCCCTCGTTAAGAGGGAGTGTTAGTTTTTATAACTCAGTTGGTTCTTCCCATGATTTTGATGTCACATGGAGGGAACATAAATTGTATTTTTCTTAGTGAACTTTTTAATGTAAAGTGTGTTTTATATTATTAAAGTGACTTTTATACTTTACAAACTTAAAGTGACTTTAAGTTGTGGAACCCCAAAAGTGCATTTAATAAAGTGAATATGTGTATTGAATGAGAGCCGTCAAATAAAGCTAATCTCATCCTTTGATTAAGTTGTTATGGTTAGTTTGGGTGAGATCATAGTTTTAAAAATCGGAATCGGACTCGGAATCGGTCTAGGGTCAACTCGGAATCAAAATCGGTAATGAATTGGTCATAAATCGGTCGATTTGAATTTAATGAATCGGTTTGCTAAAAAATACATCAAATATTTAAATTTTAAAGAAAAACAACATTTTCAATATTATAATCCATGATTCCAAGGCATTGAAGACAAAATAACCAAAATCTGCTTATGTATATACCATGTAAGAGTCAATATATCAAAATGGCACAAAGTGTATTGTAATATGGAGTCTGTGACTGTACTCTGTGCAATACATAAATGATAATACATGTAACATATCTAGGATACTAGAACAAAATACTTAATCCATGAGGCCTAGGCAGCTAGGCCCTATATAGTAAAGGCTATATGGCCTAGAGAGTCCAAAAAACATGCTACATAATCAACTACATAATACATCATCAATGATCATCATCAAACTCAACACCACTGTTAGAACTAGAACTAGAAGAAGAACCAGAAGGAGTAGCAAATGCATCATGATCTGGCTCAGTCTCGGGCTCCTCAGGATCAAAGTCATCTGCTAATGAAGTAGTAGTACTGGCTGAATGTCTAAGTACGAGGTCCTGATTGGCTAGTGCCCGCCATGCCTAGCACTGCTCTCTCAGCATCTACACCTGTATGAACTGATGTCATTGACAATAAAGGATTTGCATCCAACGAGTCCTCTAGCTCAACATCTATGTCATCACCAAACTCTGGCGGTTGGGTCTCCACTACCCAATCTGAGGTTGGATCTATATCATCCAACACAATGGGATCCATATCAGGTCTTTTGCTCATCAATTGGTTGCGCCTGAGTTGGAGGTTGTACTGCACGAAGACTAGATCGTTTAATCGTTTTTGCTCTAAATGGTTTCTCTTCTTTGTGTGAATCCGCTCAAACAAAGACCAATTGCACTCACACCCAGAAGAGCTGCAGGTTTGACTCAGGACCCGAATTGCAAACCTTTGCAATAGTTGAGTATGGTTACCAAATGCCTTCCACCATTGTGCTGCAAATGTGAAGAGTCAAGGTAGTGTTGCCGCCTTTAACACACTTGGGTCATGTGGCATAAATTTTCAAGCCACTCAGTGTGTCTTTGGGGGCAAGTCTCGAGTCAAGGCTGTCACCTTGTTCTTGACTCCTCCGTTTAGGCTCAACTCCTAACGAAGCCAAGGGGGGTAGACCCTATTAAGTTACTAAGGCTAAATTACTTGGTATGGTGATGTTAAACTGAATGAGTTACTTAGGAGTTTGGAATTTAACCATAAACAATCATAGATGACAAGATACAAAAATGAGCGCACGAAAGCACAATGCTGAGACACTATATATATATAGCAAGAAAATAACTAGTGCCTTAGAATGGAGTCAAAATAAAATCAATGTACTTGCATGTGCTTGGAGTGAATGTTTTGCAATTGCGTCTTGGTACGTTTTAAGTTAATGTGAGGTATGAGTTGATTAAAATTAGGCGAAGGGGTGGACTCCAGATATACCTGAGAGTACTTGGAGTATGTCCAAAACTAAACCTTCACGGCTATCCGCAAGGAATATGTGGGCTGAATGGAGTCTCTGGGACTATTGTTCATAACGCACCTGTTAGGGTGTGACAGAGATCGACACCCTGAGGTCACTTTTTAGAAGTTCTCGCTTCCTTTGCGTATTTTGCCACCGTAATGGCTTGATCTAAGGTGTTGGATTTTCACCTGATGGTTTGTCAATTTGGGAGACTGAGTCCTAATTATTCTAGTCACTCAAATGCTTTTGATACAGCTTGACTGATTGGACGAACCACAGCCAAGTGCAGAGCATACACATCGAAGTCTTGTCAATTTTAGTAAATTTTAAAATGGTTGTTCTTGTTAAAAAGAAAACCCTCCAGGAACCTCTTTCGATCCAAGTGGATCTCAATCAGGAAATCAAGGAGGGGTTAATTTTATAATAGTTGAAGAAACAAATGATGAAAAGGAAAACACAGATACACAATTCCAGTTTTCTAATTAGTCCTACCACGCATTTCTTTCCCCTTTCGGGTTAGTCGGGAAGTCGTGGGGTAAGTATTAAGATTACTTTGAAATATAAAAAATGGAATATGAAATTGATAATGATTCAAAGTATACTACCTTGCAGATTAGAGCTACACTAGTTTGAAAAGAGATGAACAAAAAGTAAAAAATTGACACCGCTGCAAATCCCCCCAGGGGGGATGGTGAATAGGCTCGAAAGAGCCTATTCGAAAGGACCTTTTCCTTTTATTAGCAGCGATTTACAATATCAGCAAATTAAAATTGATGCACTTTGGTCCTTGTTATCTGGGATCCAAAGGCTTACAACAAGCTTGTAACAAGCTAGAATTAAAACACAGTGGTGGGGGAAGCTTCCGGGAAGCTCCGATTCGTCCAATAGTCGAAAATTTGGTAGAGTCTTCTTCTCCTTTTTGTTGGACCTGTTAAAAAACAGCGAGCAATCAAAATCAAATGTGCCCAAACACACTTTGAAAGTGTTTTGGGTTACTACAGTAGTTACCAAAAAAAAACTTAAGTAAAATTTTGTTAAGTTGGGGTAATCTAGTTTTGCAAAATGGAACCAAGGAAAGAAAGCTTTGCTTGGGATCTTGGCTTGCTGTTTGGGCAGCCAATAAGATGTGCACTTTTATTGTAGAATATGAAACTTTAAAGTACAGCAAAGGAAACTACCTTAAAAGCAAGCTACAAATTTTCACTAAAATGCTTGCAAAAAGAGGATAATTTCAGCTGGATCTCTTAAAATATAACTTTATATGCAAAACGAAACCGAGATCTAAACTTAAGAAATGATCTTATTAACTAGATCTATATGTAATTTTCTTAATGAGACAGATCTAAGCAATACGACTCTTTAAGAGCAACCAATTTGAAGAGAAACTAAGATTTTGAAGGAGGAAGAGAGAGAAAGAGTGTTTGAAGCTTGGGAATGTTGGGCTTTGGATTCCTGCTTTGGTGGAACACTGAGGGACTATGTCATTCAAAAGATGAGGAAGATGCAAAGCAGCTCAACCTTTTCTACAAGCGAGATCACTTGCAACTTAGAAATCCTTGCACAAACAGATGGTTAAAACATAGGTGCTGCTGGAAGAGATAATTGGAAAGCATGCAATTAAACTTAAAATACATACAAATCCAATAGATCTGGAACAAGCAGCAGTAAGAGCATAAATCAAACTAGAATAAACTCTTACCCTAACAGGAGGGAGCTCTCTCCTTCAAGGCCAACAATTAACCAGCAAAGCAATGATAAATAAAGCAGATTATACCTCATAAGTATTTGACAATCAACATCCACACATGAAGAGCATTACACCATAGATCTTGCCTCCAAAGCTTCTTTATTCCAGAATGAAAAAACAATACAGTACAAGAGCAACAACACCTCAATCCCAGTTCTAACTAGCTTGGAAGAGGCTGCTTGTGCTTGGATTTATACAAAAAACAGGACATCTAGCCCAGGGGGGGCGTAATTCCCAAGGAGACATATCAAATCCGCTGATGGAGAGTCAATCAATGCAGATCTGAAGCTGAACTGAGCCTACTTGTCAACCGGGGGCTTGATTGGGCTTACACATCAACCCATAAACTGACACATCAGCCCACAGAGCATCCAGGAGAGTCCACACGTGTGGAGGAGAGAGAGAGGGCGCAATTCCCCATGAAAACAGCTGAAGATCAACTCTGGATTTGATTTGATCACCTCCTTCAGTCAAGGATTTGTCAGATCCAGTCAATCTGGTTCAGATCTGACTGATTTCAATCAAATCGGCTGAGAATCCACTGATTTATGATTTTGGATTTGCTCCATTATTCATCAATTTATTAATTAAAATAATCAATAATTGATTTTTGGGGCTTTCTGACCTGAGTGATGGAAAATCACTCAAAACTAGGAAAAAGTGGGTCCATGGGTTTACATGGTGCTCTTAGCTTGAAAATGAGCACTTACATGACTGAAACTGATTATTTGGCCTACTTTTATTGCAAAATTAATTTTTCCAATTAAACTATTAAAAAATAGCCTAAGTTTTGGAAAAATTAAATTTTAATAAATAACACTGAAAAAACTAAAAAATTGAAAAATTGAAAAAACCTAGGGGGACTTAGACATGTTCATATGAGTCGACCATGATGTCTAGCATGCTTATACATTGACACATAGACTCAAATAACCTCAATAGGCCTAAATGCCAAGCCGACCACCCCAACTTTGGAGGTATGTAGTGAAAAACTAAGAAATGATCAGTCGTTTATTCAACAACCAATAATAACCAAGGGAAAAAACACCTTGGGCTGATCGGATTGACAAATAAAGTCTAAGAGACCGAGTCTTTTACATACACTATCATGCTAGAACATTTATTACAATTCCCCCATGGGGTATGAACATGTGATATAGTACAACAAGCACTTCCTAGAAGTACTTCCAAAGGTCTTCTGGAGTCCGAACATGTTATCCTTGTCCGGTTCACCAGGCTCACTTGATAAAAAACCACTAAGTACAACTTAGGTGGTAACATTCTGGCTCCATCTAGGGACACATTCTCTGACTGATCTTCTGTTCAAAGGAGAGGATGTGAGAACTCTGGAATCTCTGGGTCCTGCATAGCAATTAGAGTTTGTCAGTAACATGTATACATAAGAAAAAATTAACTATAAAAGCAAACTAATGTACATAATTAGTCTATGATGTGCAAAAAGGAATATTTTACAAAACTAATGTACTAAGAAAAATTTTCAAACATGGTACAAAATAACTATAATACAACAATATGATATATAAAATTTAGAAATACATGCAGGGCAAGGTTTAGAAATTGGCCCTGAAACCATCGATGCCAATAAAGGCATCAAACTGTCTTGGCAAAAAACAACTTGAGGAGGAAACCATTCACTGGCAGGCTCAACCTTTCTCCTTCTAGGTCATTTAGATAGAAGGAGTTCGTTCCTGCTATTTCATCGATGATGTATGGTCCCAACCAGAAGTTGTCTAGCTTTCCATGTTTCCTAGGTTTCTCCCGTCGTTTGTCACAACGCAAAACTGTGTCAACTACTTGGAAGGATCTTGGCCGAGTAGACTTGTCAAAGGTTCTCTTGACCTTGTCTAAATTTCGGATACTTTGGTCAAGAGAATTTCTTCTACTCTCATCTAGCTCGATCAACTGGTTTATTCTGCTCTGAATGGCCTCTTGATCTGAGCTGAAGGTTTGGAGATACTGATAAACTGGAAGCTTTAGATGGACCGGTAAGGTGACATCAAGGCCATAGACTAGTTTGAAAGGGCTCCTCCCGGTTGAACTTTTCTTGGTGATTCTGTCGGCCCATAATGATAATTTGATCTTGCTATCCCAAGCCTTCTTATTGTCACCCACAATTTTTTTGACTATGGTCATTAAGTTCTTGTTACTTGATTGCTCTAGACCATTTCCTTGGGGATAGTAATTGGATGAGTGGAATAGGACAATGCCGTACTTGAAACAGAATGATGACATCTCGGAGGAAACAAAGCACGGACCATTATCCGTGATGATTCTAGCTGGCACACCGAATCTTGTGATAATCTTATCTTCTAAGAAATCCATGACTATAGCATCGGTTGCCTTCTTGATGGGTATCGCCTCTACCCACTTGGTAAAATAATCAGTGGCGGTAAGAATCCAAGAATAACCATTGCTCGAGTTATCTTTGAACTTACCAATGAAATCAAGCCCCCACTGCTGGAAAGGGGCTTGGACTACTATTGGATTTAAAGGCAAGGCTTTCATTTGTTGTTTTTTGGTGAATAACTGACACTGGGGGCAAACTCTGATAGCCTTGTGCACATCTGAAAATAGGTTTGGCCAATAGTAGCCTACTCTAAGGATTTTGTGGGCGGTTGTTTTTGCTGCAAAATGTCTACCACAAAATCTTGAATGGAACTCAGCCATGAGTTTCTTGGCCTCAGGTTCATCGACACATCTAAGTATTAAACCATCGGGGTTTCTCCAACCCAAACCATCTTTTGTCAAACAATACTTAGTTGCTTTTAGCCTTAGTGCTCTTCTTTTATGGCCAAGTAAGTGATCAGGGCATGTAAGGTTGCGGAGGAAAAATATGATGTCGGTGTACCAAGGGTGTTGCTCTAATCCGTGAAGCTCGTCTGATACACTTTGTTCTGAATCACTGTTCTGGCAGATTATTCCTAAGGCCTTTTCATTTCCCTGGGTCAACATCTTTGCAAGACCTTGTCCCTTAATTAACTTAGTAGGTTTTATCTCCAAATCATATTCCTGAATCTTTGAAACCCACTTACCCCTGATTCCTAGACAATCTTGTTGAGACATGATATCCTTGACAGCTGCATGGGGTACATATCCAATGATTTTGGAGTAACCTATATAAGTTCTGAAATGTTTAAGGGACTTGACAAGAGCGTAGGCCTGTTTCTCCATCGTGGTATACTTCAACTCTGAATTTTGTAAGGCTCTACTCATAAAGGCTATAGGTTGCTCTTGTCCCTCCTTATTCTTTTGAAGCAAAACACCGACAATGGTGTCTTTTGAGGCAAAGGAAAATATCTGGAATTCTTTGGAATAATCTGGACTAGTCAAGACCGGGGACATGGATATGGCATCTTTGATAGACTTGAATGCAATTTTTCCTTCATCCGTCCACTCAAACTTAGCATCTTTCTTTAATAACTTTTGCAGAGGTTTCATTAATTCTGCTAAATTTGGGATGAATCTTCTTATGAAATTGATCTGACCATTAAAAGACTGGAGAGCTTTTAGATTCTGGGGCAAGGGGACTTTCTTAATGGCTTCAACTCTCTCAAGATCAACCTTGACACCATCCTTAGAAATGATGTGCCCCAACAACTTGCCCTCATCAACTCCAAAGATTGACTTGGCGGGGTTCAAGGAAATACTATATTTCCGACATCTTATAAAAACCTGCCTAAGATGACTTATGTGGTCAGATCTTTCCTTTGAAAAAACAGTTAAGTCATCTTGATATATTTTGATTATTTTGCCTATAAGTTCTTTGAAGGCAAAATCCATGGCTCTTTGGAAGGTGGCACCAGCATTCAATAAGCCAAAAGGCATTCTTAGAAATTTATAGGTACCCCAAGGTGTGGTGAATGTAGTTTTATGTTGATCCTCCTTATTTACCAACACCTGGTTATAACCGGAAAAGCCATCCAACATGGACATCATTCCTAATCCTGTTACTCTTTGAAGCAATGTTTCCATGTTGGGTAATGGGTAATTATCTTTGAGGCATGATGTATTTAGATTCCTAAAATCTATACATATTCTAATTGACCCATTCTTCTTTCTGACCACAACTAAGTTGGAGCACCAAGATAAATGTCTTGTAGGTGCTATGATCCCTGCTGCTAACATCTTTTGAAGTTCGTTCTATACAATGGGGGCCAACTTAGGATTTATTCGCCTAAGTTTTTGTCGGAAAGGTTTGACCTCCTTAGCTTCTTCTGTGAGGGGACTAGCGTGTTGAAACACATCCTCGCGATAGGATTTAAGCTCATCATAACTAAAGGCCAACACATCTCTATACTCTTTGATTAAGTTGATCAAATTGTTCCTTTCCTTTTCTGAAGTACCTTTTCCGATTTTTATTAACTTGGGGTCTTTGTCAGTTCGTATGTTTATTTCCATATAATTCCCAATTTTTATTTCTTCTTTTTGTTTTTTATGGTGATCCTGTCGATTGAAAAGATTCTCGAAAGCTATAAGGCTACTTGGGATGTGATTCCTTTCATTATCCTCGCACTCCTGATACTCTTTACCCTCCTGCTGATAACTGATTTTGCAACCTTCAAACTCTTATAGATTGTGGATAAATCTCAAGAGTTGCTCATCATCTTTGAACACCTGCCAGTGGTCTATATTATCTGGAATTGAAGGTCTGAAATTAATTTCCATCTTTCCATTCCCATTAATCATTTCATCCGATCGCTGGAGGGTGGATGCTGCTACTGCCAATTTATCTGCTAACCCATTCATTTCCCTATGGACCTTTTGAATGTTAAGTGCATCGAACCATTCCATAATGTCCCATGTGGCATTTCTATACTTTCTTAGTCTGTCATTTTTGCATTGATATTGATTCTTAATCTGGAGGACAACTAGATCTGAATCACCCTTTATGTTCAACATCTTTATCCCCATATCTTTAGCGGTTTCTAACCCTAGGAGCAATGCCTCATACTCGGCTACATTGTTTGATGCTTCAAACTCTAACCTGAACGCAAAGTTGTAGATTTTATCTGAAGGAGAGATGATCACGATGCCCGCAACTTTTCCGGTTTTGGAATAAGCCCCGTCAAAGTACATTTGCCAAACTTCATCGATCTTTTCATTTTTAATGTTTTCCTTAATTGGGGCCATGAAATTTGACAAAATAGCATAGTTTCCAAAGTTATCAGTGAAATGAACAAATTCATTTCCGGGCTTCTTAGGGTTTTCTACATGTTGTTTCCTCAGCTTTTCTCTATGGAGAATCACCCTAGTGTTCTCTGATGCAGGTATAGTAGCATATGTCCAATCCATTTGAATGTGCCCACCAAGAGTTGCGGCCCATTTTCTGGATAGCAACATACCCCAATTATCTGAAACATCTATCACCACCACATCCATCGACATGTCGATATCAGGATACTTGGCCAACTTAACCTGTAAATTTAAGATTATCCCTACCACTTCAACTTCTCTTGCATCCATGGCACAAACATTGTGGTAGGGTCGGGTGACCCTTAGATTTAGCTGTTCCATTACTTTTCTTGTCATGACATTTGATGAAGCACCTGAATCTAACATGCAGTTATGAAGGAGAAGGTTATTAACTAAGAGGGAGACATAAAAAGGCGGGTGGTCTTCTCTTTTCGGATCAACACTGTTGAGGACTATAGGCATATCTATAGGTTCAATATGTTTAGCTTCAAATATAGCATTGTTATTAGGAAGAGGATCCTCTTTGACAATATTATGAGCTTTACTTTGACTATCCTCTAAGGCTTTCAACAACTTTTCTCTTTGACCAGGAATTTTAAGGACATCAGTTGCATAAACATGAATCTTAGCACTACTTATCCATTCTCCCATATCAATATTTGATTCAGGGACAATAGGAGGATCTGGGAGGGGAGGAGCAGTTACCTTTGGTTTGTACTGTTTAGACGGTGATGGCTTCTCTCTTCTTTGATATACTGCTCCCTTGAATCTAGCCTCCTTCATTTTTTTAATTGCTTCCGGAGAAGGCATCACACCATAAAAGTTGGAAAGGAGATCCTTCTCGTAACCATAATCCGTGGCCTGCTGCCAATGTTGGTTTGATAAAGGATATGCTCGACCTACCATGTACACATGATCAGACTCGCTTGATGTTGTTTCCTGATTACTGACCTCGGCCATTCCATGCTCTATAACTTGGTTTGCTATATAGCAAGTGCTTTCCTGGTGGAATTGATCACAAGGTCTACACCATGGAATGACTTCTTCTACTAGGTTAGCTGAGTCTAACTGGTTTGGAATCCCAGGTTCTTGTTGAGGAGCTTTCTTCTGATACACCTGATTCTGTTTAGGCTGAAAGTTCCTAGGTCCATTATTTCTTTCCATTGTGATTATTCTGTTCTGAATATTATTCAATTGTACAGATTGATTTGCCATGATTTGGTTTTGACTAGTAACCAATTTTTCTATCATGTTAGTTACCTTTTCCATGGGGTCTTTACAGGTTGCCTTTTCCTCTAATTCAACGACTTTTCCCTTTTCTTTGTTGTATGAAGTGTTTCCCCTAGTGTAACCTGGAATGTTGGACTTGCCTGAAGACTGCATATTCTTTTCTATTTTCTCGGCCAAATCCTGAGCAGTTTTTAGATCGACCGGCTCTTTGTCCCTTAACTGGTACCTCAAATCACTAGTGAAAGCTTCGATGTAAGATATGAGGATGGAGGCATCCCTTGGCTTGATTTCTCTAGGGAGGTCCGCAACCACACGCCTGAACTTAGTATTAAATTCATCAATGGTTTCATTCTCCATCTTCTTTATGTTATGAAGGGCAGCAAGCAGATGTCTTGGTTCCTTCTTTTCCCCCCATTTCTTCTTAAAACCCTCTAGGAATTCATTAAGAGTTTTATATGAATCATCACCAAGGTTGGCATACCATTCCGCAGCATCATCCTCTAAAGACAAAGGAAAGAGCTTCATTTTGACATCTTCATGGTTAGAGGCAGCATTATTGCAGTAACTGACCAGGTGCTTATCAAACTTTCGGATGTGAGACTTGGCAGTGATGGCATTATTTCCCTCGAATATGAGGAGCTTCTTGATAGCATCATTCGAAATGTCATGAGGACTACCTGCTATCTGAGAAAAGTCAAGGGGTTTGTAAAATTCCGTCATTTCTTGAGATTGGAAGGTATGACTCTCTACAAATATGTGATGGATATCTGAGAGGGATTGGTCTCCTAAATTTTCAAGGTTTTTACGAGAAGTCTGCCTATTCAATCTTTCCCTAATAAACCTTTCGGGATCAGGGAGAGGATTGAATAATTGTTGGCGGTTTCTTCAAGTAGAAATTCTTGAAGGGATGTTAGACAGTGGAGTCGCCAGATGGATCGAGTTTTAATTTTTATGTTCTTAAAAGACTAGATCAATCAAAAGTTTTTATCTTTTTAGTTGTTTAGAAAAAAGTTAAGCTAAGTTGTACTCGGGAATAAAAAGACTTATCCCCGGCAACGGCGCCAAAAAATGTTGCTGCCTTTCACACACCTGGGTCACGTGGCAGAAATCTTCAAGCCACTCGGTGTGTTCTTGGGGGAAAGTCTCGAGTCAAGGCTGTCACCTTGTTCTTGACTCCTCCGTTTAGGCTCAACTCCTAACGAAGCCAAGGGGGGTAGACCCTGTTAAGTTACTAAGGCTAAATTACTTAGTATGGTGATGTTAAATTGAATGAGTTACTTAAGAGTTTGGAATTTAACCATAAACAATCATAGATGACAAGATACAAAAATGAGCGCACGAAAGCACAATGCTGAGACACAATATATATATATATAGCAAGCAAATAACCAGTGCCTTAGAATGGAGTCAAAATAAAATCAATGTACTTGCATGTGCTTGGAGTGAATGTTTTGCAATTGCCTCTTGGTACGTTTTAAGTTAATGTGAGGTATGAGTTGATTAAAATTAGGTGAAGGGGTGGACTCCAGATATACCCGAGAGTACTTGGAGTATGTCCAAAACTAAACCTTCACGGCTACCCGCAAGGAATATGTGGGCTGAATGGAGTCTCTGGGGCTATTGTTCATAACGCACCCGTTAGGGTGTGACAGAGATCGGCGTCCCGAGGTCACTTTTCAGAAGTTCCCTCTTCCTTTGCGTATTTTTCCATCGTAATGGTTTGATCTAGGTGTTGGATTTTCACCTGATGGTTTGTCAATTTGGGAGAGTGAGTCCTAATTATTCTAGTCACTCAAATGCTTTTGATACAACTTGACTGATCGGACGAACCGCAGCCAAGTGCAGAGCATACACATCGGAGTCTTGTCAATTTTAGTAAATTTTAAAATGGGTGTTCTTGTTAAAAATAAAACCCTCCAGGAACCTCTTTCGATCCAAGTGGATCTCAATCAGGGAATCAAGGAGGGGTTAATTTTATATTAGCTGAAGAAACAAATGATGAAAAGAAAAACACAGATACACAATTCCAGTTTTCTAATTAGTCCTACCACACATCTCTTTCCCCTTTCGGGTCAGTCGGGAAGTCGTGGGGTAAGTATTAAGATTACTTTGAAATATCAAATATGGAATATGAAATTGATAATGAATCAAAGTATACTACCCTGCAGATTAGAGCTACACTAGTTTGAAAAGAGATGAACAAAAAGTAAAAAATTGACACCGACGCAAATCCCCCCAGGGGGGATGGTAAATAGGCTCGAAAGAGACTATTCGAAAGGACCTTTTTTTTCCTTTTATTAGTAGCGATTTACAATATCTGCAAATAAAAATTGATGCACTTTGGTCCTTGTTATCTGGGATCCAAAGGCTTACAACAAGCTTGTAACAAGCTAGAATTAAAACACAGTGGTGGGGGAAGCTTCCGGGAAGCTCCGTTTTGTCCAATAGTCGAAAATTTGGCAGAGTCTCCTTCTCCTTTTTGTTGGACTTGCTAAAAAACAACGAGCAATCAAAATCAAATGTGCCCAAACACACTTTGAAAGTGTTTTGGGTTACTACAATAGTTACCAAAAAAAACTTAAGTAAATTTTTGTTAAGTTGGGGTAATCTAGTTTTGCAAAATGGAACCAAGGAAAGTAAGCTTTGCTTGGGATCTTGGCTTGTTGTTTGGGTAGCCAATAAGATGTGCACTTTTATTGCAGAATATGAAACTTTAAAGTACAGCAAATGAAACTACCTTAAAAGCAAGCTACAAATTTTCACTAAAATGCTTGCAAAAAGAGGATAATTTCAGCTAGATCTCTTAAAATATAACTTTATATGCAAAACGAAACCGAGATCTAAACTTAAGAAAGGATCTTACTAACTAGATTTATATGTAATTTTTTTAATGAGACAGATCTAAGCAATAAGACTCTTTAAAAGTAACCAATTTGAAGAGAAATTAAGATTTTGAAGGAGGAAGAGAGAGAAAGAGTGTTTGAAGCCTGGGAATGTTGGGCTTTGGATTCTGCTTTGGTGGAACATCGAGGGACTATGTCATTCAGAAGATATTGAAGATGAAGAAGATGCAAACCAGCTCAACCTCTTCTATAAGCGAGATCACCTGCAACTTAAAAATCCTTGCACAAACAAATGGTTAAAACATAGGTGCTGCTGGAAGAGATAATTGGAAAGCATGCAATTAAACTTAAAATACATACAAATCCAATAGATCTGGAACAAGCAGCAGTAAGAGCATAAATCAAACTAGAATAAACTCTTACCCTAACAAGAGGGAGCTCTCTCCTTCAAGGCCAACAATTACAGCAAAGCAATGATAAATAAAGCAGATTATGCCTCATAAGCATTTGACAATCAACATCCACACATGAAGAGCATTACACCATAGATCTTGCCTCCAAAGCTTCTTTATTCCAGAATGAAAAAACAATACAGTACAAGAGCAACAACACCTCAATCCCAGTTCTAACTAGCTTGGAAGAGGCTGCTTGTGCTTGGATTTATACAAAAAACATGACATCCAGCCCAGGGGGGCGCAATTCCCAAGGAGACAGATCAAATCAGCTGATGGAGAGTCAATCAATGCAGATCTGAAGCTGAACTGAGCCTACTTGTCAACCGGGGGCTTGATTGAGCTGACACATCAACCCATAAATTGACACATCAGCCCACAGAGCATCCAGGAGAGTCCACACGTGTGGAGGAGAGAGAGAGGGCGCAATTCCCCATGAAGACAGTTGAAGATCAACTCTAGATCTGATTTGACCACCTCCTTCAGTCAAGGATTTGTCAAATCTAGTCCATCTGGTTCAGTTCTGGCTGATTTCAATCAAATCGACTGAGAATCCACTGATTTATGATTTTGGATTTGCTCCATTATTCATCAATTTATTAATTAAAATAATCAATAATTGATTTTTGGGGCTTTTTGACCTGAGTGATGGAAAATCACTCAAAACTAGGGAAAAGTGGGTCCATGGGTTTACATGGTGCTCTTAGCTTGAAAATGAGCACCTACATGACTGAAACTGATTATTTGGCCCACTTTTATTACAAAATCAATTTTTCCAATTAAACTATTAAAAAATAGCCTAAGTTTTGGAAAAATTAAATTTTAATAAAAAAACACTGAAAAAACTAAAAAATTGAAAAATTGAAAAAACCTAGGGGGACTTAGACATGTTCATATGAGTCGACCATGATGTCTAGCATGCTTATACATTGACACATAGACTTTAATAACCTCAATAGGCCTAAATGCCAAGCCAACCACCCGAACTTTGGAGGTATGGAGTGAAAAACTCAGAAATTATCAGTCGTTTATTCAACAACCAATAATAACCAAGGAAAAAAACACCCTGGGCTTATCGGATTGACAAATAAAGTCTAAGAGACCGAGACTTTTACAGACACTATCATGCTAGAACATTTATTACAATTCCCCTATGGGGTATGAACATGTGATATAGTACAACAAACACTTCCCAGAAGTGCTTCCAAAGGTCTTCTAAAGTCCGAACAAGTTATCCTTGTCCGGTTCACCAGGCTCACTTGATAAAAAACCACTAACTACAACTTAGGTGGTAACAGGTAGTTAATAACTTAATTCAACAATTTCGATTGTAAATTTGGCTAAGAATTGCATGATTTAGTATTTACTATTTACAATTTAGGGATTTAGTGTTTACCTGGTTCGTCATCCTCAAAATCTTAGCGACATTATTGGCAAAGGTACCTGTGGCAGCGGTGAAAGAGTTGATCTGTCGATGTATCTCCAATTGGTCCGCCTCATTTGGGACCATGCGCTCAAGGCAAGAATACAATCCATCTGCTACCTCCCCAGTCGTATCTGGATCAATATGCTCTCTATACTGATACCTTGGGTTAAGAAAATACTCAGCTGCATGTATAGGGCGATGGAGTTGATTGTTCCATCTCCTATCAATGATCTCCCAAATAGGCCCATACTTGGGCACTCTATCTTTGTATGTTGCCTTTATCTGCTCCTTTGCTTGATCAATAGCTTCATAAATGTAGTCCATGGCCAATGTTTCCCCATCAACCAACCGCAACACCTTAACAAGTGGCTCAGTAATTGCCACAACCTCTGCTGCTCTTTTCCAAAATGAAGAGCTTTTAATTCTTGTCTTGGTGTCTTTTCTATCTTGTTTGAGGGCCCATTGGGATGAATTCCATTCTTTTCTTGGTGTCTTTTCCCCAAGTTCTGTGCTTGGGAAATGAGAGATTGCAACGTAAGGAAGTGAGTTGCAAATCTAGTAACTGCAGGCCTAACAAGCTCCCTGCCCTGTGTGTGTCTCCTCATCAAGCTCAATACCCAACTATGGTTGTAGATGTATTTGGTGATGCTTTTGGTATGCTCTATAGTGTCCTTGATCCAATCCTGTTTGCATATGTTCTCAAGCATGTGGTCTATGCAATGTGCCGCACATGGAGTCCAGAATATGGTTTTATGTTTTTCCTCTAACATCTTACCAGCAAGAACATATTTAGAGGCATTATCTGTGATGATTTGTACAACATTACTTGCTCCCACCTCCTCAACAACCTCATCCAAAAGACGAAATAACAGATTTACATCTTTCACCTGATCAGATGCATCACTTGGTCTCAAAAACATGGTTCCTCGTGGGTAAGAGACAATAAAGTTTATGAGAGTACGACCCTTTTGATCGGTCCATCCATCTGACATGATAGTGCATCTTGTTCTGACCCATGACTGTTTGAAATCCTTCAGGTATTCTTCTATGGACACTATCTCTTTTTGCAAAAGAGATCCCCTCAAGTCATGCATATTAGGGCCTTTGAAGCCCTTACCAGCAGCTATAACAACATCCCACATAGGTTGGTAATAAGAAGAGCGTGCAGCATTGAAGGGAGATCAACATCATACCACCATCTAGCTATGTACTCATAGGCAGTATCTTTGTATTTCTTTTTTCGATGGTTATCTAAGGTGGGTTGAACATGTGTTGGAGGCATCTGAGAAGCATTGGCACTAGCAGAGGATGTAAAATAGCTTTGAATGCCATCCTTCTTTTTTGATTTACCCTTCTCCTGTGTAGTATCGGAGGGTGCAACATACTGTAAAGGATCCCTAAGATCGGTAGAAGGGATAGATGAAGAGCTTTCAATTGAACCCAGAGCATAGGTCCCATCCATCATTTCAGCAAGCCTCCTCTTCTTTTCTACTTCTTCTTCTATCTCTCTTTGCCTAGCCTTAGTCTCTTCAAACTTCTTAAAATATTTTTGTATATCAGCTCTAATTTGTCCAATGACATCTAGTGGAGCTTCACATGCCTTCACTTGCCCTTTGATGGCAGCCAAGTGTTGCTTAAGCCTGTAAATTCCACCACCTTTAATCAACTTCTTGCAATACTTGCAATACATCACCCCGTCAACAACATCTGCATGGGCTGAAAGTTGAAACAAGCAGCAAAATTATAAAATTATAAAAATATAGGGGATCTTTATCTCTTTTACCAATTGGTAAAATAATAAATTATAGAATTACTGTGTAAAATTATAAAAATTTTGCAAAAGAAATCTCTGTTTAATAATTAATACAAAATTACATAAATAGAAATTTTAACTTAGATAAATAGAAATTTTAATTTTTTTATAAAACATGTCATAAACTTAGATAAATTTGTTACTTACCTCTGAATCTCTGATATTGATTCTTGAACAATGAAGAGTCAAGACTGCCCACTTCTTGAAGACTGTCCACCGACTCCACCCAACTCAGCAGTCAGCAGTGAGCACTTTCCACTGCCACAGTGCCACTGTCAAGTGTCAACTCCTCTCAGCTTTGTCCACTAAGCTAGTAAGCACTCACCGCTGTAGCAAGTGCAACTCCACACTGCACAGTCCACTCCAAAGTTCAAACAAAAGAAATAATATGAAGTGGACCGGTAGATGTTATTTGTAGTTGGGTTGGGTAGTTAGGTTAGGGACAGGTTAAGTAGATAGGTTAGTAAAATATAAAACATAAAAAAAATAAAAAACAATGTTAAGCTTAAAAAAATAAAAATAAAAAAAAACTGGAAATTGCCAATCGGCCCGGTCAGTTTCGAAATCGGCCGGTCAGACTGGTTGGTTACCGAACTGAACCGGTTTGGTGACCAACCGGTCGGTTCGGTAACCAACTGGTCACCGATTTGGTTTACCTGTCGATTTGACCCGGTTTGGTACCAAATCGGTGAACCGGCCGGTTTTGAAACCGGTCAGACCCATTTTTAAAACTATGGGTGAGATAAAGTATAAAATAATGTCTAGGGAAAAGAAAAAGACATCACATCAGAAGAAGAAGAAGACGAGAGAGAGAGAGAGAGAGAGAGAGAGAGAGAGAGAGAAATACATTTCTTGAAGGAAATTTCTGATTTGTGAGAGAGAGACCGATCATCAAATTGAAGACATGATACCCAAGACATCTATAGCATTCATTGGATCGTACAACCATAATCCGAACAGTGATTATTGCAGATCATACATGCACATAAATCAAGGCAAATTGTAGGCATGAATTTCGAGAGAGAATTTTCTGCATTTAATGCTGGGCAGAATCTGTATAGTCCGTACTTGAGACGAATCTCAAGAAAATTGCTATGTACAGTTTCCACGTGTGGGTTGACTGTGAGTAATTTTGGCACGTTTTTCAATGCAGATTTACAAATGAGGGTTCCTGAAATTGTTTTGATGTTGTTGAAGAAATTCTGAGTTGTTGAATTTTTGATTTCTCTCGTAAATAAAATTCTTTCTCTGGGTTTTCCTTTGGTGAGGTTTTGCCTTGGGCTTGGCCCTAAATTTCTGTGTTGTCACATTTTTCTTTAGATTGAAGTTGAGTGCATTGGTGTTTAAACTTAAAACTATCATATAAATTCATATTATGAATTTTTAGTTCAGACAAGTTATAAATCAGATTTGCAATCAAGTGTTTGATAAAAGTCCTATATAAGGTTTTGTGATTGTTTATCAAATTTCTTCACTACACGGGTGCCGATGTGGGTTGAAGTTGCGACAACAAGAGACTACAGACGTTGGGAGATAACACAAGGACGGAGGGGCAGTTGAGTGAAGTAAAGCAACTACTGTGGACGAGTTGAGCCATCACGTGGTGTTGTGCGGTGGAAAGACGGTTGCCACTAACAAGTTGCAACTGCCACTAGGATCTGACGCTTACAGTACTGGGCCGGATCAAAGAGTCGAGTTGAGTCCTAATAGAGTGTAGCTAAAGCGGTCGAGATAAGGCCATGAGAGGGCATGGATGAGGCTCATGAAGAGGCTAAGTTCAAGCCACAAAGTCGAGGTCGATTAAGAGGGCTTGAAGAAGGGGCTACCTAAGGAGTGGGGCCCACTCGTATCCAGTATGATAACATTAGAAAAGCTCCCAACTCGGCTTTTGGGCAATTGCTTCCTGGAGGAATTGAGGAGTGTGGAAGCAAAAGAGGAAGACAAGGAGGATCTCGCCCTTGCTGGCAAGGGTAAGGACAAGTAGGGTTCAATCTCAAGATGAGGCGCTGCAATTGGTAGCAAACCCAAGAGAGACTCGTCGAGGATAAAATGCTATGCATCACATGCCAAGAAGGGAAAGGGGCGAAGGGCAAGAAGCAACAAATGGTTGCTCAGGTAGAGGAGGAGGAATAGGATGAGAGCAAGGAGGAGCAACTGGTGACCTCCATAACATGTAAGTTCTCCAAGATGGCTGATTGGTTCACTCTCTTCCTTGAGTCAATAAGAAGATCAAGAGTGGGGTGGTACATTGATGGTGGTGCCACCTGTCACATGACTAGAGAGGAGGATGTGTTCCAGGAGTTCTCTGCTTAGGATAGAGGCTGTGTAAGGTGTGGGATTCACACCAGTATGACAACAATCAGGGGAGAAGGAACAATGACCCTCCAGATAGAGTCAAGCAGGACTCTAAAGGTGACTGGGGTAATCTTTGTACCAGGCTTGAGCCATAGTATGCTCTTAGTTGTAGCCTTGTAGGATCAAGGCTATGAAGTTGGTTTCTATGGTTGAGAGGTCCATGCTTTCTACACGAGATTAGAAGTTCTAGGAATACTATTAAATTGAGCACATAGATCTGTGGACCAACACACAATTTTACTCAGAAATTGAAGAATGAAACAGTGCAAAAATGGTTTGCAACTGTGAATGCTTTCATTAAACAAAAGTAATTAGATAATTAATTACAATGAAGTACAATGGCTAAATATCCTCATGCAATTTGAATCCATGTGAGGAAATTCGAATTGGTTTGACTCTACTTGACTGAATGGTTAACTGACCTTGTCTAAATCATTATTGGAGTTCATCGGAGTTCAAAATCACAACTCAAGTGTCTAATTCAGTGTTAACTAGTCTAACTGACTGAGGTAGGTGAGTAAATGGGCCTCACCTGCATGCAGCCATGCAAACCTAGTGCTAACTGAGTAGAACAGACTAGAACTGAATGTAACTGACTCTTAACTGAGCTTGACTAGTCACCAATTGAACTCAACTAATGGAGGTTGGTGTCGGCACTTCTAGTGGCTCCTAATTTGTAGGGATTGATCTAGGAGGCTCCTAAACTGATGCATGCAAGTGCAATCAGTGGCAGTTGGCCTCAATTAGTGTTCCCCACACTTTAGTAACTGGTACATGTGCCCCAATTAGGCCAAGTGGACCCAATGGTGCTAGTGACTAAAAATAGACTGAAAGGACTCTCGATTTAGACATGACTATTGATTTAGACATAAATGACCAAATTGGACAAGGGAGGATTATAATCCGAACAAATACCTACTAAGATTGGCATCAGTCAAGGTCTATGCACAGGTATCCTGGGGCCTGACATGTAGACTTCTCCATCTTCTCCCAAAATGATGATGGAAGGAAGGAGGAATGTAACCTTTGCCTCTTTCTGGATGAAGAGGTTTATGATCCACTCTATTCTTTTGAATGCAGTGTGACTGATCCGCCCTTGCCTTGTAGCATCTTACAGGGAGTTTGTTGCATCTCTCTAAAGGAGGTAAGATTGCATGACATGTGTGAAGTGCCTAAGTTGTATCACTAGACAAAATTGTAAAGGTGGCTAAGTTTGAGCCTGTTTATGGTTTTCTGTGTCACATGGTATTTGACCATGGTATTTGGATGTAATTGATGCCATAAAGAAAGAGGTCTTTGTCATTGTTATGGAACATGAGTCAGTCTCATTCTGAATCATAGAAAGAGAGAGCAAGGTGGCCAAGAGGCAAAGTGCCAAGCTAGGGCATTTGTTGAGTGAGTCCTTCTAGTGGCCGAGTTAGGTTGTAGTGTGTTCTTCTAGACTTTGCAGAAGGGGTTTGAATTGTGTCAGTAGGAAGGATCTGAGAGTTAGTCTAGCAGATCTATTGTAATGTAATCAAATAAATCTGCAATAAGAACACAAACTTTATTGGTTTTCCCCAGAGGTAGTGGGGTTTCCAGGGTAAAATACTTGTCTAAATGTGTGTGGCTGTACTGTTTATTATTCTGCTGTGCATGCTTTATCTTATAAGTGTATTTCCAGTTCATTAATGTTCAGATTGCTATTTTAACTGTGAAATCTAAGATTTAAGATAAAAATCTTTACAAGAGCAACTTGTAGCCTAAAACCTTGCAAAGCATTGTTCAGCTTTCAATGAATAGTTGGTGTCCAAATCAATCCTTAGATACTAATTGTTACAACCTTCGTATATATTTTCTCGCAAGGCAGAGAGTGCAGGCACACAGAGCACATATTAAAGTCACATAGAGCGCATGGAAGATATATACAAAATGTATATTTGATATTGTAAAGAATGTTGATTTATAGTTACAATGTACGAAGGGTGATAAGTTGTGCCTTTTGATAATAGCGTTGGCTTATCATAATTACAATGTTAAATAATAAATGAACATTGTCAATGGGGTCTAGCTTGGGTGGTTAGTGGTTACATTGGATTCTTGTTATTCTCCTCGTCTAGGTTTGGTTCCCAATTGTGACATCCTTACCCCTCATGGACCGATTTACCTCTGTAAGGCATTGTTTCATGTGAATGGGGCTATGTGATATTCTTGGGCGACTTTGGCTAAATTTTAGGATAAAAATTCTTTTAAAAAAGCCATAAAACCTAATGATCAGTTTCCTACCAATTTCTATTGGGTCCCACCAAGCCTTCTACACTTTATAAACCCTAAACAAACACACAGAAATAACAATGATCATTTGTCAGTGTTGTTAGGTTTTTTTCCTATTGTTGGGCAATAGTTTGGTGTTGCACAATAGTTTGGTGGTTACAAGTAAAAACTATTAACAACAATGGATTTGCAGAATGTTTCCACTGGATTCAACACTGAATAGTCACTAATATGTATCATCATTCATGTATGTATTATTCATGATCATTTTTAGAAGTACAAAACTGTAAACACTAATATACTTTTAATATTTATATATTGGGGGCCAATTCCCATATGTCCTACCTTCGATGTACCCTAACATCCCCTAAAATATGGGCGGCTCTAGGCATACTACGTAAGCATCCAAATGTACCCATGTTTCTGCATACTAGAAACTTATTGTAACATAGGTATTATCACATTATAATATCACCACATAAGTAATTATTATGTAATAATAGTCATAAGAACATGATTAACACTCTTTTAATATGTTTTTTGTTTAAAATGCTTTGGTCAATAAGAATCATACCATGAAATCAAGAAGGCAAGTCTTCATTAACTGTTCAAGTGAGAATTTATTTAGCCAAAGTCGCCTGAGAATATCACATGGCCCCATTCACATGAAACAATGCCTTACAGAGGTAAATCGGTCCGTAC
The DNA here is from genome assembly GCA_001517045.1 of Pseudotsuga menziesii. NCBI lineage: Eukaryota > Viridiplantae > Streptophyta > Pinopsida > Pinales > Pinaceae > Pseudotsuga > Pseudotsuga menziesii. The sequence goes on along the minus strand of LPNX011087317.1, from coordinate 342,815 downwards.
CCATGTTTCCACATACTAGAGACTTATTGTAACATAGGTATTATCACTTTATAATATCACCAGATATGTAATTATTATGTAATAATAGTCATAAGGACATGATTAACACTCTTTTATTATGTTTTTTGTTTAAAATGCTTTGGTCAATAAGAATCATACCATGAAATCAAGAAGGCAAGTCTTTATTAAATGTTCAAGGGAGAATTTATTTAGCACCATAGGTGGGCATATCTACACATCCCTTCAGGGCACAAGTTACCGTTGTGTGTGAAAAACCTTGTGGCGCCTAATCCTGTAGGCATTGAACTGAGGACTTGCAGAATGTGCTGGATTACTTGCAATTTCCTAGCAACAATGGCACCAACTGATTGGGCTGACTGCTCCACACATCTGTACAAGCTATTTGCAACATATACATCACAGATGTATTATAATCCAAGTCAACATTGCTCAACAACTGGTACAATAATCACATTAACATACACATATCCAGTTTGATCAAGCATAACTACACTTGTGCATCATAAAATGTTTTTCTTCATGTAAATTGCTAAAGTCTCTCTCCACTCCTTTTTGCATTCTTGTTCATTGACTAGTGGAGAAGTTGTGTACTAGTATAAATAAATAAAAGTTATGAAGGTTATATCAATATGCAATGGTCTGGAAGACTTCTCTGTATTCAGCATCATGTCACCTACACCTATGTTGTTTCCTTAATTACACATCTCCCCTATGTCTGACGATAATTTGTTCTCTCATTTATTTATGAATTAGTAAGTCAACTGCCTATACCATATTTTTCTATTTAAGCTTTCCTGATTTGCATGTTTGAATGTGGGAATCACAGCAGAATGTAAAGAAGTAAAACTAGATTAACTGAAAAATCTGATATTACCTAATGGTTTTATGTTCTAGCTTGGCTATAATTTATTTATGTTGACTATTTAGTTACATTTTATATATCTAATGGGGAAACATTGTTTATTGAGTTTATCAACTTTTTTAATATCACACAGTTGGCTGTGCTGTCTTAGGCTTTAAGCATCTATTCAAATGTACGCTTGTTCCAGGTTCAAGTGTGTGGACTTGGATTGTAATGGGGTGATTACACCAAATGAGATGCAATTCTTTTACGAGGAACAGTTGCACCGCATGGAGTGCATGGGCCACGAGCCAGTGCTCTTTGAGGACATTTTATGCCAGATTGTTGACATGATTGGTCCCGAGGTAACGACCATTCACTGATTCGTGGTCAATGATTTTTTAAGATGTAATTAAATTTATATTTTCTTGTCAGTTTGCAAATTGATTTGATCTTGACCATGTCATTTGAATTCGTGGGTTAGCCCAGAGTGAAGTATTGGCTGCATTTACCATTGTCTAAGACTCTAACATTCAATGCAGAAACGATGGCATTTGACGCTACATGATCTTAAACACTGCAAGTTGTCTGGGAATTTCTTCAATATTCTTTTCAATCTGAATAAATTTGTGGCTTTTGAAACTCGAGATCCATTTCTCATTCGTCAGGTATGAATGATAATTTCATTTGCCCCAGCTTTTTATAAAACTAAAACATTTCCACGTCAGTAATGATGTCCCTCATGTGTATGATCAATTTTATATGCATGATTGGTTTGAGCTTAAGCAGGAAAGGGAACTTCCAACATTGACTGAATGGGATCGGTTTGTACACCAAGAATACATCAGATTATCTATGGAAGAAGATAGTGAAAATATTTCTAATGGAAGTATAGAAGTCTGGGAAGATTCCATCGAGGTACCTTCCTGACACAAGAATTTGCCACACAGTTCCCTAATTAAAGTCAACCACATGGCTTCGTCTTAGTATCATGCATGTAATATCTATAGAGTTTCATATTTGTTTACGATTTGATTGTGCATGTCTAGTTACTTTAAGTATTTTGTTGCTTTTCCTGGATTAAGATGGGACAAATGTGTGTTAATGTGTAGAGTGCTGAATAAATTTATATCCTGTGTCTTTTGAGAAGCTGATAATACATACAAGGGATTTTAATTTATACATTTTTCTGGTTGGAATGTTTGGAAGTGCAGGAAGGAGGCACTGCAGGAAAAGGATCAGATGTTGAAATGATTATATATGCGAACCAGCATTGGTGATAGCTATTCTTGCGTTTATAGGGGTATACAGAAACATAATGAGCTATCTATCATGCATTGCCACACAGAAGCAGAAGTAGCATTTGTTGATATACTGGCATGATAAATTCACAAGAAAAAACTATTACGCGGTCATATCCAGTGTTGGAAGCTTTTTGTATTGATGCCCTTGTATATTATTTTTTGAGAATATCAACAAATGCTTGTTATCTATCAATTAGGCTGATATTTAGAATCATATTTAGTGGTAGGACTTTGATTAGTTGTCTTTACTCTATCCTTTGTTTTGAAAGTTATGGCTGCCTTTAACCTTGTGTTGATATTAATTTCTGCCCCCGAACTATTTCTTACACATCTGTCGAAGTTTTTACTCAATTTTTATGGCTTAGAGTCTCGAATAGCCAGTTTTGCAAGGTATGAAAGGCATCGGTGTAGTTCGACACTGTATTGTCTCTATGTTGGTTCAAGACTGTCCATCTCATGTGCTGGTTTTTTCTAATTTCCAACAAAACAATCCTCCTTTAGGGCATTTGATGAAATCATCCCATGTGGTTTATGTGGAGTGCTCTTCAATATCATTTCCAACATGTTGCACATTGTGAGTTTCCCACCAACCTTTTCCTTTAGGAGTGCAAAAATAATCTTCTCATTGTTAAAAACATAAACATTGAAGTAATCCTATAGAAGATTTAACTGACTCCAAAGCTTCTATGTTTGTCTTTCTTTCAAATAGAGGGATATCATAATTAGCGTGTACGTTGATGTGTGCTGTTCCTCCAATATCATTGCTTGTCAAAGGTACCTCAGTGATTGTTGGGAATTGTCAAAGGAATTGGGTGAAATGGCCGGTAATCTTGTTCCTTTGCCACTCTCAGGATTATTGGAGAAACAACCTGGTAGGATCTCTTATGCCGTCATCTTTCTTTTTGTGGAAAGTCTTCAAAAGAGAGGTTGCTTGAATTTGTGAGGAGAGTCTTCACTATGGTTGGCTAGCGAGGCCTAGACAACAACAGAGCACAGATACTTCTAATTCACTCTGGATTGAGAATGCAATGGAAACCAACTGATATTAATGAATTGGACGGTGATAAATATTGCAATATTGAACATACATAGCAATACAAAATAGCTATAGCAATGGTTAGTGCATCTCTAAAAGAGATGTGACGACTATACACTCCTTTGTAACAAACCCATAACAAGAGGTTGTAACTAGATTTTATAATAATGCCAAAATATACTTAGAATTAGAAACCTTAAAATGCAAGAACCCTAGCCCTATCAAGATTCGGGTTGAGTGGGAGCATTGTGCTAGATGAAACTTAGCTGTCTGAAAAAAAGGGGAGCATATTTGGAACCATAACTTTTCGCTTGGTGCTCTTTTTTGGCCTTACCTTGTTGGAAAGAAAATCAGCAGATTGAGTTCCCCCCCTCCAAAAAAAGCATCAAAATATCATGACCCAAAAATTAGCAGTGCTAGCACTATTTTGGAGATGGCCTTGGATGGCCACCTGGACCAATCCTTGACAAATCTCAAACGAAAATTCAAGCTTCCACTATGGATATTTGACATGTTTTTAAAATTTGAGCAAGATATCATCTTTTTGAAATGTGTTTAATGTCATGCAATATAATTTCTTGAATTTAATGGAGAATTTACACAGTTTGAACTGTGAATTTTGCCTAGGTCACCGAACTCGAACCTAGTAACTTTGGTTAGAGGTCCTGTATTCGTTTCTGAAAACATAGGAAGCAGGAAATATATTGGCATTGTTCAATATTGTTGTCATGAATCTCAGTAGGGAGGTCTGAAAATGATGTGAAGTTGAAGCTTGGTAGCATACTTGCATTTGACAAGATAGCTCCCAGCGAGGAATAAACAACTACTAGGTCGCAGAACTCGAACCAGGTGACTTTGGTTAGAGGTCTTGTATTCCAAGAAACCTAGGAATCTGGAAAGATATTGGAAATGCTCAAAATTCTTGTCATGAATTTCTGTAGGGAGGTCTGAAAATGATTTGGAGTCAAAACTTGGTGGCATATTTGCACTTAGCAAGTTAGCTCCCAGGGGAGGAGAAATCAAGTGTCGTGCACTTGTGGGGGACAGCTGATAATCTCTGCCTTTTCAACTACACTTTGCCCAGTTCTATGCCCACCAAATTTCATTTTACCTTCTCTTTGATCACGTCCATGAAAGTTCATCTTTCTACGCCCCTCTGCTAAAGCAATGCGTTCGATTCTTCTGCATCTATTGATCATATCCGCTCTGCAAAATTCTTAAAAAAATTGACTGTCTGATAATTTTATTACTCAAGCATAGATTCCATTCACTGGCCGTGATGATGTACTAGACATACCATCCCCATTTCCTATCTCTATATATAAACATCTGATTGAAAGTAAGTTCATAGGTTAGTTCCCATGATTTTACCGTCTGTCACATAAAATATTGAATGACTTACCTGCCAATGTTGCACATTCTCTTAATCAATTTCCCCTTTGATAGTGAAATTATGTTGGACTGTCTTTTTTTTTTCAGATGGAAAGATCCATGGGAAACCCAGCAATACTTCCCCACATTCGTGGATGGTAGAGGTGGTAAACCGTCGGGCATCCTAGCAGAAGGCCTAACCCCAGAGGACTCAAGGCTCGAACCCGTGACCTCCCCCCGAACCGAGAGAGTGTGCGCACGTCTTACCAATTGAGCTAACCCTTGGGGATATGTTGGACTGTCTATATTATAGAATTCAGAGTTTTTTTTTTTTAAATTATGTTGATGCATATAGAAGTTATATTTATCAATATTTACTTGTTAGTCTTTTGACAAGGGAACTTATGATTAATTTCTTATTAGTTCCTATTAAGACTAACAAGGAAACTTATGATTAATTTCTTATTAGTTCCTATTATGTTTTTTTCCTGCAGTGCATGTATTGTATTTTGCCATATATTTAACCTCTTGCTTGATGGATTATAAGGATTATAAACACAGTTTTAATCTAAATATTACTACTATCTAGACTGTTTGGACTTTTATATTTTGATTAGGCTTACAGCAATTTTTTTTCAATTTACAATAATTTCTTTTCGAAAGACTTTCCTTATTCTTTGCACTTTTATATTTTAATTATGTTCACAGTAATTTTTTTTCAAAAGACTAATCTTATTCTTTTAATCAAGTTTACTTTTTTTTCAAAATATTTTTATTTGCAGTAATTTCTTTTCCATTCACAATAATTTCAAGTTCAGGATTTTTTATTAGCCAAAACCATCTGCAAGCAATCAAATCAATTTATATTTTTATGTATCTACATCTTAAAGTTTTGTAATCCTTTTTTCTCAAAATATATATATATATATATATATATATATATATATATATAAAGTTTCATAATTATTTATTTTTTATTTTTCAAAACGCATACATATATACACATCATATTGCAAAGCAATTTATATTTAGTGTATTTACATCTAAGTTAATAATAATTGATTTCTTATTTTTCAAAATAATTACCTATATCATATATATCATATCTTTTAATTGGGTTTACAATATTC
>LPNX011087317.1:306235-337037 GCA_001517045.1 Pseudotsuga menziesii | reverse complement strand
TATATATATATATATATATATATATATAAAGTTTCATAATTATTTATTTTTTATTTTTCAAAACGCATACATATATACACATCATATTGCAAAGCAATTTATATTTTAGTGTATTTACATCTAAGTTAATAATAATTGATTTCTTATTTTTCAAAATAATTACCTATATCATATATATCATATCTTTTAATTGGGTTTACAATATTCTTTTTAAAATATTTTCTTGCTTTGGATTTCCACTACCAATTAATTAAAGTTCACACCATCTTTTAATTGGGTTTACAATATTCTTTTTAAATAATCGCCTTGCTTTAGATTTCCACTATCAATTAATTAAAGTTCACATTTTTAAAATATTTTTTTTAATTGATGCTTATGTAAATTAGTTAACCAAACCAGCTAAAATTAATTAAATTAATTTTTTTTGTATTATAGTTGTTTTAAAGTTATGTAATAATTTATTAATTTATTTTTTTTAAATAAAAGAAATGCTAAGATGATCAATTGCATCATTTTTTATATGTGAAAAAAAATTGTATTTTCTACTTGAATAGAATGAAAAATACATTCATGTGCAACTGCATTGTACTACAGTCTAAGAAAGCTTTGGTAACTATAATAGATGAGACCCTTTGGTCTGTTAAAACTCCCTCCTAAATGCCCTAAATGTTCACAAAATACATCTCCATACAACATGTTCCAAAAAATGTCTCTACCACCCATCCTACACAATAATCTAGAACCAAGAATTTAACGATCCACAAAGGATCTAAGCCCAATTAGATATATGCAGTTTGCCTTGGATTATGATGTTTCTAAAAGGGGGTAATATCATTAAGCACCAAAGTACAAGAAGTAGGTAGTGCTAATCTAGATTCCAAGAGTAAGTATTAACTAAACCACCATTGAATCCCTCAAGGAAAAAAGATCCTTGGCACTTTTATTAGATTGTCTTTGGAGAGTTCATCTGCCATGATATTGTGTTCTTTATATGTATATGATAATAAGTCAAATTTGTGATATGTGCAGATATATTTTTCAATTCCTTCACTAAAGATTGTAAAGCCATATCATGAATTCTCTATTGGTTGGTCATTCACTCAATCATGAGTAAGGAGTCACCAAACACAAGCAAAGATGTCCCTTAATTACTAGTCTCATGAAAGCACAAAGAGCCAACAACTCTTTATAGTTATTAGTGCTGTGGTCCACATTAATACAATTGGATAATATGATGCTCCTAAAGGTATAAAACCCCTCTAATACCCTCAGTTTGATTCTCCCCTTGGTATGCACCATCAAAAAAGATAAATTGCATCATCTAAAAGGGTAGTTTTCTTTTAACGCCACTGCAAATCTTATTGATGATACTTTCTATGGAAGTAGGGAATAAGTAGCCTTGCTCCTCTAGTCTCTTGTTTATGAATAGATATTACTTATTCCTATATACCTTGATGGATATGCACAAGAATAAGATGCATAGAGATTAACTATTCCTATGTATCCCGTTGGATATGCATAGGGATAAGATGCATAGAAATTAGTTTGATATACATACGGCTAAGATATCTCATATCTAACATATATATTGGTTTTTCAATGATACTTTTTGTCATTGTCATATTGGTGATCCAAGAAATATAGGTATCTTTTTTTGTTGTTAATTGTTATGTTTTATGAAATCCCTTTTTTTCATTGTTAAAAAATTAAAATAGCTAACTTTCTATCTTTCTATGGTGTGCCCATGATAAAGAAATTGAAAGTGTCTAGCAATTATTAATATGGAAAACAATACAACAATGTGACTTATATCTTCCCCTAAAAAAATATGTGGCTTTTGAAAAGAGAACATTTATTTCTATAAAAAAGGAAAAGAGATTTAATTACCAGGAAAAATAGCGAAAGAACTTGCTCTAGATTTGGGGAAAAGCATGAATGGAATTGATGTCTTTGGTAATTGTCATTTTTTAGAAATTTTAAAAAAGAAAAAGCATATTGGATTTTAGAACTTTGTACAAGTTATTAGCATAAATGTGAAAATTGATGAGAATCAATTCTAGAGTAAGTTCTTTCGCTTCAAAAATGGATGATGATCAATAGTTTCCTTTACATATAAACCTTTCCCTAAGAGTTCATCAACTGCTCCTCATTGTTGCCCTTAACCAAACCTATTTCTTTGCCCTTCTTTTCTCCTATTATTTCATTCCATCATCTGCGCTTACATCTCCTATTATTTCTTCTAACCAATGATCATCATCCATTTTTGAAGCGAAAGAACTTACTCTAGATTTGATTCTCATCAATTTTCACATTTATGCTAATAACTTGTACAAAGTTCTAAAAGCCAATATGCTTTTGCTTTTTAAAAATTTCTAAAAATTGAAAATTACCAAAGACTTCAATTCCATTCATGTTTTTCCCCAAAACTACCTTATAGGCAAATGAACAAAATATTTTAATGTAATTTTTTCTAGTCCATGCTTCCTCATGGATGCCTCCTATGAATCCTTAGGAGGGTCGCAAACTCAACAAACAGTGTTATAGGTGTTGCTTTTATTTAGTATCTACTATAAGTGATTTTTCTTGCAACAAAATGCTTTCCATTTGATCAAAATTTTGCTTCTTTCACCATCTATTGTTTTCCTATCGACGATCTCTTTTTTGTAGAAGTAAAAAAGTTAGTTTGGTATATGCTCATCTTCACTATCTGATTGGAGATCTCTTATCCTTCAACCATGCTCATTTTCTAGTTCCATTTTGTAATAGTCAACACACCCAATAATTATGACAAAGTTTGTAGTATTGGCTAAATTATGATGAGGTACTTATTTCCTTAGGAATAAGTTTCAATGTTGCTTTCTCATTGAGTTTTAATTGGGTCCCAAACTTTTGTTGTTCCCTTTTCAAGAATGTTGCACACTTTTTCTTCCTAAATAATCAACTTTAAAGGGATAGGGACTGAAAATCCAAATACCCATATGTTCGATGCCAAAATGAATTGACATTGATATTTATAATAGCCACTAACCATTGTGAATTTGGCTCTAAAATATCTTATCTATTTGTCATTGCTACATATTGGAATTTGTTATCCCATGCACTACATTCATTAAGACATAATCTTTGTGCTCTTCTTGTTTGTGACAATGTATCTCTATTGTGAACACGACTTCTATATGTGGGATTTATATGTTGTCTATTAAAAACCAAATGTCTACTCAAACCAAGAATTTAAATAATATTTTGTTGGAACATACAATGATATTGAGAGGCGGGGGGCATTAATCAATATGACATACTTTTCTCAACTTTCACTTCATCAATTATGTACCATTATCAATCCAAATCATTATTTAATATAAAAATACAGTGCACATAATCCTTGTATGGAAACCCAATTTATTGAATTGATAAAAAATAGGTTAGATTACATGAACTAGGCGGAGACACCTTTCTCCATAATTCTCCAAATTCAACTGGAAGGAGGCTCCAACCCCCTAATTTACTAGCTCCAACCCCTTGATTTACTAGCTCCAACTGGAAGGAGCCTACAACATTATAGTTCATAGCCTTCAACCTTTGGGAGACACAAGTCCTAATTTATTTTCACTGTTTCATATATGCTCCAAACTTTTCTTCAAATCTTCTAATCAACTGTACATAATGCTGTTCACAATACTTCGCTTTTACCAATAGTCAAAGTCTACTCCAAAATTTTCTTTACCAATAACCGAAGTTTGCTCCAAAACTATCTTTACCAATAATCGAAGTCCGCTCCAAAAACTACCTTTACCAATAATCAAATCCTGCTCCAAGTGATTGCATTCAACGTCCCTCAATATCTACCAAGAAAATACTTCAAATCTGCTTTGGATGATGTGCTAATAACAGTTTACAATTTGTAATCAAACTCCAATATAATTCTTGAAATATGGATCAATAGTTTCCTTTACATATGCTACAACACTATAAACCTTGCCCTAAGAGTTCATCAACTGCTCCTCATTGTCGCCCTTAACCAAACCTATTTCTTTGCCCTTATTTTCTCCTATTATTTCATTAATCCATCATCTTCGCTTACATCCCTCTCACGATGAGGGTGAACTCTCTTATTTTATGTCTTTCCATATATGTTCCTTTGAAGTGGGGTTGACCCATATACTTGCGTGGATTACAGGAAGGGGCTGACTTAGCATAATCATTATTAATTGTTTTATGTTCTAATGTTTGTTTACATGTGTGTAGGAAGAAGGCATTGTAGAGGGGGAATACTTCATTAATGCTTAAGACATGCCCTTATGTTGGGATAATGTCCACATAGTCACCAAGGCAATAGGACTGCCTCATTAGACATGCATACTGGCTTGAGTGTGCATATTTTTATGTTGACGAGATTTTTGCTTAGATTGGCAGACATTCCATGGGTTCTGCGCGAATTTTTGAGGTTATAGCGGGAATTTATTAAGGATATAGTGGGCATTTTGTCAAACCATTGTGGCCATTTCCTTAGTCCTACTGCGGGTGTTTTCCTCAAGCAACTACGTGTATTTCTTTAAAATTATTGTGGGAATTTTGCGAATGTAACATGGCGGGCATAATATGAGTCTTATTGTTTCAAACCCTTAACTAAGGTTGACATCAATTGATCTAGGTCAGGCCTAGGTGCACGCAGGGAATAACGGTCCACTGAATGAGTCGAGCACTGTTATGGCAGAAGCATAGAAAAAGAACAAGTAAAGTCGGAAATACATTATTGACATAAAGTATGTGCACATACAATATTTGAACCAATTTCTATATTTCTTCTCCATGAAGGTTGGTTGATTGTTACAATAATGTACATGTTTACATAGGATGCTAAGACGCTTGGGTGACTAAGACGCTTAGGTGACTACCTGTTACGTTAAGTTACAAAAGAAGGTATAACGGTTCAGAAGTTGAACCGTCGTAGACAACTGGAAGATAGAGATATTCTGTTGATGTTCGACAGTCGTCGATGCAGACAAGGCGTGTTAAGATGTTGTATGTCGAGCGTGAAACCTGTCGAGGTCGGTTGTGTCGAGGTTTGGACTTGTCGAAGCCGATGTTGAACCTGTCGAAGCAGTCGAAGTAGTCGAAGTGCTAGACTTTGTCGAGGTTCAAAAACATGCCAACTGCTGGTTGGATCATTCCTCTTTCCTTAAGAAACAATGGTATCCATTGTGTATTCATTCAGGTGAGGAAACTTGTTGGTTACTTCAGTAGCATAATACCATTTTCGTTGTGCAGGGAGTTGTCCAACTTTATCCACTTGAAACAAGGGAATGAAGTTTGTCCTTGTATGGCGTATGCGTCGTCCCATAATGGTGTCACAAAGAAGAGGTTCCTGAACATCTGGATAGATGTCTTTGGGTGTTGCTATATGCAAGTCATTCTGTTCCAACAATGGTGCCTGGTATGGTCGAAGTATATCTACATTGAATACTGGATGTAGGCCAAGGCATGCATGAATGTTGGGTTGAAAAGTGTTTTCTCCTATCTGTTTAAGGATACTGTATGGACCATATCGCTAAGGTTTCAAATTTCTGTATGGACCTGTGAAGCACTTTTTTAGATGTAACCAGACATGATCCCCAATTTGGAATGAATGAGGAATACGGTGCTTGTCGTGTTGGGCCTTAGCTTTTGCATTAGCTTGTTGCAACATTTCCTGTGCTTGCTTCTGGATGTTGTAGATTTGATCTCTGAACTTTAATGCTTTCTCAACTTCTCGTCCTTCGAAGTCGGTGTCCTTCGATTGTGTCAATTAACTAATCAAGTCGATAGGCGCTGAGGGTTGAAATCCATAACAAATCTCAAATGGAATCTTGCCCATATAACTGTGTTGATCAGGATTGTAGCTGTGTTGTATGTATGGAAGGATTCCATCCCATGCTTGACGATGGTTGTGGTTGTACATTCGAAGCAGTTGTACTACCAAGTGATTTACAACTTTCGTCTGTTTATCTGTCTGCAGATGGAAGGGTGTCGACAAAGAAAGTTTCATGTCGAGCCGTTTCCAGAGAGTTTTCCAAAAGGTGTTGACAAATATAGCATCTTTGTTGGAAATAATGGTCATTGGGAGGCCATAATGTTTCCAAACATGTTCAAAAAAGAATTGAGAAGTCTGTTGTGTTGTCGTAGTCTTCTTGCATGGTATAAGTATAGCCATCTTGGAAAATTTGTCAACTACTACTAAGATTGCGTCATGTTGATGTTTGGTAGTAGGATATCCCATCAAGTTGTCCATCGAAATAGATTTCCATGGACGACTAGGAACTGGTAGGGGTGTGTACAGTCCTTGTTGTCAATTCAATGGTTTAACAATGGCACAAACTATGCATGATCAAACGTACTTATTGATGTCATATTTAAGTGAAGGAGAATAAAAATACTTTTGGAGGATAACAAGTGTTTTTGCGACTCCAAAATTTCCTCTATCTTTGCTGTAGTGTGCATCCCAGATGAGCATCTGTCGGTGCTCACTGTTCGGTACACAAAGCTGTCTAAGCTTGTATGGCAATGTGTATTTCAGGAAGTAGTTGGTAGTAGACAATGTCTCGGCCTGAAGCTGTTGATAAATAGCGGAGAAGTCGGGGTCTACCAAATACAATTTTGGCCAAGTAGTGGTGTCGTAACCATGCATACTCATCATTGTAGACAGTACAATAATGGGTGGTTGATTGAGACAATGGGCTTCGGCATTGGCTTTGCCTTTCCAATACTTAATTACCAACTAAAATTGTTGCAAGTAATTACTCCACTTGAGTTGTCGAGTTTTTTGTAGTTTTGACTGAGACAAAGCGAACTGCAAATGTTTATGATCAGTGAGGATAACCATTTCTTTGCCAAGAATGTAGTGTCTCCATTGCTTAAGAGCTTGCACAATGGGTACAATTATTTTTCATATGTCGAATACCTTCAAATTGTATTGTTAAAAGTTCCATAATGAAACGTGACAGGTTGACTTGATTGAGTGATCACTGCGCTGAGAGCATAGTCCGATGCGTCCTTCTCAATCGCAAAAGGATGATGCATATCAGGTAACACAAGTACTGGTGCAGTACAAAGCTTGTTTTTGAGTTGTTCAAAATCTTGTTGTTGTTTTGGTGTCCATCTAAAGACATTTTTCCCATTTCCTTTAGTCAACTGATTCAAAGGCCATGCGATGTGGCTAAATCCAAGTATGAATCGTCGATAGAAATTCACCAAACCAATAAAACTTCTTTGTTCATGAATGTTTTGAGGAATGGGCCAATTTTTGAGGATCTATACTTTTTTTGGGTCGACATGAATTCCTGCAGTGTTAATTACATACCCCAAATATTTGATGTTGGTCATCGCAAATGAGCATTTGTCCATGTTCAGATATAGTCGATGTTGTTGGAGAGTGTCGAAGACTTGTCTAAGTTGTGTAACATGTTGTTCCCATGATCGACTGAAAATCAAGATATCATCGAGATGGAAAATGACACACTTGTTGGTAAATGTCGTAGAAGGCCGTCCATATATCTCATGAAGGTTGCAAGAGCATTGGTTAAGCCGAAAGGCTTGACTAACCATTCCAACAATCCTTCCTTGGTCTTGAAATATGTTTTCTATACATAAGTGGACTCAATCAAAATTTGATGATATCCTGACTTAAGGTCGAGCTTCGTAAAGAACTTAGCACCTTTCATACGGTCGATGAGTTTGTCTATCCTTGGAAAAGGGTATCTGTTCTTTACTAAAATTTTGTTGAGAGCCCGATAGTCGATGCACATGCATCAAGTCCCATCTTTCTTTGGAACTAAGACGACTGGAATCCCATAAGGAGAGGAGCCGGGGCAGATATGACCTTTGTTGATCAAATCCTGGATTTTCCTACGAATTTCTTCAATCTCAAGAATGGATCTTCTGTAAACATATGCGTTAGGTAATGAAGAACCAAGAATAAGTTCAATGGAGTGTTTTACTTGACATTGAAGAGGTACTATGTCCTGTTCTTCAAATACGTTCTAGTATTCCACAAGAATGTGGCGGATCTGTTGCTGTTGTCGAGAGCTATACTAGTCAATGAGTAGACTTGTTGTTGGAGTCTTCCTGAAATGTTGAGGCTTTATCATAATTAATGTGAACTTCGGAGCATGATTAATAAGCTTGTTTGTTTGTTTGGCAGATATCATAGCAATCGTTGATGTGGGTTATCACTCTGGTATGCTGTACCATTGATTCTGAATTTTGACGATCACCTTATGAGGCCGTGACTGATATGTACTGTGTCGATCCCATAGGTAAGGTTTTTTGAATAGGGCATCGAATACGGAAAGCGGTGCCACATCATAGAGTACTTCATCTTCAAAAGGCTTAATGAAGTAGGTGAGTCTGCATTGGCGTGTGATTCTTAGTTCCTGCCCATCCTTCATCCAACCAATATTGTAAGGCTGAGGATGTGGAGTGGTGACAAGGCCTAATTTATTCACAAGATCTTCAGAAATGAAGCTTTTCTGGTTACCATTATCCACAATTAGATGTAATGGATTTTTCTAAATCCATATTTGTGTATGGAATAAGAATTCTTGTTCCTCCTCATCGACGATAGTCGAGGCTGTCGAATTAGTTGAAGTCGAAGACATGAGGGTTGATGCATCTGGATTAGTTTCTACCAAGGTTCTGTCGGACAAGTCGGATGTCGACAATTTTTTCAAAAATGTATTTTGATCTTTGCATTCTGACGTATCATGCCATGCTGAATTATGATAATCACACCATTTCTTGGTAGGATCTTGTTTGCTGTGATCCCTCCCATCTTTCTGAAAGTTCTTCTTGTGATGATCGGGCTTTGGTAGAGTCGGCTGAGAAGGGTTCTTAAACTTGTCGGATTCGGCTGGTGAATTCTTGTCAGATGTTTGACCTGTTGGCTTGTTCTGAATCATGCTTTTCCTTTTTGTTTAGCTTCAAGCTTGCTGGCGTAATGAAATGCATCCGCAAGCATACTAATAGTCAGAAACTCCATCTCTTGCTGAATGTATGGGGATAAACCGCTTACGTGCTTCATTACAAGCAATTTCTCTTCTTCTTGGACACCAAGTCTAGACATGAGTTGATAGAACTCATCGGTGTAACTCTGTACAGACTAGTCTTTCCATTTCCTTAGTTGCCACCACTTCTTATACTGTTGTTCAAGATATTTGGGTGGGTAGAAATCCTTTCAGATGTATTCGAAATTTTTTACCCATGTGTCTATGGGTTCTCCTTCTTTTTCCATCTTTGTCGATAATTTTTCCCACCAACAGTGTATGGAGGTTGACATCTTCAAGGATGCAGTGATGATCTTTTTCGCTTTTGAGAGTTGATTCACGAAGTAGTATGATTCCAGTTTTTGTACCCAATTATCGACATATTTTGCATCAATCTTGCCTTCAAGATTTAGTATGTCCAGATTCATTTGCATTTTGAAGGGGATGATTTTATCGGAGTGAGGTCCCATCGAGGATTCTTGGAGTTTGAAGCGAATTGCATGAGAATCTCGCTGAACTGGGCAAACATTTCGGTCTGCTTGAGAGCCAGTTTTTTTTCTATGAGTTTTTCTGTTTATTGTCTACTTCTTTGACCATCTTTTCCTGAAGTCGAAGGAGGTGTCTTCTTGTTTTGCTGAGTTTGCGAGCATGTTTGAATACGCATAAGTTAAATAATTCGATGGAAGTGATGATGTAACTTAAGCTCTGAACTAGATCAAGCTCTGATACCAATGATCTAGGTTGTGCCTAGGTGGACGTTGGGGACAACAGTTGACTGAATGAGTCGAGCACTGTTACGACAGAAGCATAGAAAAAGAACAAGTAAAGCGGTAAATACACTATATCAACAGAAAGTATGCGCACCGACAATATGCAAGAATCTGAACCAATTTCTATATCACTTCTTCTCCATGAAGGTTGGTTGATTGTTACAATAATGTACATGTTTATATAGGGGTTGAGACACTTGAGTGACTACTCGTTATGTTTAGTTACAAAAGAATTTATAACGGTTCGGAAGTTCAACTGTCGTAGACGACTGGAAGACAGAGACGTTCTGTCGATGTTCGATAGTCGTCGGTGCCGACAAGGCATTTCAAGATGCTGTATGTCGAGCGCGAAATCTGTCGAGGTTTGGACTTGTTGAAGCTGATGTTGAACCTGTCGAAGTAGTCTAAGTAGTCTAAGTAGTCGAAGTGCTAGACTTTGTCGAGTTTCGACAACATGCCAACTGTTGGTTGGATCATCAATGACAACCAAAATTCCAACATATTTTTAAAGATGATTTTCTTAACACTTTCACCTATAACTATATCAATGTGCCCTTTAATCACGAAGGCCTTTCCATCACTTAGAGAAATTTTTTGTGTTGGACCCAACTTCCACTAGGGAAGCAAACAAATTATCAATATTTGTCGCATGAATTTCCTAATTCAAAAATGCCACTCAACAATCTCACACAGAGAAATATTTAGATTATAATTTTGAAAAACATATAGACAAACTTTAATAACTTGTAAGCTTTCTATTTAAAAAATATATAACGTTGAAAAATATATAAAATTTTTAAATAATGAACAACCAAACAAAGAGCTTACATGGACATGGCTTATGTTCCATTTGGTAAACCTTATTTGACAAATATTTATAATAAAATAATATGGTTGTCTCTTAGTAATCTGACTTCTTTCTAATGCGTGAATCTCATATCCAACAATGATGTTCTCACTTAGCTGCATGAGAGTAAAATCTTTCCAACTCTATGGCTACCGTGACAACTTCAATTTGCTAGTTAATAATGAACAATAACATTGTTCCTTTATACTTTTCTTGCTGGCTCAATTCTCTTACCTTGTGATGATTGTCTCCAAGCTCCATGGAATGATTTTCAAATCTGTCCAAAGGCTTGCATCCATGCCATTAACAAAGTTTTAAATTTGAAACAATTAATTTAAAAAATTCCCAAATAAAGACAATTTCTATATTTTAAAATGTACCATAAATGTAACTATCCCATACAAAATATGATTTTTTTAATTAATACCAAAAGCACCAGAGTTATGACTTCCAATGACCATTGTTTACATTGCACACTTTACACATAAAAGAATAACATTGACACTACAAGACTTATGGTATTTTTTAATATCCATGTTGGTATCAAACGTAAAACATCATGCAATCTATCAAATGCATTGTGGTTTCATGCTTTGCCAGCCCAAATGGAAACGTTGTACTTTGATTTTGATAACATATTAAATCATGATGTATACACACTATAACCCCACATGCATAAAATATATTAGAACTTTATTAAACTGTGCGAAGTACATTAATATTATAATACTATTACATTAAGCATTAATAATTAAATAGTCAAAGATCAAGTATCTTTGGGTTGATAACCATATATATTCGATATAACTTTAAATGCATTTGCATATTGGATATTTTATTAGTATCATAATACTATTATATTAAGCATTAATAATTAAATAGTTAAAGATCAAGTATTTTGAGTTGATAACCATATATTGGATATAACCTTAAATGTATTTGCATATTAGATATTTTATTAATATTAAATTAATAATATTAGTATCATAGTCTTGTTTAGGGAATGTTTGCCTTATGTCTGGAAAAAACTAATTTTGTAACAAATAGTGACCTAATTTTGGCTTGTGGTCAATCATACTATAAAAAAAAGGCGAAATCACCACTACAAAAGCAAAAAATCATAAGTATGAATCATACAAGTGGGCATATCCTTAAGTTGGAACAACTACCAATATATATTGCACATTGGTTGGATAACCAAACCCATTGTGCCTACCTAAAACACATCACCACACCTTGTTCATTGCCATATTCCTTGCTTGAGTTGTTAGAATATATTTGTTGGACAATTACTTAGTTGTTGGCTAATTTCTTGGTTGCACATCAACTCGTAAAGAAAAATTAACACACATGGAAGATCAATTTCAAAGTAAGAAACAAAGTATCAGCTGTAAAATTGAGTTGCCTCATTTTGATCGTTGCAACCATTTGAGACACGAACATATATGAAATCGCTGAATCTTGTTGTCACAGATAAAACAACACCTTAACTACTAGTCAAATAAAACAATTGATGCCACTAGGAGACATCCATTGTTAAAGTTTGTGATATATTAATTGGTGCAATTAAATTGTTACCACCGATGACAGGACCAAAATATAAAAGAGGCTCAAATCCTAAAACTATGCCATTTCAAAAGGATCATCAACGTGGAATACATGTAAGCAACATAGCATACTTGTTTTTGTCATAGATGTGATTTCAAATAATAAATGATTTTTGGTGAAGTGACAACAATAAGGTAGGAAGGGTTTATCAGAAAATTTCTTAAACAATCTAAATTCACATACAGGGTTTATGACAATCCTCATTGATCAAATTAATTAAGGGTGCTAAATCAATGAAATATTAAAGTACATTAAAAATGTTTATTAAGGGATTATAAATTCCGTTCGTTTATTTTAATAAAAGTTCCAAAGTTTCAAATAATCCAATGTGCACTTTTAAGAGTCCAATGATCACCTCATTAAATGGACCAAGGGTACACACCTAAGATGAAGCAAGGACTAACTACAAGTCAAGAAGTGTTTAAAGTTAATTTTTCAAAAAAGAGGAAAACTTTGAATTCAACATTGAAAACACACCATTATGACCACACTACTTGGGTCCTTATATATCAATGTTTTGAAGTAGGTACACTATTTAAATAACGTTAGAGCCACTATAACAACAATGTCAAAAAATGTTGCAAGAAGGATTGCTGGAAATGAAAGAAAGATTTCTTAATGAATATTTTGTCGACTTATAAGAAAACATAGGTCCTTCACTAATAAAATAATATATTGAAACATGCAATGATGTAATGATTATCGAAAAAAAATTAAGATCAAAAGAAGAAAATTGATTATCTTCATAATGCCATTAAAGACTTCAATATGAAGTTCATATACTAAAATGTAAGTTACCAAAACATGTTAACAAGGTAAGTAAATTTGAAAAACAATTATGAGAATCAATAAAAAAGAAATAACAAAATAAAAATTAAGGATCGAATCTTAATTCTTGAAGATGTTGCACCAAGATTATTTAAGACTAGTACTTGAAGAGAGCAAATGTAGATATTTTTAACATAATTTTAGTAGATAAAGATAAAGAATTGTAGTCCTGATAATGCAATGTCAACTTTCTAAACATAATTAATCAATGGAAGTAGATATAAAAACCAACCCCAACAAATTTTTTTTACTAACCTAATTGAATCGATAATGTTTTAGGAGTCACATGACAAACTATAAGAATAGTTCCTTATAAAATTAATTAAAGTTAAAATTCAATGTCTCTCTTGATGTTTTTTTATTAAACGAGGAATTTCCTAACATTGAGATATATAGAATTTTATTAAATTTCCATGAGACCAATAGTCCATGGGACAAAATATTACATATTTATGTTTCTAGCATTTACATAGCGTTTGGGTAGCAAAGGTACATGGCTTACAAAATACACTTAAATCAATGCCATGCATTGGATTGTTTAGATTAATTATCCAATCCGCTCACTCAAATTTGTGTCCTTGTCAAGGAACATTGTTTATTCTTTCCATATTTTCTTTTATGATATTATATCTATGGCACATCATCCTTATGGCTCTTTTCAGAACTTGTCCATTTTATCTAGTGTTGATCCCAACTTGATGTGGTTGTACAATTTGCAGTGGAGAAGGAAATCTTATTATGTTTATACCTCATCTAATTTTGATAGTATGGAAGTCCTTTGAGTTTATTCTTCATTGGATTTTTTCCATTTTATTGTATAGCCTCTTATCTCGTGGGAACTTATTCTATTTTTGGGCATTATGTGTTTTTCCTTCCATGAAAATTTTAATTTCGAGGTAGTTATGAATCTTGATATTGTAATTAAGGTTGGAATACCTAATATATTACTTCCCTTTTTTTCCTCTTCCATCCATTTAGTTTTCCTATAACAACACTATGAATTCTCCTTCATTGCATTTTGATAATGTGTTCATTCTTCATCCTTAATGTCACAACTATCTAGGCACTTCTTGCATTGCAAATCCTTTCTACTCTTCCTCCTCTATAGGATTTCTATTCTGATTTGGATGGGAAGCCATATGGTGTCCATTTTAACCATTCTTTTTGCATAAAACAATATTTTCAATGCTTCTAACTTGATCAAATACTATGTGTTTCTACCAACATGAACTCATTTTAGTACCAAACATCCTAAAACATAGTGTATGTTCTAGGCTTTAGGCCTTGGAACAATCACACATATATATTCTAGGTGTACTAACCATGCCATGCATAAGTACAACTATCACAACCCTTGTTATCAGTCGCCTCATTTATACCATTCTTTTAATGCATACATCAAATATGCCTTCTTAACATAGGACTATGTGGTTACCTAAATCATAAAATAAATTGTATAAGTATAAATACTCATCAATAACAAACATAAGAAAAAAATCCAAATTTCATTTCTTCGCAAGGGAAGAATGTAATGAAATCCATGTTATTGTTATAAAAATATGCACATAATCTCAATCATTAATTCCTTCAAAGCATGAATAGAACTTGGGTTTTGATATCTTCAATGAATCTATCACACCAATATTCAAACCAAACTATGCATGCATTCAATATTCATGAACATCACTATTAATATACCATATGAAGTATTTAACACAAGATGGACATGGATCCAAACATCATAAGAGATATAACTTGGACTAGTATATATCCTTTATTAACAAAATGCACACATGCTTCAAACTAGAGTTTCAACTTTCCCAAAAGGTCGTCATATCAAGGTTTACAACAAAGGTACACATTCAAAACTTGCTGTTATCAAATGAATGTTGGTTGAAAATGTTGTATGGTTGCTGTAGATGAAATGAAAATTAAGCTCTTTCCAATTTATTTTTTAGAATTAATGTTTATCTCATAATATTACTTGTTTTTAAATATCAAAAAATGGAATCTCAATTATGAAATCTCTTCATGAATCACATAAGTATCCAAAATGCTAGAAATCATAACACATGAGCGAGATACACAATAACAAAATCATTATGATATTATGAGCAATTGGTGCAATCATTACATAGGAGTTCACCTCCTTCTATATGGTTACTTATGGACAAAATCATTTCCACTTATGGACATGGAATATTTTTGCTTTACAAAAAATATAAAATCTTAACTAATTTATAAAGTAACTTTTATCACACATGTAAGCCTTATATCCTAACAATCCCTCTTAAGGATTACAATATTGAAACCCAAAATAATTGAAAGCAAACCGTCACATTCACTGAAACTAAAATATTGGAAGTGATTAGAACCAAACATTATTTAGAAGTTTATTCTTTGAAAACAACTCTTGGACCAATAGAGAACCATTAAGCTATCTTGTAATCCTCATAAAGGTGTAGCTCCCAAGTTGAATTCTCGAGCTATCTGATCTCACCTCCCCAACCTCCTAAATTATGAGTCTCATGAATTAAATTACTAGACATCAATCTACATGCAATCATATTAATCTCATGAGGGACGATCCTTAAAATCCACATGTTATCTCCCAAAATAAATTTATTTTCATAGTATGAACAATTCGAGTCATGTCATGAAATATTTAAAGATGAATAACAAATTGAAGGTCTCTATTTGTGCTATGGTTGAAAAAATTGGAAGTTTTAGCTTTCGGTGGCTTAGGCGGGGTTCTTAATAGCTCATTAGCCATCGAAAGGCTTTGTTTCGGCAGCTAACAGTTTAACGTAGGATGAAAGATAATCACCAAAAGTGGGTCTGAGCGAGTAAATGGTGAAAGCACTTGCGGTGGCTTAGGCGAGACTTCAAACAATTCATTATCCACCGAAAAGTGTTGCTTTCGGTAGCTTAGTGAACAGTGCAAGAAGGGCGTTAACCACCGAAAGCAGGGAAAAAGGCGTTGGAGGAAAAGCCTACTCAAAACACAAGTTTCGATGGCTAAGCGTGGTTTCAAAACGGTCTCTAAGCCACCGAAAGTAGACTTTCGACAGCTATGAGCGAAATTTCAGGATGCTCTAAGCCACCAAAAGGGGCGTTTTACTGTGAAAAGTCATTTTTTTAAACGATGATTCTGAGCGACTCGAGAATAATTTTGCAAAACGCTCGGAGGTTTTTGTTCCTAACAGGTCAGAGAACAATAAATGGTCTCAGTTTTCCTACAGGCGTTTCATATTGGGATAATCAAATTCATCTCTGAGACCTAATTTTTGGATCTCAGAATTTCATGTTTGACACATGTTTTTGAAATCCAGATCCCGGGCAAATTAAAACGAATTCCAAAAAACTGAGAGAGGTTTTTTCTCACAACAAACCAATATACAAAAAAATATTTTGGTTTATACACAGGTGTCACAAATTTGAAGGTCCAAAGTCATCTTTGAGCCCCATTTTTTTAGCAGTTTGGCCAAAGTTTTAGGGCAAAAGATGACCTGTCAGTCCTCCAGGTGGCATTTTCGACCTCATCTATCAGTGCATGAAGATTTGCTGCAGATTTTGAAGAGTTCAAATATCAAACCTATGTCCTAGAGAATCAACCGGCTATTAGGGAAAATACATGAACTAGAGGTCTTAGAAGGAAAATCCAAACCCTAACCCTAAAACATGATGCTGTTGTTACACAGGTTGAAGAAAACTGAGATTGATGAAGGATAACTCTAGGATCGATAGGATGATAAGAAGGTAAAGGCTACAAAAGAATGATTCAAGCCCTAGAACACACCTTGCACTGGAAACCCTAGCAGAGGCAACTATTAGCCTTCAGAATCCGGAGGTAGCCCATGATATTGCTGATATTCCAAATCTTATGTAGGTTGAGAAAGTACCAGAAGGACAGGAGCAAAGTGTAAAAGTATGATTTAAAGGCTAAATAAAATTTTGTAGAAAACAGAACTTTCGGTGGCTTAGGTGAACCCCACAGCAATTCATTAGCCACCGAAAGCCCTGCTTTTGGTAGCTAACGGTTCTAATGTTTTAGCCTCTTAACCACCGAAAGCAGACAGAGGTAGAATATTAAATTTTGACATGCAGTACTAGTTTTTGGCAAACATGGATGGCTCAGGGACAAAATATAAACCTAAAATATGCTGAAGAAATAAACAGGGAAGGTGTGCTTCAGTTTTGCTAAGCCACCGAAAGGGGCGTTTTACTGTAAAAAGGAATCATTTTAAAATGGGGATTATGAGCGACTGGAGAATCAGTTTGAAAAACGCTCGGAGGTTTTTGTTTCCAACATGTCAGAGAACAACAACCTCTCTCATTTATCCTACAAGTATTGCATATTGGGAGAATAGAATCCATCTTGAAGCCCTAATTTTCAGTAGTTTGGCCAAATTTTTAGGGCAAAAGTTGACCTAACAGGGCAGGTTACAGCAGAAAAATGAAGAGTTTACTTCACCAACAGCTGGGCAAGAGCAGAGGACCAGTGGCAGTTAGTTCCAGTGCTTACTTTAGTTATCAGAAGGTTCAAACAGTGAACAAATTCTACATTTAGTTAGACTAGTAGTTAAATTAGGGTTTTTTGACCTAATTATGCAAAAAACTATTATTTTTGTCTATTTTTATTAGATTAGATCCAATTTTTTAGGATTTGAGTATTTTTGTAAAGGCTATAAAGCATAAGACTTATTTTATTAAAAGGGTTCAACTTCAGGGATTCATAAACCTATACCATTGTCATTTACTCATTTTGCTCATTATGGAATATAAGCTCTTTTGTTAGGATTTATTCAGCCTTCATGTCTGTCTTTACTGTACTTATGCCTGGATGTGTATTTAGGTTATTTTCAAGTTGATTAATAACTGATAGCTGTCATCCTATTGGTGTGTTGATGTAATTTGATTTATAAGTGCCATCCTTATCATGATTTAGCCATTTATATGCATATGTTTTGTGTGTAAATCTGCTAGCCTGATGAGTTCTCCATCCCTGCACGTTATTGTCAAATTCTGAACAATTGTAACTAAAAGCCTTGTAATTGAGTGAGTTTCATGCATGTCGTGAGAGTGGAGGGTTATATAGGTCACCTGACTTGATCCATATCAGAAAACCCTAAAAACATTGCAATTTACCAGGCATCCTCGAAATACAACCTAGAGGAGTTTCCTGGAGTGATAACAAATTGGCGCCGTTGCCGGGGAGAGGAGACTGAAGCTCAGCTTCCCTGGGAGATGACATAGATCCTTGCTTTGATGATAGACAAAGCTTGGATACTATTTTGGTTGTAATCATATATCTGGCGAATCCATTGAAATAAGGTGGGTTCAAGAAGACCAAGTACCAGAGCAAACCCTAAAGGGCCAATAGCAACACCTGTTTCAGATCCAGAAGAGATTCTGAGAAGAGCTAGGGCTTCACTAAGGCAGACCAACAGTGCTGCACAAAAAGCTACATCAAGTATTTCAAGAAATATTTATACTATTATTTATTCTACTGAAACACTTAATTCTTAGGAATTCATAAATAATTAGAAAATTCTAGGGTTTGGGCATCTTCAAGCACTGTTGCTAATGAAGATATCATCCCTGGCTACTCCATGAAGGAAGAATTTAGTGGCGATTCCACAATATAAAGATGTCAAAAGCATTTGCTGCTCTTTTGGCTCGGAGTTTTGCACCTCTTGACTTCTCTTCCGTTCCTGGTTTCCCACATCCAGTACCTGATATGTCTGAATGGGGAGATTTTCTACCTGTCTTCAAAGAGGAGGAAGAAGACAGTCCTGCAGAACACCTCCTCAAGTTTCACGAATGAATGGATATATTAGATCAGCAGCATGAAGATGTTCGTATGAAGATGTTCATGTATTCATTATATGGTGATGCACGTTAGTGGTATTTTTCTTTACCTCCTTCCATTATTTCATCATTGAAGGATTTTCACAAAGCATTCACTGAGCATTGTAAAATGTACTATTAAGATGAGTTTGCATTTGATAATTGTTGTGAAGAATATAAGTTGTATGCTGAAGATGAAAAGGTAAATAGAGAAGAAGATTTTAAGTTTTGTGAGGATTTGTCCACTTTCGGAAGTTATTTTAGTTCTACTTTTCAGCAAAGAGATGATTAGAGAAATATGCATGTTGTGGTTAATGATAGCTATGAAGAGTATGCCGCAATAGGGGATACTTCTCATTGTGATCGAGATATTAATGATCTTTAGAATGTTAACCATAATATAGATGCTTTTGACCTTGTACCAAATGCATCTGCTGACTTAGGGTGTCAAGAAGATCAGATTGTCCCCTTTGGAAACCCGAAAGACAATGATCAGATTGAAGGAATAGCATGTAACAAATTTGGATCTGCAACAAATACTAAAGGCAGACCTCGGTTTTCTGATTTGCAGACAAAGGAAGAATGCAATAGATATGAAGAGGAAGATGATGATCTGAAAAGTATAGAACAACAGGGCATAACTCATCCTTCCCAATCAGAGGTTGAGCAATCTACAGTTAACGTAGTTATCATTTAAAGTAGCTAGCAACAACATTTCATTAAGTTGGAACAACAACATAAAAAGGTATTTCTTGTTGGCTTTTATGACCATGTTATTGACTATCTGGAACTTATGAGCGACATAGATATCAAAACATTTTTGTCAGATGATAGCTGGTTCTGTCACCCTTCGAAACTACATTGCTACATGCTAGGGTTTCATTTATTTTTTGGGTCAAGATTAAGGATAAGTTCAGCAGATCAACTTTTGACTTGGCTTCATTGGAAGCATGATGTCACATGATAAGAAGACTCTACTGATTAGAATTAGGGGTAGGAGTAGATAGGAAAATAAGTTTTTAATATGAGTAGCTATGTCATTTTTAGTTGTTTTCATGAATAAGCAAAGCGGGCTACATGAAGATTGCAGGGGATCAGTTATAAAAGACAAATGACTCAATGCCAAATGGAACACTAGAAGATAGCTTTAATTATTCTTTTTTCGGAAAATGAATTTTTGTCTGGGGTTCTTGGGACCTCACATGGAGGTTTCCATCCCCAAGTAGGAGCTAGATGTTATCTCCCAAAATAAATTTATTTTGATAGTATGAAGAATTCGAGTCATGTCATGAAATATTTAAAGATGAATAAAAAATTGAAGGTCTTTGTTTGTGCTATGGTTGAAAAAATTGGAAGTTTTAGCTTTCGGTGGCTTAGGTAGGGTTCTTAATAGCTCATTAGCCACCGAAAGGCTTTGTTTCGGTAGCTAACAGTTTAACACAGGATGCAAGATAACCACCAAAAGCGGGCCTGAGCAAGTAAATGGTGAAATCACTTTCGGTGGCTTAGGAGAGAATTCAAACAACTCTTTAGCCACCAAAAAGTGTTGCTTTTGGCAGCTTAGTGAACAGTGAAAGAAGGGCGTTAACCACCGAAAGCAGGAAAAAAGGAATTGGGGGAAAAGGCCACTCAAAAAAACTCAAAACACAGGTTTCGGTGGCTAAGCGTGGTTTCAAAACAGTCTCTAAGCCACCGAAATCAGACTTTCGGTAGCTAAGACCGAAATTTCAGGATGCCCTAAGCCACCGAAAGGGGCGTTTTACTATGAAAAGTCATTTTTTTAAACGATGATTCTGAGCGACTCAAGAATAATTTTGCAAAACGCTCAGAGGTTTTTGTTCATAAATAGGTCAAAGAACAATAAAATCTCTCATTTTTCCTACAGGTGTTGCATATTGGGAGAATCAAATTCATCTCTGAGACCTAATTTTTGGATCTCAGAATTTCATGTTTGACACATGTTTTTGGAATCCATATCCCAGGAAAATTAAAATGAATTCCAAACAATTGAGAGAGGGTTTGTCTCACAACAAAACAATATACAAAAACATCTTTTGGTTTATACACAGGTGTCACATATTTGAAGGTCCAAAGTCATCTTTAAGCCCCATTTTTTCAGCAGTTTGGCCAAAGTTTTAGGGCAAAAGATGACCTGTCAGTCCTCCAGGTGGCATCTTCAACCTCATCTATCAGTGCATGAAGATTTGATGTAGATGTTGAAGAGTTCAAATATCAAACCTAGGTCCCAGAGAATCAACTGGCTATTAGGGAAAATACATGAACTAGAGGTCTTAGAAGGAAAATCCAAACCCTAACCCTAAAACACGATGTTGTTGTTCTACAGGTTGAAGAAATCTGAGATTGATGAAGGATAACTCTAGGCTCTATAGGATGATAAGAAGGTCAAGGCTGCAGAAGAAAGATTCAAGCCCTAGAACACACCTTGCACCGAAAACCCTAGCAGAGGCAGCTATTAGCCTTCAGAATCCGAAGGTAGCCCATGATATTGCTGATATTCCAAATCTTATGCAGGTTGAGAAAGTACCAGAAGGACAGGAGTAATGTGTAAAAGTTTGATTTAAAGGCTAAATAAAATTCTCCAAAAAACAGATCTTTCGGTGGCTTAGGCGAACACAACAACAGTTCATTAGCCACCGAAAGCCCTGCTTTCGACAGCTAACGGTTCTAATGTTTTAGCCTCTTAACCATTAAAAGCAGACAGAGGCAGAATATTAAGTTTTGACACGCAGTACCAATTTTTGGCGAACATGGATGGATCAGGGACAAAATATAAACCTAAAAGACACTGAAGAAATAAACAGGGAAGGTGTGCTTCAGTTTTGCTAAGCCACCGAAAGGGGCATTTTACTGTGAAAAGCAATCATTTTAAAATGGGGATCATGAGCGACTAGAGAATCAGTTTGAAAAACGCTCGAAGGTTTTTGTTTCCAACATGTCAGAGAACAATAAAATCTCTCATTTTTCCTATAGGTATTGTATATTGGGATAATCAAATCCATCTCTGAGCCCTAATTTTCAGTAGTTTGGCTAAATTTTTAGGGCAAAAGTTGACCTAACAAGGCAGGTTACAGCAAAAAAATGAAGAGTTTACTTCACCAACACCTGGGCAAGAGCAGAGGACTAGTGGCAGTTAGTTCCAGTGCTTACTTTAGTTATCAGAAGGTTCAAACAATGAACGAATTCTACATTTAGTTAGACTAGTAGTTAAATTAGGGTTGTTTGACCTAATTATGCAAAAAACTATTATTTTGTCTATTTTTATTAAATCAGTTCCAATTTTTCAGGATCTGAGTATTTTTGTAAAGGCTATAAAGCCTAATAATTATTTTATTGAAAGGGTTTAACTTCGGGGATTCATAAACCTATACTATTATCATTTTACTCGTTTTTCTCATTCTGGAATATAAGCTCTTTTGTTAGGATTTGTTTAGCCTTCATCTCTGTCTTTACTGTATTTATGCTTGAATGTGTATTCAGGTTATTTTCAAGTTGATTAATAATTGATAGCTGTCATCCTATTGGTGTGTTAATGTAATTTGATTTATAAGTGCCATCCTTATCATGATTTAGCCATTTATATGCATATGTTTTGTGTGTAAATCCGCCAGCCTGATGAGTTCTCCATCCCTGCACCTTATTGTCAACTTCTGAATAGTTGTAACTAAAAGCCTTGTAATTGAGTGAGTTTCATGCATGTCTTGAGAGCGGAAGGTTATATAGGTCACCTGACTTGATCCATATCAGAAAACCCTAAAAACATTGTAAGTTACTAGGCATCGTCGAAATACAACCTAGAGGAGTTTCATGGAGTGATAACACCACAAAATGCTGAACTATTTGGGAAACCTCCATGCTAAGTTGTATTTTCATTTGATCAATTATTGTATTCAAGGCATGGACTTAGTAAAATACATAAATCTAATCTTCACCAATAAGGTCATCATCATTGTTAGTATCTAGTGTATCTTAAAAAATGGCCACATCTCCTTTGAAAAACCTGAGATCAAGCACGAGATATGTGACCGATGCTTCTTGTAGGTTGTCAAAATTGTAATATAGCTATATTATTGAATGGTAAAAACCTAGATCATCCTATTGAAATATGTTGATAAATACTATTGAAACAATGTTGTTGAACATAAACCAAACTGTTGGAAAACCATTGAGAAATATTTAATTGCGGCAATATAGACAAACTATTCCTTTTATTGATACAAAAACTAAAATCTATAAAAAAATTTATGTTGTATTGTAAATGTTTGAACACAAATTGACTTCTATAAACCGTAATATTTAGATTCCCCCCATCTAGAACCAAAAAAAAAACTATGTTTTGTTTGCATCATGTATCCAAATTGTTAAAATAAATGCTAAGAAGGAATTATAAGGCAATTAATTCTGGCAATGAATTGAAGAGATAAACCTCCCTTGGCAGTCAATGGCTATTGTATTGATAATGCAATTCCATCCCTTCAACATTGCATGCAAAATATTTGACAACATTTTGTGAGAACATAATATTTCTATCAAGCTTTTATGATTCTCCAATTCAACTTGCATGACTAGTCCTAGGGTAACTTATGCTTTGATACTATATTGTAAAAGCTAAAATCCTAACACATGAGAGACATACACAGAATAAAATGATACACTATTATGATGAATTGGTGTACTTATTATATAGGATTTCACCTCCTAATATATGGTTACTTACTGAGCAAATCATTTCCACTTATGAATGCGGGATATATTTTTTTTACACAAAATTACAAAACATAACTTAAAGTGACTTTTATTACACCATGTGAGCCTTATATCATAACGAAAAGCACTATGCACAATAGCGACATGAAACCTAATTATTGATATAACATGAACTTATGATGAAACCAAATAAGAGATGTTGGATCATGGATACTTTAAACCATGATGCTTATGAGGATAAAATGGAGCCTAGTTAGAACCCTTTCTTGCATTGGTTACCAAAATTATGAATATTTATCATCAGATGCAAAGACCTTAAAAATCTAGGATAACTTGCATTACAAGTATCTATGAAAACTTAATAAGGTTTTGGAATCCTTAGGATCCAAATCTAGCAATAAATGGAAAAAAACCTTGGGTAAAGAAAACAATGGATTTGAAGTATACATGAATGTGCAAGTTAGGGTATGAGTTGAAAAAACCAAAGATTCCTACCTTCAATAAAAAAATAAGAAGAGGAAATGAAATATAAGCCCAATTTGTAGCTATAGAAAGGAACATGATACTATATGAGATAAATCATATTAGAATTCCAAGTTCATTAGCTAACAACTAATCGAGGATGAAAAATTGTGGTCATACCATTTTAAGTAAAGGGAAATTTAATGAAGTGAACGTATATTAAGTGTTTTCAAGAACTACTTTGAATATACGTATCCAGTGTTAATACTAAAAAGTGTTCACCTAGCTCTACATGGTCTAAACCATATACATACATCATATTCCTACCACATTTCCCTTACTTTTGACCTTCGCATTTGTATTTCCACAAAAAATGGTCCAAAACATCATTATTTACTATGGTTTACCCTCACTCTCTCCCAAAAAGGGTAAAAAAACCCTAAAAAGGGTTCAAAACCTTAAAAAAGAGAAAGGGTCAGAAAACCAAAGGAAAATACCATGGGTCAAAAAAACCTAGGACCATAGTATAAATACATTGTGAACGGCTCTCCCAAAACATTTTTTTTCCTGATTTTCATTTGTGAGTATGCTATGATACTTTTTCTCTTAGGTATTCACATACTGCCTTGCCACCATTCTCACTGCCATACCATTTCCATGGTGTACATTGAGACATTCTCCATACCCATCTTGGATCCATTCCCCATTTGATAACTGTCCGCAGAGACAATTGGAGAACCAACTCGTGGAGCTGCGAAACCACTTCCGAGGACGGCTACGACGACCCACTTTACAGGAGAAAGGTGTGTTTGTTGTTTTTATTTATTGAATTAGTTTAGTTGAGGTATATGTTGAAAATGATAAAAATATTTTCTTTTTTTTATTAGTTTAGTTTTCTTCTCTATTTTCCATTGAACTCTTCCTTACGATCACATCGATCTAAGGTTGGTGCTTCTGCACGTAGGTGGGGAGAAATCCACACTACAATTTTGACAACTCCACTTGGTCGATCCATTTGGAGCTTAGTTTTTGCAGGTTTCCATTAGTTTATTTTGATTTTTTGTCATCAGCCGTCGTAGATTGGACTCCCTCGCGATCGATCCAAACCCTTGCTGCGTCAGTGCTTGCTCCCCCAGCCCTTATCGTCTCTGCTTTTTAATTTTTTTTCCTAGTTCAGGTCAAGTCGCTCTTATCTAGATGAAATCCATGACCCAATCACTCCTTTTCTCCCTATAAGCATGACCTAGGTCACACTTATATCCCTTGTAAGAGCGACCTGGTGTAAAAACCCATATCGCTCTTGTACCGACTTCTGGAGCGACCCCAATCGTTCTTGTGACTCAATTTTTAGTGATCTAGTCATGATTAACCCTCCATTTTGCATGACTTATCTATTTTTTGTCTTGATCTCTCCTATTTCGGCTTACGGTACGACCCCAGTCGCTCCCGTGACCCAGTTTAGAGAGACCCAGTCATGTTTTACGCTCTATTCTGTACGATTTGCCTATTTTTTTCCTAGATTGCAACTGTCCCTCTGTTCTGTGCAACCCAGATTGCGCCTATTCTACCGACAGGTGCGGCCCATAGTTTTCAGTTTTTTTTGTGCCTATTTCAGACCCTCTGTCTGTCCCAAACCATGCCTCGACCTGTTTTTCTTTCCAGATATGATCTTTTACTTCCCCTTGGTGTGTTTGAGATCTTCCCTGATTGGTTTATGAGTTTCCATAGTTGAGCTCCATAATTGAAATCCCATGCTTGTTTCCTGCGTTTGATTAACAGATCCTTTACTACTCATTTGTCTCAAGTATAATTTCATTATTGGAAGGAATTTTTTTTTGCAGCTTTACTGTTCATTATTGTTATTTAGTCCAATATATTTGCATCCCGACAGTGAATTTGGAACATCTTCATCGTGGATTTTTGGGTTTGACATGCAGTTTCATACAATTCACACCACTAAGTGAAACACTCGGTTCATGATCTCGAGCACAACCTTAAAATTAACTTAAATAAAAACTAACATTGTAACCTCACTTGAGGATAAAACAATATTGTAGGTAGGTTATAACTTTAGGGATAGGAATCCAAACAACACCCCTCTATCATTCACATTCTGAGACATAGTTGTTGTCCAGTAGGGAACCAAAACCCTCTTGTATTTGTTGACACAGTCACAACTAGTTTTTTGGGATCCCCCCTGCTCAGCAAGAGTAAGTCGCAAATGAAGGGGTTCTGAAAGTTAGGG
The DNA here is from genome assembly GCA_001517045.1 of Pseudotsuga menziesii. Taxonomy (NCBI): domain Eukaryota; kingdom Viridiplantae; phylum Streptophyta; class Pinopsida; order Pinales; family Pinaceae; genus Pseudotsuga; species Pseudotsuga menziesii. The sequence continues at coordinate 310,685 of LPNX011087317.1, read as the reverse complement.
TGGAATACCGCACTCCATCTTGCATTGAAGGCTAAACCTTCGCAGTCTTCCCCATATCACCCAGCCGGGGGTTGGTGGCCAAAGGGATTGAGCATCAGTAAACCAAACAGATGTGTTGTGAATGAGGTATCCTAGTAGCCAATATTCTAGGGATTTTTTACTCAGAGTTCCTTCTTGGTAGTGGGACTCTCTTAGAATGTATGGTTCTTCCATTTCGTATTGTCTCACTGGGATTTAATCACCCTGCCGAGGATACGATTTGTGAGGGGATTCTAGCTTGTACTTAGGAGCTTTCTTGCACTCATACCCCATAGGATACTGAGTCATTTTCATTTGATAGGTAGTGCTGCTTGTTGGATTTATGGCCACCCTTGTTGTATATTCACCTTTATATGACTCGCTGTCGCAATCTAGTTTTATAGGTTGTTGTTGGCATGTGAGCCGCCTTTTTATTCACTCTCCTTCCACACACTCAGTTGTAGTTGGGTTTTTGATCCTACGATTGATTCTCTCGAGTTTTCATTCATTTCACAACACTCCATATAGTCATCATTGGTCCACCACACTACTCATATAGGCTTAACACCCCCCAGTTCGTTTCTCTGAACCAACATCATCGAAGCCATCTTCAACGTTGCTCAACACCTTTGGAGCCACACACAACCTTTGAATCTGATTTAGATTCGTATCAATACGAACCTACCTTATTCACTGCTCCATCTAGCCCCATGGATGGTGTGCAGCCTGACCCCTTCCAAGGGGGGATTTTTAGTAGTGGGCTCACACCTACTCAACCCACCATCATAGTATCCATTCATCTGGGTCCATAGGCCCTGGGCCTAGTGGGTCCATTATCATTGCACACACTGCTACTAGTTCACTATCCACTAATGATGGTTCCATTCCAGCCACCGTTGTCACTACCATTCGACCTTATATACCTGGGGGCAGTGGTCCTTCCACGTCCATTTCAACTATTCCTACTATGGGAATTCAATGTCATCCACCCCTAGTTATGCATGGGAACTACGTTCCTGTATCTACCGACACCATTGCTGGTCTTTCCCAAGCCACCCTTGCCTCTTGCTTACCTTTTATGGCTGGTCTCAACCTGCTAGTTTTGGCATAGTTAACCAATGACCCCATTCGTCACCACCCACAATGGCCTCCTATGCCTACCAAGCTTCCCTTAGACTTCTCTAAGTTTGAGGGCAAGGCGGGAGAGGACCCTCAAAATCACATCATGTCATTCCACATGTGGTGTTCATCTAACAACATTGTGGATGACTTTGATCGATTGAGGTTGTTCCAGCACACACTTACGGGTGCTGCGGCCAAGTGGTACATCGATTTGCCTCATGCTACTTACCTCGACCTCTCCTTGCTCGCTTTAATGTTCCTTTACTACTTTCAGTTACCCATTACCCATCTGTTATGATGAGGGAGTGGAGATCCTACTATCGTGTCGCCAGACCACAACTACCCATATCATGGATCATATCCATGAATGGCACTGTCATCGTAGCTTGTGCAAGATCCAGTTAGACAATAGGTTATTCCTTGAATGGTTCCTCAAAACCTTACTCCCCCTCATAGCCAAGGACGTCGCATCTGAGTGACCCCAAACTGAGGAGGAAGCCATCCTTAAGGCTCAACAGTTTGAATTGATCTATACCTAATCCGATTACTTATATATGTCATACCCGATGCTCCCCAAGTCGACACCTATCACTGTGATACACCAGGGGAATCTCACCCTACTGATGGAGTTATCGGCTCTATTACCTAGTACCCCTAGTTTTATGCGGCCTCTACCATGATGCCACCCCATCCGGGTAACACCCATAGTGTCTCCCAACCAATTTATGCCCCCAATTACTCATGTGTGATGGCTCAATCTAGAGCTACTTCATATTATTCTCCCCCCAGTTACGCTCCTAAGTACTCACATGTGACGACTCAGTTCAGATCCACCCCCTCCTACGTACCTACTGCACCAACTCCTCACGTTCATGGAACAACTTGTTTGACACACTCATTTTCTGGCTAAACGGATGGATTTGCAGCCCCTCCTACTCTTTCGGTCTATTATGCATAACCTGTGCAACCCACTCTGGCTCCAACCCTAAATCCTTCAATTTCTACGAGACAGGTTTATGCTTAACAAAATCTCCCTAACCAACCCTCCCCCAATAAACAACAAGGGAATGGAAAGAACAAGAGAGGTAGGAATCGGGGCAACAACCAGCCTCAAGGAGGTGGTCAACAAACCAACCCTCCAAAAAACAACGACGCTGAACCTCCTACACATAATCCCCAACATCCTAATTGACTTGGAAATAACCCACAGTTATGGACCAATCATCCGTGTGCTATCTGTAACACCTATGGTCAATACACTCATCAGTGTCCTCACATGGCTCATGTCCAACAACTCCTTGAAAACGACAGTCAACGTGATCGAAACGCGGTTTCTACGGCTAAGCCCAACCCCGTGCCACCAGGTCCTCCTCATATGGTTCTCCAAACCCCCCTACCACACCAAGGAATGGTTGCAACCAACCCCTTGTCCCCACCTGCTCCTGCAGCTCTGGCTGTGGTCCCACCCGCTGAGGCTGGTGTCGATCACCTCATGAAGTTTTCATGTGAAGTCAACCTTCAGACTCGACGCAACCAGTATGAATCCACCACAAAAAATGCTGACCCATCAGCGACGTCTACCTCTACCATTTCTGACATGTCTCTGCACTTACCGAGACCAACCATAGAGGGGGCGTCCAGAGCCCCACGATTTCCTATATGTCATGTGGCAAACAATGCTACTTCCAGAGCTTCCCTCAAATACAACATAGTTAACGACTTGGCCCAATATCCTACATCCATTTCTGCTTTGGAAGTGCTTAAAACTTTCCCATCACAACGTAAAGCATTGTTATCTGCGCTAGGTGCCATTGATCCCTTTGATTCCAGGTTGATCACCTTCGACCTAGATCAAGGAGAACCCATGATGCCTTCTACCATCACCTTTCAAGTTCTAGTCGCAATTCAAAATTTGGTCGTACTTCGATGCATTATTGATGAAGGGGCATCCACCTGTGTTATGTCAACTTTAGTTTGGCAGAAACTCAGGTCCCCTACCCTTCAACCTTCCACCACCGTTCTCCACGCCTACGATGGTCGCTCTACTCATCCCCAGGGTATTCTCATGAATGTTCCTATTCAGTTATCTAGTAAAACAACGTTGATTGACATTGATATTTTCAATGCCCAACTTGATTACAACCTCCTCCTAGGATGTAGCTATATGTATGCCACGCAAGTTGTGGCCTCTACCTTATTTCAACTCTTGATGTTCCCTCGTGACAGGAAGATCATGACTGTTGACCAGTTGACATAATATGATCCTAAGGGGATGACCACACCGAAACACATCCTTTTGACTATCAACACCACCATTAAAAATGTGTCCATTCCATCTTTATCTGCTGTTGGCATGGCTTATTCGCCAACACTCCTATGATGGACACCTTTTTGTCCTTACCACCTCCACCTTCGTCGACTGACGTATCATATTTGTGCACCATCACTCCTAGTACCATTCCGACCACATAGAAACCTCAGTTATAACCCCAACCACAGTAATCAAGGAACTATTGGGGTTCCTTCCTGGTACACACAATTCCCTTCCTTTTTCCACGATATGGAACCATGAGCAATCCTGTCATGGCTACTCTCAACTTACCTAACTTCATATTGGGAATTCCTGTATGGTACCTCAATCCACCCACCCCACCCCCAACTCCCCAGGTCGTGTTGAATCCCATCCAACCCATTGAGATGGCATCACACCCACCCCCTAGCCCATCAAAGACTACCCTTGTATCCAAGTCTGTCCCTCCTCCTCCAAAGAATTCTGGGGGTAAGGCCACCAAAGCAATGATTAAACCATGTCAGGCTCCTATTTGTGCTTTGTGCGATGTCCAAGGCCATGCAACACAAAAGTGTTCTAATTTTCCTCTCCTTCACACCCACATGGACACTATAGATGAGGCCGATGGAACTCTAGTGATCACCATCTTGGATCCATCAGTGGTTAAGAACAAGTCATTGCAAACCAACCATCCTTGTGTAGTTTGTGGCTTGTATGGTCATTACTCTCACCATTTCCCATACTTTCCTAAATATCGATCACTCCTTCATGACATTTGGAAGCACTCCCATGAGTCTACCATTACTTCCCTTAAGGAGATCCACCCTCCGACTTCTTCCTCAGACACAACCTAATAGGTAATAACTCCTGATTCAATATTATTCCCTTGCTAATGCATATATTTATACAATTCATATGATGGTTGTGTTTCATCTTCCGCCCAGCCTTTTCGGCTTCCTACATAACTATTCAGTTTTCTTTATTTATTTACAAAATATAATCCCGACAGATTATATTCCA